>ML675666.1:642222-704019 GCA_007922155.1 Mesoclemmys tuberculata | reverse complement strand
GTCCCTTCTGACCTATGAGTCTATGTTTCTATGTTTCTATGTTTCTAAAGCGGCCCCTCTACTGGGGAAGGGGGACCAACACTGTATTTGGAAACAATTCACCCGCCAGCTTTTTGTGTGCGTATTTTTCCTCTCCTGCGTCTCCACTGCAAGAGAACAGGCTCTGTTCCTTTGCAGAAGCTCATCTGCTCCCGCTTGGGATTCCCCCACTGGTGCCTTTCTGCTCCCAACTGGAAGACGGCCATTAGTTGCCATGGAAACGATGGAGAATGACTTGGTTAATGTTTGTGCAGCACTTGCTAAAGGGCAAAGCACCGAGTGTTGTGCTGTGTCATTGCCAAGCTTGCAGGGGGCGGCCTGGCTGCAGGTGGGGGCTGGCACCCGTAGGAAGGGGAGGAGCCGGGGAGTCGAAGAAAGAGAAGAACAGTAGGAAATGGTTCCTAAGTCCTGTCATGACTTCTCAACAGTGGGGGCCAGGACTCCAGCACCGCTCCTGCCTGAGACCCGCAGTTCAGAGCTGCTGGAGACATCCCCATGCTCCAGCTGTGCAAACAGCTGATTTCCCACTCTGCTGGCCCTAAGGTTGACCCAAAATGAAAAGGCCGGGGGTGGCAGGGAGTGTTTCAGGCCAAACAAAATGGTTCGTTTCTTTTACAGACTTTTTTAGGTTTTTAATCTTTTTGTAATAACATGGAAGGAAAATTGGTCGAAAAAATCCTTTTGAAGCTGGGAAAAAACATCAAAACGTTTTGACTTAAAAAATAAATCTTTAACTGGATTTGTTTTTCCCCCTCTGATGGAAATACGTCAGCCAGTTCGACGTGAAGTCGCAGAATGTCTTGGTTGACGTGAATCTGCATTTTTCGGAGGGGAAAACTTTTCAGATGAAAAAACGTTCACCCGACTCAACTCACCAACATCATCGTGCCAGCAGCCTCCCCAGTCTCCAGGCCCCTAGGACAAGCCATGAGACAGGGGCTGGACCAGACTAATCCAGGCCCTACAAGGGGGCCTATAGTGAACTTTCTAGCCCTGGGCTTGTGGTCCTTCCATGCTCCTTTAGGCTGCGAAAAGGCCCAGAGGTTTAGTTTGGGATTTTTAAATTGAGCATTCGTCCCTTCCCTGCTTTAGAAGCAGGACGAGCTGAGCTCCCCTGGGGTAGCCGCTGGCCTGGGCCGTCTCTGCAGATGTGCAGTTTGTGCATTACCCAAAAAGCCCTTTCTCCAAAACTTTCCCTGGGCAGCAGAGAGCAATGGCTTTTGGCAAACAACAATGGTTTTAAGTACTTCAGCCATGAGCTCTCGGGGGCGGGGACTGTGTATGTACAGCGCCTAACAAGGGCCTGATCCCAGATGCCACCACACATCAAAAATGACGCACCCTGAGTACAGCTCTTTCCTTCCCACCGCTGGCGGCCTCATTTACGCTGGCTCTCCAGTCACCCGAGAGTCTTCCGGGCCAGACAAGCTCTGAATTTCCAATCTAACTCCGCGTCCTACAGCAGCAGACAACGGCCCTCGCCCCTTTGCTTTCCTTTACGGGGCTGGTCACTTTACGATATCCCAGTGGGGCTGCTGACTGGAGACCTCCCATTCATCCAGGGAGGCCCCGTTCTCACCTGAACATGCAGCCTCACTATTACGTGGGGCCCTGGCCATACACGGGCACTTTGCAGAGTGGTTTCTTGCCCGTCAAGGACAGTAGCTCAGGGCAGGGAAGAGAGCAGGTTCCTGGGTGCCCTGGGATCCAGCTTGTCCAGCTGGCTGCGCCAATGTAGGACGCCCATGGGTAGTGGAGGAGGAGAGACAGCGACAGCAGGGAGTGGGGGACAGGCCAAGGAGGACCCTTGGCTTTTGCTTTCACTACTCCCCATTTTTTTCCTCCTTTTGCCACTCATCAAGGAGGGCAGCTCCCCGGGGCAGCCCCACGGTGGGGGAAAGGAACACGAGGCACTTCCAGGCGGGAGAGAGAGCTTTATTAAAATAGCCACCTCTTCAACAGCGCAACACACTAGTGGCAACTAGACGAGCGCCCGGGGCCAGGAGTGCACGGTGCAGACTGGGTGAGTACAGGCCTGAGCAGGAAAGCCTCTCGCTCTTTGCACCAGCCCGGCTGGAGCTCACCTGCCGTGCCAGACACTGTGGGGCTGGTTCCCGGCTCCGCAGAGGTGCAGGGCAGTCGCAGAAGTGGTCTACAGCTCTCTGCAGGGATCTACATGGGCTCAGTGGCTCTGCCGCGGCTGCAGGCCAGGTAGGGGTGGGAAATGGGGGCAGGCAGTCCCTGGTGCCCCACCTTAAGAACCGCTGCTTGCAAGCGACCGAGGTCCCCAGGGCCTCCTGTGCCCAGTGTGGGACCTGGGGACTGTGGAGGGGTCTCCCACCCATCTCTTGGGAATGGCTGAGCCCTGGCCCTGTGGGGGACCCAGAGACCCTGCCTGGCTCCGCTGCTTTGGCTGTGCTGGAGCCAGGGCCCCAGGGCCCCTGGCACCCCTCGTTCCGGTCTGGAAGGGCAGCCAAGGGAACACTCCCTCTGTGAGCGCTCGGCGGGCCCTGGTGCCCCCTCTGCTCCCTGGCCCTCGGTGGGGGTGTCAGCGTGGCTGGGATGGGCTGTGGCACCCCGGAGGCCTGCAGAGGCCCTGGCAAAGCGGTAGTGGCCGGTCCTGTCTCTCAATCCACGTAGGGGCCGGAGGCGACACTGTGCCCACCGCTCAGCAGCAGGAAGGAGGGAAGTACCAGGAAGCTGTGCGGGCTCAGGGCTCCGGCTGCCACAGCGAGATGTGCGCCCGAGCTGAAAAGGGTCACAGCCAGCATGAGGGCAAGGCTGCGCACCGCCGCCCAGTGCCAGCCACCTGGCCACTTACGGACAAAACCCCCAGAGCAACACAGGGTGATCCCCCCGCAGGGCATCAGCGTCTTCCAAAACACAGACCTGACTGCGTCGGCCAGAGGGCAGGCTCCATCAGCTAGCAGCAATAGTAAGCTGTTCTCCTTTCTATGCACTACCACTAGAGGGGGCACAATGCACGCATCACCCCCGATGAAATGATAGCTGGGCACTATGCAGCTAGCTTAGCTAGATCGCCAGCCCCGCTAGCCCTGAGGACCAGCCTAAGACCTGGGTAACATGCCTGAGTGCAAACACTGTGAAATGAATTGCTGGGGGATGAGGCGCTGCCCAGAGATGCCAGGCGCTAGCCCCAGTGGGCTGGGCCCAGCAAGGGCAGCAGCCATGCGAGTTACTTCCGTGCTGCCCTGCGGCTGTGCCTGATCTTGTCTTGGGGGGCCCCGGCTCACTCTCCGCTGAGACCACTAGCCAGCACCTGCTTGCCTGGGTTGGCAGGCTGGACCAGCGGGGCTGCCGGTCAGGGACGCGAAGCAGCACCAGGGCTAAGTGGGCAGGGAGCAGCAGGGTGGGCTGTGGGTGCGGCTCGGGGGGCATCAGCAGAGCTGGTTGTTGGGGAGCCCGGGGCTGGCGTGGCAGAGGGCTGGGCTTTAGGGCTGCAGGGCATGGGCAGAGCCGTGTGTGGGAAGCACAGGACAGGAGCAGTAGGGGCTGCAAGCTGGAACTGAGGGGCATTGGCAGCTGTCGGGGGGTCTGCCAGTCAGGGCTAAGGTGCGCTTGCAGAGCCCCCTCAGCCCTCGCCACCAGCTGGATCCCTGCCCAGTGCCCGCCCCACACAGCCTGGGGAGCGAGGAGATGGCAAGGCGACGGGCCGAGCTGGATGAAAAGGGGGTGACGCTCACCAAACTGGCAGATGTAGCGGTTTCGCGTCTTGCAGCGCTGGTCGTTCCAGTTGAAGGCGGCCGACGCCTGGAGCTCAACACAGTTCCCGAACCTGAGCAGAGCAGAGAGAGCGGCACCGTGGCGGGACGGGGCAGGCGGAGGAGGAGAGGGGTCCCAGGGCCAGGAGAGGAGTGTGGGGCGCAGGCGTAGGAGGGAGGAGAGTGGTTCTGTGGCTGGGAAGGGAGGCCTGTGGTGCTGGAGCTGGGAGTTTTGAGGTACAGCCCAGGGCTGGAGATCCTCACCTCCAGGTTATGTCTACCACTTGCAGATTCTGCAAAACATCTCTGAAATCCAGACCTTCCTAACCGTCTCCGGGAAAACTCCCATCCAGGCTCTTGCCATCTCTGTCCTGCATCACCCTCTCTCTGGTTCTGACCACTGCACTCCTGCCCTGCTGCAAAGCTCCCTCTCCTAGCCCATCGCCCCCTTTGCATCCTTCCACCAGCTCCCCCTTCCCTATTGCCACTCACCTTCGCTTCCAGGGCCCTTCATGGCCTGTCCCCACCCACCTTGTTGTCTCTCCTTTGCTAATGTCCATGCTTGCCTCTGATCGGACCACATGAGACGCCAGCCTCCATCGCCCGCTTGCTACATTTTGAGCCAGCCCCTTTGTGCTTCCCCCCGGCTGCCCCACACGCGTGGGACGAGCACCCCCTAAACAGCCACACTCATTAGCCTCCTTCCAACTCTCCTTTGCCATGATGCCTACAAAAAAATGGACACTGGTTAGGCAACTGATGGGACGGGACTCCAGCCTGGCAGGCTGACTCCTTTGGCTCCATCATTGTGTGTCTCTTATAGAATCATAGAGTTGGAAGGGAGCTCAGGAGGTGTCTAGTCCAACCCCCTGCTCAAAGCAGGGCCAACTGTAGCTAAATCATCCCAGCCAGGGCTGTCAAGCCACAGCTTAAAAACCTCTAAGGATGGAGATTCCACCACCTCCCTAGGTAACCCATTCCAGTGCTTCACCATCCTCTTAGGGAAAAAATTCCTAATGTCCAACCTAGACCTCCCCCACTGCAACGTGAGACCATTGCTCCTTGTTCTGTCACCTGCCAACACTGAGAACAGCCTAGCTCCAGCGTACCTGGAACCCCCTTTCAGGTAGTTGAAGGCTGCTATCAAATCCTCCCTCATTCTTCTCTTCTGCAGACTAACCAACCCCAGTTCCCTCAGCCTCTCCTCATAAGTCTTGTGCTCCAGCCCTCTAATCAGTTTTGTTAATCTCCCATGGACTCTCTCCAACTTGTGCACATCCTTTTTCTAGTGGAGGGCTCAAACCTGGACACAATACTCCAAATGTGGCCTCACCAATGCCGAATAGAGGGAAATAATCACTTCCCGCGATCTGCCGGCAATGCTCTTACTAATGCAGCCCAATATGCCATTAGCCTTCTTGGCAACCAGGGCACACTGCTGACTCCTATCCAGCTTCTTATCCACTGTAACCCCCAGGTCCTTTTCTGCAGAACTGCTCCTAGCTCATCGGTCCCTAGTCTGTAGCTGTGCATGGGATTCTTCCGTCCTAAGAGCAGGACTCTTCACTTGTCCTTGTTGAATCTCATCAGATTTCTTTTGGCCCAATCCTCCAATTTGTCTAGGATTTGGCCAATCTTATACAAAGATGGTAAATCGCAGGGAGGGGGCGGGCGGGGGCAGGGATCAGCTATTTGCTCTGTTTGTACAGTGCCTAGCACACTGGGTCTTGGTGCATGACTGGCACTGCTAGGGGCTATTGCACTACAGTGACTAATAGCGACAGGTGCCAGCCACGGGCTCTGTGGTCACCATGCTCGGGATCGAGCCAGGCGGCGTATCCATGGCCCCCGGCCCGGTCACTTACCCCTGGTTGTCTGGCTGCCCGAAGGCGAAGCTGGTGAAGGAGTGCTGGGCACCGGTGTCCCAGCGGAACAAATCCTTGGATGTTTTATAGGTCAGACCTAAAGGGCAGAGCGTGGGTGAAGCCTTGGGGCTCTAGCTGCACAGGGCGTGGTGTCCCCATGGGCTGCCCTCCCCTGTGAGTCGGAGGCGCCAGCCGCACAGCAGCCATGGAGCCGTGAGCCAGTGGGCATCTGTGCTCCTGCTGGCTGGGCTCAGAGCTGCTGAGCTGTGTGCCATAGACCCCACACCGCTAGCAGCGAGTCTCCATTGCAGCAGTGGCATGAGTTCTATCCCTGCGCTATCCCTGGGCAGCCCCTGGCTAGGACCCAGGGCCCTGTTCTCCAGCCTCCAGGGAGATCACCCACAGCTGTGGCATGGAGCCCATTTCTCCTCCCCGTCACACTGAGTGCACTGAATGGCGAATGCCCCACAGGCCAGCGAAGGCAGGCCGAGGTATTAAGACATCCTGTGTGACCCAGGGCAAGTCATGTCCCCACTGTGCCTCGGTTTCCGCAGTTGTGAAACACAGATACTTCCCTCCTGGGGGGTGTGGGAGGAGGGTCAGAGCTCTGTGGGAGAGCTAAGTATTAGCAGAACAGCAGCCAAAGGCAGAAAGGAAAACATAGCAGCAGCCAGACGGAGAACACCGTGCCATGCAGCGCTCCATGAGCGATGTCGCCACTAGGAAACAACAGCAATTATGCTGCGGCATCTACTTCGCTACATCCGAGTTAACGAATTAGTTCCTGTCTGGAGAGCGCTTTGAAGCTGAAAAGCTCTCTGGAAATGCCACGGGCTGTGATCAGTTAGGGCACAGGATCCAGAAAGTGGGGCTGAATTTCCTGTAACCGAGGCCTGAGAACTATCCAAAGCTGGCCAGAGGGGACGCCAGCCTTCGAACACAGCCCAGAGCGCTGCGCCACAGCATGCGGGGCTGATGAATGCCAGATGAATGCATTCTCTGCCGTCAGCGCTTTGACAGATTGTCCGGTCCTCAGGGCCAGGACCCGGCCTGCGAGCTCTCCAGGGCCACGTTCACCTCCTGACCTGTGGGAAGCGCCGTGCCTAGCACCAGGCAGCAGTAACTGGAGTCACTCACCGATCCAGAAGTTCCGGGTCTCAAAATCCGTATCTGTCACCTCGTTGGTGGTTTCCAAATGCTCCAGGTAAAAGGCCAGAATATCCTGGACTTTCTGGTTTTTGATCTGGGCCAGCATTGCTCCTTTCTCCTGCAGGGAATCAAACCCAGAAAGGCCAAATCAATACAGCCAGCGACAGCCAGCACGGGCTGACTGTGTCCTTCACCCACGTTAGACCCTGCAACCAGCTGGGCCAATCTCCTGTCTGTGCGCCTTCCCCCATTCCCACCAAGCTGCCTGCAGCATGCATTGCAGGCAGGCAAAGTTGTCCACTCCTCTCTCTGCTCTTCCGCAGTGAGCTAAGAGTCCGCGACGCTGTCTCCAGCAGAGGCTGCCGCATGCGACCCTAGAGGCCGGCGTATTTTGGTCTTCGGGGTCGGACACCAGACTGAGCGATGCTCTCTCGACTAGCGGATCCTCACACCTGTGGGCAGGTTATCTCCCCAGGTGGGGCGCAGGCAGAGCCGGGGCCTGTGCAGTTGATCACTAATCGCTCAGACGCTGGCCACAGGGATCAAAGCCAAGAACCTGCCTGCAGGTGGAGAGGAAATTTTCCAGCACCGTACGAGGCACCGTTCAACATGTAACGCTGCGGCAGGAGCTTGCTGGGGGCTGGTTGTTCACAGAGTGGCTCAGGTGGCAACACGGGGCATCCAGACGAGACTAGACGCTCCAGCTCAGTTCTGCTCACCTGGGCGACTCGGGAGCGAGGCCATTGAAAGGAATAGACTCGCACCCAGGGCGAATCCTCCGGCCTGGGCACTCAGGAACTGACAGCAGCCCAGGAAGGTGAGGAAGGGCTGAGGCGTCATCTCTCGCTGGGTGCCGAGCCTGGCCTCCCACTCACACCTAGTGCTTTGCAGCCTGTTCCCTTTTTCTCCAGGAATAGGGGATTCAGCAAAAAGCTTGAAAATGCCCCATCAGGCCGGGGTTGCTTGCGGAAGCCGGCCCTGCTTTGGGGGCACTGTCCCCCCACAAAGGGGGTTCAATCCAGAGGCCCCAGTTCAAACCTTTCTGCAAGGATCCAGGGGACCAGCATCAGGGTCTACAGAGCCTGGCCCAGCTGCAGTTCCCACGTCCCCACCAGGCCCCCGGCCAGGCAGCTCTGTGGAGAACAGGTTCCACAGGAAGTCCCACCCAAAGGGGCCAGAGTGACAGCACTGCGGCCCTCTGAGGGGCCCAGGCTCACTATTTAACCCCAGCAAGTAGGTGGGCAGCCACAAGGGTGTCTGGCCTGCTGGGACTCCAGACCCCATCTGCTGGCTGCTCTCCAGTCTCTGACCCGTGACGCTTCCTTACCGATCCTGGCTCTAGAGAATACCCCGATCCCTGCTCGCTGACTGCGGCCTTGTGGCTGTCCTGGATGTGTGGATACCAGCCCAGCCGGGACCAGTAGGCCACACTGCCAATGCCCTGGTCCCTTTCACCCGCCCGGGGCATCGTGTAACATTTGCTCACAATTAGGTGCTTCGGACACCACAGTCGTTTGTATCGTGCCAAGCAGGCACTCGGCACGGGCCACGCAGCGGTTCCAAGGAGCCTTCCTGGGGTGCCGCAGGGCCACAGATCCCTGCATTCCTTATAAAACATGGGTTCTTGGGGACTGAAGAGATACCAGGGCTGGCGTTAGTGCAAGCTCCACTGTTGTCTAGGTGAATCCCAGTGGGGATTTCATTCCCCTGTCTGCAAACTGAAATGGAATCGATGCACCAGCTGTGTGTGCATGAGTGAGTGATGCTGCCCTCTACTGGCCACCCCTCAGTACCGGTAATAACCCTACTTCTTCCCGCCACTCAGGAGGAGCTCTCCTTTATTTCAAGCAGTTGCAGCCTGTTTTGGGCCTGGGAAGAGCCAGTTCTAGCCGGGGTTTCTGGGTTTCTCTGTGAACGGGATCTGTTGCCTGCAGCACAGGGGTTGCTGGGGGTTACCTGGCATTTCATTTTGGCTCCATAGTATGTGTCTGCCTCAGAGGAAACCATGAAGCAGTCCCCGTCTATCCTCAGGTCGCAGGCATGGAAGGGGAACTGAACCTTGGCTGTGAGAGGAGAGAGGGAAGGATCGGTCCCTGCTTTCACCCCAAGACTCGCTGCCTGCAGGAGACAATGCAGAGCCCTTTACACGCACCAGCCCCTAGCTTGCCACACATGGTGTCACACGGACCCCCCGGGGGGGTGGGAAGGGGAATGTGAAGGATTAGGACCTGCCCTGCCTGTGCCCCCCCACGAGGTTCATTTAACAGCAACTTGTGTCCCCTGGGCTGCTATGTTCAGCTCTGCCCTCACCCACAGGGCCACCTGCACAGAAGCCTGGGATCCCAGAGGGCCCTGCCTCCTGTCTCGCTGGTCCCAGACGGGCACTGAGTGGCATCAAGATCATTCGCCTCTGGCACAGCAGAGTTCGGCCAGCCAGCCTGAAGCAGAGCCAGCCACCAGCTGGGCTTGGACTCATTTCTAGGCAGCAATTAGGAGCAGGAAGGAGGCAGAAGGAGAGACAGAGGAGCCGCCTCCGAAACTGGGAGGGGTGGGCAGAAGGGAACAGCTGATCACCAATCAGCCAGGCTTGTTGCATGGCAGGGGGCACCCCTTCCCCTCCCCCACTCAGCGTCATTTACACCTGTGCAAAGTGATGGGCGAATGGTAGCACACAGGGTAACCTGATGTCCCCATTGTATAGGGACAGTCCTGATATTCGGGGCTTTGTCTTATATAGGCACCTATTACCCCCCAGCCCTGTCCTGTTTTTTCACATTTGCCCTCTGGTCACCTTAGCAGCAAATTAGGCTCCTATCTGCTCTCCCCCTGTGACAGCATTTCACACCCACCCAGAGAGCCACGCAAATGGGGACACAAGGTGCTGGCCAGAGGAATCGGGGCCAAGGAAGATCCCGTGGTGCTGGCTGGAGGAATCGGGGCCAGGGAAGGTCCCATGGTGCTGGCCGTGGGGGACTGGGCCCTGGGAGGGTCCTAGCCAGGCACTGGTGAGCTCAGGATGCAGCACTAGCCGGCTCCCCAGGCCTTCCCTACTGCTGAGCTGTGTTACCCCCAACCCTACCCACACGCGGATCCCGGCTGAATCCCTCCCTTGCCAGGACTTGGTTGGGGCTGGGCTGATTATAAACTGATGCTGAGAATGGACCCGGCTGCGAGGGGGGAAGCGATGGCTAACGCTGTCTGCACCCAAGGCAGAAAATTAGCAGTCCCCCCACAGTGGCCAGCCTCTGACGCTCCCCAGCTGCCAGACAGAGGGTGCAAGCGCTGGGGGGGCTATTGCTCAGCCTGGGATGAAAGAAACACAACGGGGCAGGGCTGTTGCCCGCACGGGGCTGCCTAGTGCCCCGGCGCATGGGGGGCAGCTCTGAAAGCAGAGGTTGGGCTGAACTGCAGCTCATCAAACAGCACCAGCCACCCCCTTGGAGGCCACCCAGGTGGCTGCCTGTGCCCAGAGGCCGTGGGGAAGTGCCCTGGCCGCTGCAGCAGCTGGGACACAAGGGCCTGAGCTGGACTCACTGGCGCACTCCGCCCCGCCGTAGCCGACCTCGCAGACGCAGGAACATTCCTCCTCCTTGAACCGCCCATGGAGACACTGGATGCTGCACTTCACTGCAAGAGAGCCAGGGTGAGTCTGCAGCTGGGCCTGGCGCTGGCTCCCCAGCCCCCGGCAGGGGCCCCAGGAGCCAACGCAGGCTCATAAAGCCCTTGGCAAGCACCACAGACACGTGAACTGCAGGGATCTGCAATGCCCACAGGTGCGTTCTAGGCACACCTGCATGGGCTGTGCATGTGCACACGCTGCGTGAGACACACACCCAGCGTGGGGACACACACCCTGCATGGGCTGTGCATGTGCACACGCTGCGTGAGACACACACCCTGCATGGGCCATGCACACGCGCGCACACACACACACACACACACTGCGTGAGACACACACCCAGTGTGGGGACACACACCCTGCATGGGCTGTGCATGTGCACACGCTGCGTGAGACACACACCCAGCGTGGGGACACACACCCTGCATGGGCCATGCACACGCGCGCACACACACACACACACACACACACACACTGCGTGAGACACATACCCAGCGTGGGGACACACACACTGCATGGGCCATGCACACGCGCACACACACACACTGCATGGGCCTTGCACATGCACACACACACACTGCATGGGCCATGCGTGCGCGCGCACACACACACACACACACATTGCATGGGCCATGTGCGCACACACACACACACGCACACACACTGTATGGGCCATGTGCTCACACACACACGGCTCTATACAGACATTGGTAGCTATTCCATAGCCAAGGCTGAGCCTCGACTTCCATTCCAAGCCGTATTCCCGTGGGAGCAGCGGGTGGGTTTGCTTCAAATAGGGCCCAGGTGGGATTTCCTCTGGGATCCTGGGAACCGCTGGGATTGAGGCTTGCATTTGCTGCTCATTCGCACCTGCCCCCGGGCTGCATTCTCTCCCCCAGTGCTGGATCCCTTGGCCCCAGGTGCCCAGCAGCGAGCGGTCCCTGGGACTGGGATGGGGCAGTGTCACAGCCTGAGGCAACCCGGGGAAGGGTTATTTAGGCACGTTCCAGGAGCCACCGAGGGTTTCTCTAAACTGCAGCAAGCGAGCCTCAGAGCCTGGGTCAGCTGGCTCAGGCTGTGGGGCTAAGAGCCAGGTAGATGTTCCCGCATGGCTGGAGCCTGGGCTCCGACACCAGGGATGGGGAGGGTCTCGGAGCCAAGTGGGAATGTCTGCACTGCTCTGTTATCCCCCACGGCCCAGGCAGCTGAGCCAGGCTCGGAGCCTTGTTGGCCTGGGTTTTGCATTGCAGCGTGGACATTCCCAGAGAGCAGGAAGGGACGGGGCTCGACGAGCCAGCTCCAGGACTCCTGGGAAGGGTTTACTGCTCTCGAGCAGCCTGGAGGACTACAGAAGTCCTCGGGATGAGATGCTGGGAGGTGTCCCAGGGTGACTGGCCCCTTTAAGGGAGAGCTAGTAAACTTGGGACTGATCAGCTGCCTCCCAATTGGGCTAGAGCAGGGGTTGGCAACCTACCGTGGCTGAAGAGCCGCATGTGGCTCCGGAGCCGCAGGTTGCCGACCCTTGGGCTAGAGAGAGGGCACCCAGGCTATATCAGGGAGAAACTGAGGCAGCTGGTTGGCCAGAAAGCAGCAGGTGGGAGCTGCCTGACAGCAGAGAAGGCGCAGCAGAAAGTTTCCGGCGGGAGAAAGCTGCAGGAGCAGTAACCGTGGGGCCTGGAATGGGAGCTAAAGAAACGGGGGCAGGAGCTAGACTGGGGGTGGTGACCTCGGAACAGCGAGCTCTGAATGGGGTGCAGGCTGCCGCATCGTAGCTGGGCCTATGCCGGGGCTTGGGAAGGAACGGTCCTTCTCATGAGGGTCTGTGGCCTGGCTCTGCATATGAACTAACGGGGCTCCATTTGCTGCTAAGAGATGCAATTATTTTTGTATGGCTGGAGGAAGGGGAAACTGAGGCAGGCTCATCTGCCCTGCTGCAGCTTGCTGCTGGAGGGCGCCCAAAGGGCCACCCTGCCACAGGGGAGAGGTGAGACTGTAGCAAGATCTTGGGACAACAAAGGGATGCTTTCGGATGGCTGAAGAGCACATGTGGCTTGTTGGGGTGAGGAGTGTCCGCTGGCCCCATGCAGGGGTCCCTGCCCTGCTTTCCCTGCTGGGACCCGGGCAGCCAGTGGTCCCAGGGCATGAAGCACTCCTGTCCCACCGCCAGCTGCCCCTGGCCCAGGGAACATAAACACTTGGAATAAAAAAATTACAGAAATTCCCAGACAAAAAACTCCATTAAATGGCGTTAAAGCAGAGGACAGGCTTCAGTCACGGCAAGGGAAATAAAACCTGGCAAGGCTGCTGTCGCAGTTATCCCAGCAAAGCCAGTGTTAACAACCTCTAGGCACCTGGGAGAGGGTGATAAATGGAGGAGAAATGAAAACAGTGGAAGCAAGATGCAAATGGGGCAGGTAACACCAGCCTCTGATCTCCCCTTCTCTGCTTCTCCCGTCCCTACCGCCTCATCCTGAAAATCTTTCCGCTACATAGGCCCAAGTGGCACCCAGGCGGCAGACACACAGCGCTCCGCGCACATGCCCTGTAAACCTGTGGGACAATTCCCACCGGTGTCCTGACGCCCCTCGCAGAAGCCCTGTGAGGCCACACGACAACCATGCGGTGCAGGCATTTCACCCGGGGCGCCTCTGGGGAAGGGGCACACCCAGCACGCCCTGCCACATGCCCATGCCAGCTGGCACTCTCACCTTGGCAGTACCGGCCCGTGAACCCCGGTAGGCAGTGGCAGTGGCAGGTGCTCACGTTCAGCCGCCCGGCGTTCCTGCAGCTCATCCGACAGGGGTTCCTGGGGGCCTCTGGCCAAGCAAAAAGCACAAGGCAGATGTAAGAGGGCAGGTGCCAGCCCGTGCCCAGGGTCTCACTGTGTCAGCGGGGCTGGGTGTTGGGGCTGAGTTCAAGTGACAAGCCCAGGGCAGAGCTAGGCAGGGGGAGGAGGAGCGGAACTCACCACACAGCCCCCCGCTGTGATCCCACGACTTGAAGCACCCGGAGAGTCCCGAGGTGCAGAGCGAACACCAGGCTCCCCGCTTGTAGGGGACAATCGTCTTCCCGTTTAGCTCCCAGTTCCCCCTGCGCGGAACAGACATGCATGGCACGGAGCTGCAGGGCCGGGGCCCTTCACCACGGTCGCGAGCAGGCCCTGGGCTCTCTGCCTTTCTAGCCCAGCTGCCGTGGGGGTGTCCCCAGACAGGAAACCCTGGGATGTGCAGGATTCACATTGCTGCCCAGCTGGAGGTTCAGCTACAATGCCCCACCTCCTCTGCTCCATGGCTGCAACTGGGGCCCTGATGCTTAATAGAGAGGAGCAGAGCGCCTTCAGTTCACGCAAGTCCTGCCTCCTGCCCTGCCGGCTGATTAGCTCCACCCACTTTCTGCTTCCAAGCTCCGCCTACTGTCATTATAAGCCCCACCCATTTTCTGCTTCTGAGCTCCGCCTACTGTGATTATAAGCCCCACCCACTTTCTACTTCTATTTACAGACTCTTCCACCCACCTTCTACTTCCCGGGGGCCAAGGTCCTCCTACTTGCATGATAAGCCCCACCTACTTTCTGCTGCCAAGCCCACCTGCAGCCATTGTAAGCCCCGCCCACCAAGTTCTACATGCCTTGTTAGACCCCTTCATTCAGTCACTCCTGAAGCCTGGGCTGGACCAGGCCATGGGTGGGGGCAATGCTGTGGGCTCACTGGGGCGGCTGAGGGAGACGAGGGCTGTGAGGACATGGCCCAGGTGCCTGCCGAGCGGGAAGGGCGGTGGGATGCGGTGAGGCTGCCTTACCCCGGGGAGTAGGCGCAGACGAAAGCCTCTCTCCTCTGTGGCCCCTTGGTGCAGGCATGCTTCCCGCAGCCCAGCCTGCTGGAGGTGGCCCAGACCAGCTGCAAGAGAGACACCAGGCATGTCCTCATTGCCAGCTCCCATGGGGGTGTAGGGTGGGCGATCACTGCTCACCAGGCCACGCTGCCCCCAAAGAGTCCCAGCCCCACACTTCATTCCACAGAGCAGCCCGGCAAAGCCCTGCCGCGAAGAGGGGCAGGGCACCCTTGGGTCCGGCTCAGCCTTTCCCCCGGACCCTGCAGGGCAGGCGCTGCACGGGCTGGGCTCAGCTCTGGCACTGCCATCCTGGTCCTGGCTGTGTGCCCGTGGGTCAGTTGCCACTGTGCTCTCAAGGGCACTGCTGGCATAAGCGGCACTCAGGCCTCCCACGGCTCCCCCCCAAGGCCGCGATCTCTGTGTGGGGCCCATACAGGCTGCTCTGAGCCCAGGACTGAGGGCGACAAGCCGTGCCGCATACTAGGCAACAACAAACAGGGCTGGGGGCAATTCTGTGGCCCCTGACAGCTGTGGGGCCAGATCCTGGGAGGGATGAGTCGGCGTGGCCAGAGGTGGGGCTGGTTCACTGGGGATCTGGCTTGGCAGCAGGCCAAATTCAGGGCTGCTCCTGCCAGCTCTAAGCCCAGCCCCACATGGTCAAGCGCCACCCTCCACCTGCCTCCCTCCACAGCCCCAGCGAGCAGAGGGGCCCTGCGTCCGGCCCACTCGCCCTGACACTGGCCCGCTGCCAGGTGAGCCCCTCTGATGACCCAGCTGCTGCAGCGTCCCATGGGAAGATGCAGGATCTCACCCACTTTGGGCGTCACGTAGCCCCTTGCTGGCACTACATGTGGTGGGGGGGGGAGGCATGTGGGACGCAGGGAGTCAGACTAGATGGGCTCAGGGATCTCGTCCTGCCTTAACTCTTTGCACTAACAGCAAACCTTTGCCAGGGGCCTGGAGAGGCCCATTCGCCCCCAGTCGCGTGGGGCTGGTTCTCTGACACACACAGCGGCAGCTCCCCCTCCCTAGACTCATTCGCACTTGTACCATTCGCTGGATTTCTCCTTCCAGCTCTGCTCTCTGGTGGGGCTTCTGCGGGCGCTCTGGGGCCCAGGCCTCGCGTGGGAGGAGAGCTGCACTGGGCCCCGGCTGGCTTACCTGGGTGTAGTGGCTGCAGGTGGCGTTCTCCGTGCACTGCGCGGTGTGGTGGTCGTACCCCTGGCCCTCTCGGAACCACAGCTCCAGCACGGTGGCGAAGCTGGCCGCCCCGGCGGGGAGCAGCTGAGCGTTCCAGCCCACGGGCTGGGCGTGGGGCGGTGGGTGGGGCGGGGCACCCACCAGGCACCTGGCTGCATGCTCCTGGGCCAGCTGGGCCAGCTGCTCGCTCCAGTCCTGTCAGCGGGGTAAGCGAGCGTTAGTGCGTTAGCCTCTGCAGTGGCTTGGCCCGGCTGGCACGGACCCTGCAGAGGCCTCGGGGTGCTGATGCCTTAATAATCACAATGGGGGGGCGGCGTGCTGTAGCCCTACCCCCGCTCCCGGGGGAAGCCCCCCCACACACACGCCCCGAGGCAGCTGGTGAAACCAGACGGCCCAGATCTCCCGCCATCCCCTGGGCCTCAGATCCGCTGCACTGAGGCGGGGGCATCAGTTCTGAGCCAGACATGAGCTACTCCCGCAGCTGGCGGGCGAGGCCAGGCCCCCCGTCTGGGCCTGCCCTCCCTGCGGTGGTCACCGACCTTCCCTGGTGCCCACCGAGGGGGCCCGCCTGGGAAGGGCCTGGCCCCATCACCCCTAGGCAGTGCCCCTGGGAATGGCAGAAGGGAGCAGCCCTGGATTGTGCGCTGCCAAAGGGTGGGGCAGCTCCCCGTGCCCCTCCTGCCCTGAACAAGCTCGCCCCCCACCCCCGAAGGTGTCTGTTGCTTGCTCTGCACCCAGCGGTGCAGGACTGCCCTGCTGGGCCCTACCCCTTTGCCTTCCAGCTCAGATCCAAGGGGCAGGGGCAAAGCAGATCAGCGCGTCCATGTGCAAAGAAGGGAGCACTGGCGTGGGGGTGGAGGGCCGCTTAAAACATCCACAGCCCCCACTGGCTGCAAAGGGGGGGCAAAGCTCTGGCTGGCTGCGAGGGAAAGGGGGGTGCCAGGGGGCAGGGAACGCAGCAGGGCTGGGCCATGCACGCGGTGGCTTCCCAGGGCAGCCGCAGGCAGTGGGGCAGGACGGCACCTTGCTAACATCTGGGGTCAGCGTTCAACGTCCAACCGCTGGAAGCCGGCTGCATCCCGCGGCCACCTGTGGGAGGAGGAGGACGGTGGGCGGAAGATCAAAGATCAAGCGGTTCAGAGGCTTGTTCCGGGGGGGGGAGAGAAGGGGGACACGACAGCTTGCTCCCGATGGCTAAAAGAGCAATGTCTCTGGCTCTCGGGGAAGTGAGGGGAGCAGGAAAGGACGGCGCTTCTCCTAGGTCAGGAGCCACATGTCACACGCGGGTGCTGCGCTGTCACCCGCCTGCACGGCTACCAGAGGTGCCAGGGTCCCCGCCCGGACAGAGAGTGGCACACGGGGAAGCCATGCAATCCCTCCACCTGGCTGGGGGGCTCAAAGGCCCTGCTGGGAAGCTCCACCCATCCTCAGCCCCATTGAATCATCAAAGATTAGGTTTGGAAGGGGCCTCGGGAGGTCATCTAGTCCCAGCCCCTGCTCAAAGCAGGAGCAGCTGCAAATAAATCAGGATGGAGATTCCCACACCTCCCTAGGTAACCCATTGCAGTGCTTCCCCACCCTCCTAGGGGAAAAGGCTTTTTCCCGATGTCCAACCTAGACCTCCCCCACTGCAATTTGATGGGCGTGGTTGGGGGGCTTGATGGAAAGCCCTGGCAGACAAGGGGTGGAAAGCAGGAGCGTTCTCCAGGGACAGGGCAGGGCAGCCCCACTGCACTGGGGAGATGCAGCATCGGGAGTGAACTGCGCCGATTTACTACAGTCCTGGCCCTTTGAAACGCCCCCGCAGGCAGGCCAGGCTGCTCCCAGGGCACAGTGCCAATCTGGGGCAGTCACCAGGCAGAGCAGCAGGAGTTTTAAAGAGCCAGGAGTGGAATAAACCCTGGGGAACCACCATGCTCCTTGCCCCGCTGCTCAACGCTGTGAAGCTCTGGCTCTCCTGATACCTTTGCTCGTCTGTTTTCTGTTTACCTAAGGCTGCTCCTTGGCCCGTGTGTTCCTAATGCAGAAGGATTGCCCAGGGCCGCCCACCCATGACTTCCTACCGACGCTCCCAATGTTTGGGGTGTAGCTTAAATATCCAGCTCCTGGAGTCATAGGATTACATTGAGACTCACGTCACGTTTTTTCAGCTCTGCTGGTTGTGGGGAAAAGCTGGAAAATGGGGGTCGAGTGACCCCAACGTCTCTGATGCCAGACAGCAAAGAAACAGAACCCACCAGTTATTACATTTCACAAAATCGCTTGGCTTTTAGCCAGGCTCATGGCTTTGTGAGGCCAGCCGCCTGACTTTGAAAGGCGAGGGGCTGGCGATGCTAAGAACCCCCCAGCTGTGCATTTGGTTCCTGGTTCATGCCTCCTAGATGAGGGAGGCTTTGGGCTCAGCACCCACTGGGCATTGCTAGGCGAACACTGCTGCACAGCTAGCAGGGGGAGCAGGTCAGAGATTCGTTTTGGTAGGCCCCACAAAAATGGTGGCCATGTTCACTTCTTAGTGACAGCTCAGTTAAAATGACCGTTCGCAAAGGGCTGATTTGTCCTAGGGCTCTCCCCTAGAATCCAGCTTCTGAGCAACACCAAAGACTGAGAATCTATCCACAGGGAGGTGGGGGCCTGGTTGCAAGAGGCATCGCTACCAGCCTGTGGTAAACTGAATACAGAGTGGAATATTAATCTGAGGTTAAGATGCGAATTATCTTTTAGATAATTGTAACTCCTTGCTTTATTAATAAGCTGACAGAGATTCACGTAAAATCTTGCTGTTGTCGATAAACGTGTTCGTTCGTTTTATCTAAAGCAGGGCAGGTGGGTTGAGTGTGAGCAGAGACCTCGCTTAGAGTGACAGAGCTGGGGCTCATCAATGTATTTGACGAATTGCTGGACAAATGTAAATGAGCTTGCAGGGTGCAGCACTGAACCCGGCAAGACGGCAGTTCCCAGGGTTGCATCTGGGGTTGGGGGTGTTTGCTGGGGGTCTAGCCCACAGGGTCTAGCTCCTTCGCTAGACCGGGGACTGATTACACCCTGGAGGCTGGGCATGGGCCGACCCAGGAGTGGGTGGTTCACACAGCAAAGTGGGGTAAGCTGGGGCCCAGGAGTGAAGAACTGGGGTGACAGCTACACACCAGCTGGATTGCAGGGGGGGAACGTCCCATCCACCCGGAGGGTGGCCAGGGCCTGACACTGCAGAGGAAGAAGGGAAGAGCGAGGTGCACTGGGGGTGTTAACCCCCCTGCTGCACCTGACCCAGCTGTTCTGCGGACAGAGGGACAGTCCAGGCAGCTGCTGCATGTGTCGCAAACCAACCCCAGCGCCCCAGCTTGCATGCGGGAGTCCAGCTCCCACCACAGGCTGACGTCTGGACCAGACTGTCCCAGCCATGCTCAAAGCCGCTAGGGGCGGGGAGGTTCTCTGCTTCCTAGTAGCACTTTGCCCCCGTTGGCTGGTGGGTGTGCGCCTCCCCCCTCCCTCCCCGGCTCCATGCAGCTCTGCCCTGGCTCGCTGCTCCACTGGGGCTGGGTCAGCTCTTGGGCAGGCAGCTGGAGTGGGGAGGGGAAGGCACAAAAAGCCATGTACAGTTCGGTGCTCACACCGTAAGCACTGCTGGGCTGGCCAGGCCCCGTCCAGCTCCCCCGGCAGTGGGCACCGCCCGGGGGCAGCAAGACTGCCTCAGCCCGCGTCCATGCGCTGGGGAGGGGAGGAGGAGATCCGCAGGAGGGCGCCCGACACCTTGGACTCTCAGGGCAACATCTGGCCCCTGGGAAAGGCCAGCTGCATCCAGGCGGCGCTGCTCTGAACAGCGCCTGCAGACATGGCTCTTCGGCGCCCGAACCTGCTCCCGGGGGCCGGGGCGAGAGGGCCCGTCTGAGGGACAGGTTTGCTGCTTTGTCCTGCAGGGCCAGCCCTGCCACGGGGCGGGAGCTGGAGTCTACAGTCCCTGGGACTGGTGGTGACATTTCATTTGCTCAGCCTGGGAACAGACCCAGCGTGAGTCTGCAGGGCTGCAATCTCGCCCGATGCTGAGTGAGCTGTTTTGGTCTGGCGTCCCTGTGTGTGCACGTGTCCTGGTGCCACGCGGCAGTTATGTCTGGCCCTCTGGGGAAGGTCACCCCCTCCCGGCCAGGGGGGCTAGACCCTTGGGGAGGAAGTCAGTGGAAGCTGAAGGGAGCTGGGGGGGGCCACGATGCAGAACAGAGACCCCGCCCCTCCCACACACTACGCCGCCTGCCCCAGGAGCTGTGGGTTTCAATGGGGAGGCGAGAAGAGCCTGGCCAAGCCATGTCGCTGCTCCAGGAAACTCAAGGCTGGCGCACAGTGGCCGAGGGTGGGGGGGTTTGAGCCCATCCTCGGGTCCTTGCCCACTACAGGGGCTCAGCTGTGCCTAGCAGGCCCTGGATGGGCAGGTTCTCGGGCCCTGTGGGAGTCCCAGAGCCTCTCCTCAGGTCTGTCTCTTGCTCTGCGCTGCCATGGGGGCTGGGCATGGCATAGCGCACAGGGGAAGGGAGGGCGCCAGGGGCATGGACCCTGTGCCATGTGTGATTTGACCCCTGCATTCTCCAGAGCATCCCTTGAAGCGCAGGTGAGGGGTCCCCGGTTCCCCAGCCTGGCACTAGGCAACTGACCGGCCCTGGGCTGGGGGCCAGCAGGGCAGCGAGAGGGGGACTCACCATCCTTTGCATGTTGGCAGCAGGTGGGTGGACTTTGCTCCGCAGTTTGTTGTGCAGCGAAAGCAGCAGGAAACTTTCTTTCAAGCCTAGAGCTGGGCAGGGAAGCAAAGCGGGGGGGGTCAGGGAAGATGGAGATGATCAACCGCCCAGATGCCAGCGGCCCCCCCAGTCAAGGGTCCCACAGGCCGGCTCTGTGAGAAGCGACTCATGAAATCCAAGCCCAGCTCCCCAGCCCCGCACTGGAAGGATCAGCTGGCAAATGGGCCGAATAGCCGCTGCGGGGATACAGGTCTCCATGGAGACCGGGGGAGAAGAAAGCCTGGCTTTGCAAGTTGAACACAAAGACGGCCAGGCCTGCAAGCCATTGACACCAGCTCCCTAGCGGGGGAGCCAGCCTGGGCGTCTCACCGCCAGGGCACCAACAGGGTGTCTCGCGCCAGGCTCTGGCCCCCTGGCTTTCATCGACAAAGCGCTGGAGCCAGGCCGAGGCCCCACAAGGAAAGGGGTGAGAGGGGGTTCGTCTCAGAGATGCAAGGAGTAATAGTCAGAAAAGGAGAAAAGGCGTGGACTCAGAGTTGCAAGGAGAAAGGGTGGACTATCGCGGGGCCCTTGTGCGGTTTTGGAGCGCATTTCCTGGGGGGGCTGCGATCACGCACAGGGCACATGGGGGCTGACAGAGAGGGAAGGCAGAGCCCCGTGTTCGCTGCTGTATCTCCGGCAGCGTCATGGCAGGGCGGCTCTGTCGTCCCACCTGGCCAGCAGCGCTCTTTGGCAAAGCTTTCCCTTTTTCTCACACCTGCTGGCTAAAAACACCTGGCTCCAGTCGTGGCCTCCTTTACTGGGCCTGGCCATGTGGCGAATTGCCCCGTGCTGCAGCAAGCTGGCCCCGGGAGCAAAGAGAAAACAATACCTGATGCCAATGATAGAAGCCCAGGCTCTGTTTGGGGAGAGAGAGCCTGGGAACTCCCCTCCATCCCAGAGAGACCCTGCCCGCATCCGGCAGTGGGGGGCCTATAACCCCCTCCCCCCCGCAAGTTTCCCCTGCCTCTCTGTTGGCCTGTGCGCTGGACTGTCGGCAGTTAAAGATGTTACAATGTGCTGCTTCCCTCATTCAGCAGCTCCGAGACCTCCCCCCCATCTCTGGGCATCCCACCAGCAAACGCCTCCATGAAACGCACTGTGCGGGGGTCCCTTTGCTGGCGTAACGGGCGCCAGCAGAGCCGTGCCCGGCCCAGCACAGTCAGGGGCTGACCCTGCCAGAGCCGAGTGCCCTCAGCGCCCAGCGGCTTCCAGAATAAGAGGCTGCCTGGAGAAGTATCCGTGGGCTCCCTCGGCCCGAGGTCAAGGATGGGACAAGTGCCCCCCCCCGACCATCTCTACCAGCCCCTTAGGCAATAGTTTCAGTGGCATTCGTCCGTTACCTCGCTGTGGCGGCGCTGTGGGCGACAGCATCTCCGGGTGGCGGGACAGCCCGGACTCCCCCACAGCAGAGCCCAGCAAGCTGCAGGCCAGAGCCAAGAGCTGGGACGCTGGCATCCGCTTAGCCTTCATGCAGCCGGTTCTGTGCCCAGGTGAAGGGGGAGGCTCCACACAAATCAGGAGTGTTGTCCTGCGGCCCGGGCTCCAGGATGTGTCTCTCTCTGGCTGCTTCCAAGTTTTGATCCTATTCAAAATGCCAGACAAGCCCTGCCGGGCAGCGAAACAAAAGGGACTGGTGAGGAGAGAGACAGCGCCTGTGGAATCCTTCCAGTCCCCCCCACCTCCCCCCGGCCACTGGCCTGCGCCCGGTGCTGTGCTACGCCACGCTGCCCGGTGCTCGCTGGAGGATTACTCTCCCTCTAGAGCTGCGCGGGGCCGGGCACATTCCAAAGGGGCAGATTAATGAATGGGAATCTCAGCGCCTGCAGCTTCATTTACCACCAAACACCGCCTCCCCCGGGTGCGCCTGCCTCCCCCTTCCCGCCACCCCTCCTGCGCACGGGTCAAGGGCAACTCCAGGACAGGGCGCTCCGCAGGGAAGGCCTGATCCTGTCAGGTGCTGAGGGGCCTCACTCCCACAGGCGCAGGGCGGTCCGTGCTGGCGGCAGGCTGCCCTGTTCTGCCCCATGAATGACGCGCAGTGGAGCTGTAGCGTACAGGCTGGGAAAGCGGCCCGGGACAGGGAGCCACGTCCTCCCTGTGCTGGGCAGTGACTCAGCGGGGCTGCTGGGGAGCGTGGGCAGCTCTGCCGGGACAGCCGAGTGCAGCTGAGACACAGGCTGGGAAGGGGAGGGTCTCTTAAAATAGCACTGTCCTTGTGCAGAGCTGCCAGGGGCACACCCGGGGGGGGCAGCGGTTGCTGATCTGAACGTGATTAGCGCGCCATGCGCAGCAAGGCATTGGGCACCCTCCTCGGAAGTCCCAGCCCTGAGGATCAGCAGGGATGGGTGCTGCAACCACTGCCCCGGTGTCACTCTAACAAGCAAAACAAATAAGACACAGGGTGGGAAGGGAAACTGAGGCACCAAGAGGGAAAGGGACATGCCCAGGATAGGCTAGCAGGTCCACAGCTGAGCTGGGATTAGCGTGCAGATCTCCTGAACCCGGGCTGCAGCTCCAGCTCTTTGTAAGCAGTAACAATTGCCTCACTGTGACGTCCCCCCTGCAGTCTGGAATGGTGTGTGGCTGTCCCCCCAATTCCCACTCCTGGGCCCCGATTTACCCCACTTTGCTGTGTGAACCACCCACTCCTGGGTTGGCCCACGCCCAGCCTCCTGTGAGTAATTGGTCCCTGGCCTGGTGAAGGAGCGATTCTGGCCAGCTGCTCATGGGCTAGACCCCCAGCAAACACCCCCAGTCCCAGATGAAACCCCGGGAACTGCCATCTCGCAGGGTTCAGTGCTGCACCCTGCAAGGTCATTACATTCGTCTGTCAGTTTATCAGAGAAATTGAGGTGTCCCAGCTCTGTCCCTCCAAGCGAGGCCTTTGCACACACTCAGTCCACATGCCCTGCTTCAGATAAAACAAACAAGTTTATTGACGACAGCAAGGTTGCAAGAGAATATAAATCAGATTAATATAAATCAAGAGATTACTAATGGGGGAGGCATCCTAGGGACAGAGGATGTGGAGAAAAACATGGTTATTTACCAGTAACTATTCTCCTTCGAGATGCGTTGCTCATATCCATTCCACAATAAGTGAGTGCATGCCAGCGTGCACGGGTTCCCGGAACCTTTTCCCCTCAGCAGACCCTGTAGGCTCATCTCAGGTACCCCCTGTAGCACCGCGCACATGCCGCGGTACATAAGGTACTGCCGACCCCACGGCCCCTCAGTCCCTTCTTTCCACCAGCTCCGCCAGCGGGGACGGGGGTGGGTGTGGAATGGATATGAGCAACACGTCTCAAAGAACAGCAGCTACTGGTAAGTAACCCTGTTTTCTCCTTCGAGTGATTGCTCAGATCCATTGCAGTATAGGTGATTACAAAGCCGTACCTTGGCAGGGCAGGAGTTACCGGTGAGCTGCTCGCAGCACGGCTCTGCCAAATCCCACGTCCTTCCTCGCCTGTTGGACGATGGCGCAGTGGGACATGAAGGTGTGCACCGACGACCAGGTGGCAGCCGTGCAGATGTCCTGCAGGGGCACGTGCTCCAGGAAGGCCATTGACGAGGTCTGGGCCCTGGTCTAGTGCGTTGTGACGACCCCTGGGAGTGGTGCACCCGCCCGCTCAGAGCAACACGTGACGCAGGAGGTGATCCACTTGGAGATGCGCTGGGTGGAGACTGGGGATCCTTTCATCCGGTCCGCCACGGCGATGAAGAGCTGCATCGTCTTCTGGAAGAGTCTCATCCTGTTGATGTAGTAGGCCAGGGCTCGCCTCACATCCAGGGAATGCCACCTCCACTCCTCCTCCGAACCGTGTGGTTTGGGAAAAAACACGGGGAGGAAGATCTCTTGGTTACAATGAAATTGCAAGACCACCTTGGGCAGGAAGGCTGGGTGAGGGTCTCAGCTGCATCTTGTCCTTAAAGAACACTGTACAGGGGGGCTCCGAGGTCAGCGCCCTAATCTCGGAGACCCTCCTAGCCTAAGTAATAGCCACCAGGAAGGCTACCTTTCCTGACAGGACCAGTAGCAGGCATGAAGCCATAGGTATGAAGGGGGGACCCATTAGTCTGGAGAGGACCAGGTTCAGATCCCAGGGAGGAACCGGGTCACGGACCTGCAGGTATAGCCTCTCCACCCCCTTGAGGAACCTAATAGACATTAGATGGGAGAATAGAGATCTCCCCTCTAGCGGCTTGTGGAAGGCTGAGGTGGCCACCAGGTGGACCTTCAGACAGGCTAGGGCCAGGCCTTGGAGCTTTAGCTGTAGCAGATACTCCAGGATGGCCTGAATAGGCGAGAGGCTCGGGAGCAACCCTCGAGACTCCGCCCAGCAGGTACACCTTCTCCTCGTGGCCCGGTACACGACCTGTGTTGAAGGTTTTCTGCTGCTCAGCAGAATCTATTGGACCTGTGCTGAGCAAGCTGCCCCTCCGTCAGCCACAGAGTCTCCAGGCCGTCAGGTGCAGGGAGTCCAGGTCCAGGTACAGCAAGCGGCCGTAGTTTTGGGAGATGCCGTCTCAGAAGCGCCACTGGGTCGGCAATCGAGAGCTCCAGGAGCGTGCTGTACCAGTGTTGCCTCGTCCACGCCGGGGCAATCAGGATCACGTCCGCTCTGTCCCTCTTGATTTTCAAGAGGACCTAGGGCAGGAGCGGAATGGGGGGAAATGCGTACATGAGGGTCCCCGTCCATTTAATGAGGAACGCGTCAGAGAGGGAGCCCGGCTTGAGACCCTGGAGCGAGCAAAACCTCGGGCACTTCTTGTTCCAGGACGACGCGAACAGGTCCAGTCAGGGAATGCCCCACTTGCGGAAGATGGAAGCCGCTACCTGTGGATGAAGTCGTGGCGGGGTAGGAACGACCTGCTGTGGCGGCCCGCCTCATTGATCCTGACCCCCGGGAGGTGAGAGGCAGATAAATGAAAGTCGTGCCTCGCTGCAAAGTCCCAAAGTCAAACTGCCTCCCGGCATAGGCCTGAAGACCGTGCCCCCCCTTGTCTGTTGATATAGAGCATGGCTGCGGTATTGCCCGTCAGCACCTGTACCGCTCTGCCCATTGGGAACCTGAGGAACCCTCTGCAGCCAGTCTGGCTGCTCTGAGATCCCTCACATTGACATGGAGGGACTTCTCCTCCTCCGACCAGAGACCTTGGTGCTCAGGTTGATGCTGATGTGGGCTCCCCACCCCACACCTGAGGCGTCGGTGATCAGGGTGACCGACAGGACCAGGTCCCTGAAGGGGACTCCCTTCAACACCACCCTGGGGTTCCGCCACCAGTTCAGGGAACCCAACCCTGCAGGAGGAACCGTGACCACCCTGTGCAGGGAGTGCCTGCTGGGCACACACACCGAGGCCGGCCATGCCTGGAGTGGCCTGAGTTTGAGGGGCGCTAGCCTCACCACGTACGTGCAGGCTGCCATGTGACCCCACAGCTGTAGGCAGTGCCTGGCCGTTCTCGTGGGGCACCCGTGCAGCTGGGCAATAATCGCTGCCATGGTCTCAAACCTGGCTTGCAGGAGGAAGGCTCTGGCTCTTACCGCATCCAGGGAGGCCCTTACAAATTCTATCCGCTGCACCGGAGACAGCGTGGACTTCTGCTCATTGATGAGCAGGCCCAGCCTGTTGCATGCGGCACAGGTAAGGGATAAACTGTCCTGGACATGGGCCCTGAACCTGCCCCATATCAGCCAGTCGTCCAGGCACGGAAATATCTGGACTCCCCGCCGCCTGAGATGGATGGCCACCACTGCCATGCACTTGGTAAACACCCTGGGGGCAAATGAAAGGCCAGACGGGAGGGTTGTCAACTGATCGTGGCAACCAGATACCACAATCAGAGGAAGCGCCTGTGGCTGGGAAGGGTCGATACATGGAAGTATGAGTCCTTCAGGTCGAGGTTGGCAAACCAATGCCCTGGATCCAAAGCTGGGATGATAGTGGCTAGGGAGACCATATGGAACTTCAGTTTCTTTATGAACCTGTTTAGACCACGAAGGTCCAGAATGGGTCTTAGCCCCCCCTTTGCTTTTGGGGTGAGGAAGTAACGGGAATAAAATCCTCTCCCTATTTCCTGCATGGGAACCAATTCCACCGCCCCCAGGTTAAGGAGGTTGTTGACCTCCTCCTGTATGAGGAGTTGCTCGTGAGAGGGGTCCCTGAAGAAGGATGGGGGGTGGGCTGTTTGGTGAACAGGCCGCAAACTGGCTGGCATAACCTCTCTGTACTATGTCCAAAACCCAGCAGTCTGAGGTGACGCTTGCCCATTCACTGAAGAACAGGTGCAGCCTGCCCAGAAAAGGTCAGGATGGATCCAGAGGAGCAGGGGAGGTGCCACCCTTGGGTGCACCATCAAAACTGGCCCTTTTTACTGTTTGGGCCCTTGGAAGATCCCTGTTGGGTCCCAGAGGAGGAGGCTTGTCTGCTACGTCTGCCATACCCTTTACTCCTATCTCGACCCCTGCTGGGTGGAGAGGGTCTAGGCGGTGGCCTAGGCGGCTGGCGGTGCTGTTGGGGCAACTGTCACCTGGAGGCCTGCAGTGTATGCAGGCCTAGAGAACGCAGGGTGGCACAGGAGTCTTTAAGAGCATGCAATTTCTCATCAGTTCTGTCAGAGAACAGAGCCGGTCCATGAAAAGGCAGGTCCTGGATTGACGGCTGCACCTCCTGGGAAAGCCCCGAGGATTGTAACCAGGGGCATCTCCTCATAACCACCGCAGACACCATGGCCCTACTGACCATGTCCACCACATCACTGGCTGATACCAGGGCTGCGCCCACCACAATGCGACCCTCATCCAGGACCGTAGTGAAGCAGCTACTTGGTCGTGGGGCAAGGACTCCGCGAACCTCCGGAGAGAGCTCCAGAGGTTCAGGTTGTACCTTCCCATCAGCGCCTGATGGCTGGCAATACACAGCTGTAGGGCCCCCGTGGAGTACACCTTACACCTGAACAAGTCCGATTTTTTGTTATCCTTGATCTTGTGCAACCCTGAGACCCTTGTCTGTCTCTCTGGTTGGCAGCCTCTACCACCAGAGTCCCCAGGGCCAGGTGCATGAACATGAACTCAAACCCCTCCGCCGGCACACAGTACTTCTCTTCAGTGCCCTTGGAAGTAGGGACTACCGAGGCGGGGGTTTGCCACAGGGCCTTGGCCAGTTTCATGACCCTGTCGTGCACCAGCAGGGCTAGCCGGGAGGGACCTTGTATTCCATAGTCCCCAAAGAGAGAGTCCTCTGCCTCTGACAGCTCCTTAACCTCTAAGTTGAGGTTTGCAGCCACCCTCTTCAGTAGCTCTTGGTGAGCCTTAAAGTCCCTCAATGGAGCCCTCTGGTCCCGGAGGACTGCCTCATCAGGGGAGGAAGAGGAGGACTGTGGGTGCCTGCCCATTTTTCAAGGCCCCGAGGGGGGCCCTTCACCTGGGTCCAATTCCTCCTCCAAGGAACGGCCCTCGTGCCCCTTTTCAATAGCACGGGGCACCGACTGGGAAACCGAAGACCGGACCAACACAGTGCCCGGGCCCATTTGAGCTCCCCACAGTCCCCAGTAAGGCCATTGCTATAGTCCTTGGGGCCACCCCGGTGCCAGCATCGGTACTGGCTGTTGGGTGTCCTGTGGGGGCTTTTGGGGATCCTGAGGCCCCTTCGCTCTCTGGGGGCTCAGGTCCCTGGAGCGACGACCTCTGCTCTGATCACACCTGCTACCTTAACAGGGGAGCTTCCCTGGATGACCTCGATGATGTGGAGTGCCGGTGCCGGCTTTTCTAGGAGGATCTGGAGCGGTGCCATGACAAATGAGTCAGTGCCAGAGACCTTGAGCCCAAAGATGACCGGTGCCTGTCGACCCTCGAGCTGCGTCTGGTGCCGGAACCATTTCCAGTGCAGAGATGAACTTGACGAGGAAGCCTCGGAGGTGGACAGGGAGCTTCCACGCTCTACCTGTGATGGCCGTCTGGCAGGAAACTCTTCCCCGGCTGGGGGTTTCAACCAGCTACCTGGGGCACCCAACATGGATTTACCCCGAGATACCGGCCCCTTCTCCCTCAGCCAAGGAGGGGGCGGAGGCGTGGGCAGGGCCATCCGGTGCCGACGACACAGGTAGAGGCACTTCCCTACCACCAGGGTTCGGGAGAGGCTCTCTGCAAGGGGATGTGGGCGCTGGAGCAAGCTTGATGGGCCTACGCTGCATCCTGACACTCGACCCCGCTGGTATCAAGAGCAGGAAGGAGTGAGCGCATGCCATGCGCTGCTGCTTCTTCTTCTTAGTCTTCAGCACCGGAGACAGCTGCCTTGATGGTTCGGGTGCCAACGGAGCACTCCGCACTGAGGAGACACTCGGTGCCGATGTGGAGCGTGAAGGCTCAGACATGGGACGGAGGGCTTCCTCCATAAGGATGGCCTTTGGCTGAATGTCCTGCTCCTTCTGAGTCCTTGGCTTAAAGGTTTGACAGATTTTACATCTGTCTTTCCTGTGTTGTTCCCCCAGACACTTCAAGCAACGATCGTGGGGGTCACTTACTGGAAAAGCCTTGACGCAGCTGGAGCAAGGCTTAAATCCAGGGGATCCGGGCATGGAGTGATCAATGGCTCCATGTCTAGCTGGCAGTCTGCCACTAAGCAGAGTGCCCCAGGGGTTGGTGCTGGGATCAGTTTTCTTCAACATCTGCATTGATGATCTGGAGGATGGGGTAGATTGCACCCTCAGCAAGTTTGCAGATGACACTAAGCTACGGGGAGTGGTCGATACCCTGGAAGGGAGGGATAGGATACAGAAGGACCGAAACAAATTGGAGGATTGGGCCAAAAGAAATCTGATGAGGTTCAGCAAGGACAAGTGCAGAGTCGTGCACTGAGGATGGAAGAATCCCATGCCCAGCTACAGACTGGGGACCAAGAGGCTGGGCAGCAGTTCTGCAGAAAAGGATCTGGGGGTAACAGTGGATAAGAAGCTGGATAGGAGTCAGCAGTGTGCCCTGGTTGCCAAGGAGGCTAATGGCATATTGGGCTGCGTTAGTAGGAGCATTGCCAGCAGATCGCGGGAAGTGATTATTCCCCTCTATTTGGCATTGGTGAGGCCACATTTGGAGTATTGTGTCCAGCTTTGGACCCCCCACTACAGGAAGGATGTGGACAAGTTGGAGAGAGTCCAGTGGAGAGCAACAAAAATGATGAGGGGGCTGGCGCACAAAACTTATGAGGAGAGGCTGAGGGAACTCAGCTTGTTTAGTCTGCAGAAGAGAAGAATGAGGGGGGATTTGATAGCAGCCTTCAACTACCTGAAAGGGGGCTCCAGGGAGGATGGAGCTAGGCTGTTCTCAGTGGTGGCAGGTGACAGAACAAGGAGCAACGGTCTCAAGTTGCAGCAGGGGAGGTCTAGGCCGGATATTAAGAAAAACGTTTTCCCTAGGAGGGCGGTGAAGCACTGGAATGGGTTACCAGCACTTGATGACCTCCTGAGGTCCCTTTGAACCCTCATCTCTGATTGTGTGATTCTATGTAGCCATGCTAAGGACTTGCTCTCCCTGGGACCCAGCCCTTGGCCGATGCAGCGCAAGACGTTCGCGTGCCCCAGGCAGCAGGGCATTTCCAGGCAGGTTCCAGGCTCGGTCAATGGGAAGTGGGTGTTTTCAGACAGGACTTTCCTCGCGTGATAAGATCTGCCACCTTGGTGTGGGAGCTGCATGCCCACTGCCCTCATCCACGGCCCATCACCGCCTGCTGGGCCAGCGCCAGCTCCCACCGAAATGGCGTCCCACAGGAGCCAGACTGGCCCCCTGCATGGCACCAGAGCAGGGACGCTGCACCGTGGGGGGGCAAAGCCACTGGCCCTGCGTCTTTGCCAAGCACGGGCAATCCCATGGTGGCCGTGGAATGCAGGGTCGGCAGAGACGTGCCGGCATTCAGCGGCAGAATGGGGCCTGGTGCCCTCCAGCACCGCCCTGCCTGTGTCTGCTCCTCTAGACTCTGACCTACAGAGCCCCAGCACACGGCAGTGGGTTCCCTGTGGCACGGGGCGAGGGGGGCCACTAGCACACAGGGAGGGCTGCCGGTGGCTGGCTCTGGGGGTGGCGGTAGGAGCCTGGTGCTAGTCCTGGCGGCCCCACGGATGCCCACGTGACAGCCTGTTCTCAAAGCCACTGCACATCTCTCAGAGTCGGCTGCCAGTGACAGGTCGCTGCTCCTGGATTCCTGGCCAGCAGGAGTGGCCAAAAACGCCATCGTTCACCCCTGTCCCCCCAGCCCAGCAGGGACATGGGGCATGCAGCGAGCAGCCCTGCCAGGGAGCCCAAGGTGACATGAGGTATCACAGCCTGTGTGTAGCCAGCCAAGAGACGCACGCTGTCTGTCCAAATCCCCAGAACATTCAGTGCCTCTTCCCAAGCAGGGGGGCAACAGTGATCTTTCCCTCTCAGCCAGTCTCCCAGGGAACAATGGAGCTACCCCTGTGATGCCATGGCAGCCTGGCACCCTGTGCCCAAAGCGAGGTGCCTTTCAGTTGAAGAGCTCCAGGCAGTTTACATCAGTGGCTATTATCACTCCATTTTACTGATAGGGAAACTGAGGCACAGGGAGCACCGTGACTTGCCCAAGGCCATGCAGTCAGTCTGTGGCACAGTTGGGAATGGAACCCAGGAGTCCTGACTCCTACCCTATTCTGCACCCTGGAGACGATATTCCTTCCAGATCTGCCCTGCCCAACCTTGAATCAACAATTCCTTTCTCTTCATTCTCCTGAGGGAACCAACCCCATTGCAGCAGCTCCCAGGCGCAGAGCTGTGCGAAGAGAAGCAAGGCAGGAAGCTGGCTCTGCCACACAGCTGTGGCTTCCTGCGGTGATCTGTTTTACCCAGGGCCCCGGCACTGCAGCTCTCGGAAGCTGAAGAATTCACCAAACAATCCACCCCTTGTTGCAGAATTGTGCCCCAGAAGCTAACGTCTCTCTCGTCTAAAAGGCTGGCTCCTCGGCTGGCGTGCACTGGCATGGCTCCATTGCCATGGTCCCGGTGGAGGGTCACACCCTACGTTTCTAGCCTTTGTGGCTGAAAAGAAAACCTTCAGACCCCGAGCCAGTGCTGTTTCAGCTGCTCAGGTCTCAAGACAGCTTGAAACAATAGCTCGGAGAGGCGGGACTGTCCCATTTCTCTGGAATGAAAGGCGGCCAGGGCAGATCTGAGACCAGCACTGGTGACTGTTTCACTGCTGGTCATTGTGCAGAAATTCCAGCCAAAGTGCTTATCTCACCGTCCCAAACGCTGGGGGCTAAAACAACCCAGCTTCTTCCTCAGCCTCCAGCTCACCCCTGCCAGTTTCCAGCAGGCCATGGTGTGTTTTCATGCCTAATTCTGCAGCCCAGGGCAAATTCAAACTCCGGGGGCAGCAGGAAATCAGTCAGCTGGAAGGGCAGATCAGCTGACACAAGGGTGACCCAGCGGACCTTAGCACTGGTGGAATCTAATTGCAATTTTTCTGAAGCTGCTGCAGGATCTTTCATCAGCTGCAGCAGCGAGCCGGGACCCCAGAGGTAAGGTCGCCCTTGCTGCACAGTACATGGGGCCCTGCTCTTATGCACGTGATCCCAAACACCGGCTTCCAGAAACATTTGTCCAAGCTGCGAGAGGCCTGCAGTGGGCACTCGTCTCCCTCCGATCCTGCACGCAGCGGCCCACGAGCAGGCTGCATCCTGAACGGCCTGTGAATGGGCTGGTTATTTCCTATTGAAAGGACGCAGTGTGCAGCACCCAGACTGTGTTTGGCAAAAACACCCCAGCTGACTCCCTCCCAGCCCGTGCGCCTGTCCTGTGCCAGCGGCACTGAGCTGAACGGGGAATGTTTTCTCTCTGGGCTGGGGGAGGGGGGGATTCAGAAGCCACTGGGTTAACAATTGCATGGACTCTGATCATGCAGGGATCCCCCAGACTGGCTTGAGAGGTGTAGATTTCACAAACCCCCTGCTGCATGCCCACACGAGGCAGACACTTCCCGCTTCCGGTCCCTTTATTTAGTCACTCTGAATACAAACGGCTCTTGGATACACTAGCCAGCCCTGAGTCAGCCCACCTGTGCCAGTTAACAACATCTTAGCCAGAGGGGGGAGGACAAACCAGGTTCAGCTGGGCCGGACTGAAGGGCTGAGGACGCAGTTTGGAGTGTTCATGGAAGGCCTTTCAGCAGGCCTGGGAGACGCAGCCCTGTCCCAGAGGATGGAGCGTGGAAAGGTAGCCCACAGCGGCTGAGAGGGTGAACGATGCTAGGGCGTCAGGCCCTGAGAAACCAGGGGAGGCCAGGAGAGCAGCAGAGGGGGTTTGCCGGCTGGCCTCTTGGAGCTGGAGGTGGGCAAGGTAGGGCCAGGCCTGTGGAAGGACTCCAGCTGGAGAGGGCTGGGAGTGGGTTACTGGGGGCTTGTCCTTGGAAGACTGTTTTGTTGACAAAGGTAGGCCCCCTGTGGGGGGAGTTAGGGGGTGGAAAGCCCCGTGGATTATTTCCCAGTAGCGCGGGTGGGAGGAAATTGAGGTGCTGCCATGCTTTGCCAGCAGGGGGCGCTGCACAGCAGCCATGATTGCTTGACACAGCCGTCTCTTGGGGTCTGAGGCTGACCTTTAGCTAAGCAGGCTCCTGGCTGGTCACCACTTGGATGGGCGACAAGCTGGGAAACCCATCCTGCTTCTGGGCAATCCATTGCGGCTGTGCAGAGCCGCCACCAGGGGACACTGGGGTGTCTGAGAGCCATCCGCCTGCAGGGGGCGCTGCAGGCGTGCGTCTGCTGGAGGAGGGGGGTGCCAGCCACCCCAACAGGGGCCCATGCACCCACTTCTTATGGAGACCTAAGTAGTGGCTAAACAGGGGCTCCCCTGTGTCCATCTAGTTCCCACCCGGCCAGTCCCTCTTCCGCTCTGCTGCTGGCAAAGTATGGCTGGTGTGACGCGACAGCTGCTCCTGGGGTAACGGGTTGGCCCCTAGTTCAATCATGGGCTGGATCCAGCACCCCTCAGACTTTGGACCGAAAGGCTGCAGCTGGGGCCCCTTTCCCCAGAGACATCGCTACGGGGGGTCCGTTGGTGGCATATGGAAATCCCGAGTGTGCCAGCAGCCCTGATGCTGTGATCGGTGATGTCCTGGCAGTGCAAATGGACGCGGATGCCCTGCCCTTTGATTAAAGGATGCCTGTCCTCACTTAAAGTGACACCCCCACCCCCGTCCGCTCCCCTGGGAGCCATTCGCCACCAAAGGAATTTGCCCTGAGGTCTGACCTGGCAGACACAGGAGTGAAAACCTCATGCAGACCGGTGCACTTGGCGTGTGGGTGATGTCCCCAGCAGTCAGGGCGAGAAACGAGTGAGAATTGGGGGGAGATGGCCCAGCCGGCCGTGTGCTGGTTCCAGGATCCCATAAGATCAAGGGGGAGCATCACAGCATGGCTGGCCCCTTGAAAGGAAGCAGGCACAGCACCCCCTGCCAGTGCAGACCCTCCCAGTTTGACCAGTTATGCATGTGGGGCAGCGCCTGGTGCTCTGAAGGGGCAGGGCGACTTGGAGGCAGAGGAGCCCTATGCAGGAAGTTGGAATGACTCCGGGGGGGGCAGGGAGGAGAGCAGCAGGGGGGGTTACTAGCTGACACCCCCAAACTGGAGAGCTGGGACTGGAGAGGCTGAAGACAACAGAGCAGTGGAGGGCGTTACCTGCTGACATCTGAGCCAAGGAACGTTGCAGGGCTGACCTGCTGGGCCCTCGGAGATGAGAGGTTAATGGGTGCGAGGGAAGCTCTCCTGGGGGGTCACTCCTGCATGGACAAGCTCTCCGGTGCCAGGCCAGCACAGAAGGGCCCGGGGCGGTGGAAGCCTGGCATGTGCTGTGGAGTTATCAGAGCTCTGCCCGCCGAGGGGGAGACGCGGGCCATGGCTGGGATCTCGGGCATGGATCGTTTCCACTGCGTTTCTGCAACGCGCCGGCCCCCGGGAGGCAGAGGAGCCTGGCAGCGGAGGCGTAGGTGCCCGAGAGGGGCGGTGGGATGGTACCTGGCACTAGGGGGCACAGGGAGGCGGGGGAATCATCCACAGGCAGCGTCACCTGCTGAGACGTAGGGCTGATGCTGGCGAGAGGCAGCGGCTCCCGTGGCTGCGTTCCCCGTCGCCTGTCAGCTGGCCTGCCCTGGCAAACGCCGCTCAGCGGGTGGGGAGACCTGCTCTCTGCTCCACCGCACAGGCCGTGCTGGGCCTGTCCTTACAGCATGGCAGGGAGGGCCGGGCCGTCCTGCAAGAGGCTTGGCAGCATTTGCACGGCCGGCCGGTGCTCTCAGCCTGGCAGCAGTTTGGCTCCTTTCGGCCCAGCTGAGCGGCTCGGGTGCGTTATGCCAGGCAAAGCATCCAACACCTGCCCCCTGTCCTGGCACACCCGGAAGAGCCTGGCGTGGCGTGGCACGGAGCAGCTCAGCTAGAGGCCGGCGACCAACTTGGTCCAAACCCATCTGGCTGCAGCCGCGGGGGTCGCTTAGCGACTTGCATTTGTGTCCAGCCCGGGCCGCAGGCTGGTGTCCCCCAAAAGCCGTCTCTGTGGCCACGTGCTGACGTTACACACGCAGGGAGCTGTGCTGGCCGCACAGAGATGCTCTGCCTGCTTTTCACACCGCACCTGTCTGGAGAGACTATTAAAGACCCCTGCAACTCCAAGAACCGTGCCACTGCGTGCGCTGTGCTCTCCTGGCCAGGCTGAGTGGGGCATTCACCCCACTGTACCCCAACCCTCCCTTTATTTACATGCCTGGTGGGGACCCTCACACCGGCCCCACAGTGACCCTGACTTCCCAGCGTGCCCTGTCCATGCAGCTCCTCCCACAACCCCCCGGAGCAACTCAGCCCACCATGTCTCTCCCACTCATCGGTTCTCAGTGGAGAAGTGCTGCTGCGGCCCGGGTGGCAATCCGGCAGATTGCTGGCTAGTATTGCTGGCCCAGGGTGCTTGCTATCCAGCCTGCTCAGGAGAAGAGGTGCCAGCTAGCCAGACCCTCCGGGCCGGGGGCACTTTGGCGTGTCGTGTGCTGACATGAGAACCAGGAACGAGGCGCATTACAGGACGTGGCATTGCGGGGCCAGTTGGCCGATGTGCGGGGCCAACTCTCGGCTTTCGTCCCGCGCCAGCCAGCCGGGGCTCCCCGCGAGGCCCAAACAAAGTCTCCCCGGATGCGGAGGATGGAGCAGGTCACCTCTAGCCCCAGTCCCTCGCCAGGCAGGCTCGTTCTGTTCTGACACGAGTAGTGGTTTGTGCTGGCCGTGGCAGGCACTCAGCGTCCCTACGTGCCAGGGTTGTTACCGCTGCCGTTGTGCACGCCTCTCAGCCCACTCGGCCAGGCTGGCGGGAGCTGTCTCGCTGCTAACCCTGAATTACTCCCAGTTCTAGCCCCTTTTGTGAGTAATTCCTCCTCTTTGCACCCTGCAGGACGTACAGACCAACATCACACCTCCATCAGTCACCTCCGCAAACTTTAGCTTCTTTAATCTTCCAGCTCCCAAGCCACATTCACTGCTTGTCCCTGAACCTTCTCTCCTTTCTCAATATGCTGCTGTCAACATGCTCCCCAGCCCTGCCCCGGCGGCTGCAAATGTGGTCACTGCACAGCCGTGTATAGAGGGATCTGTCCCCCGATCCCAGCCTTCATGTGGCCAGACCAAAATTAAAGACAGCCTCTTTGCTACCACGTCTCATTGACTCTATGTCGTTTTCAGCCTCGTTGCTTCCTGGACTCTCCCTGCCGCCCAGGATGGATTTTTCTAAGCTGAATCAGGACAGCCCATGCACCTTCCATTGGAGCCTAACAATCTTTGTAGATCTGGGCCTTAGTCTCTCTGTGCCTCAGTTTCCCATCTGTACAACGGAGCTAATAGCGCTGCCCTGCCTCCCAGGGGTGTGTGGAGATAAATATGTTGAGGATTGTGCAGTGCTTTGAGATCTACTGATGAAAAATGCTACATAAGAGCTGGGGAATATTATTATCCGGGTACCCACAGGACCGTTGTGTGGTATGTCTCTGTCCTCCCTGCTGTTTTGCCACTCCTCCCAGTTCCGTGGCATCCGTGAGTTTCATTCAGCCTCTTTTGGACCAACAATGACAATATGAAATGAGACTGGACTTGCCCCAGGTTCCTGTAGTACCTCCATAGAAACTTCCCTCCCAGCCAGTCCCTGGCCCTCTTCCTACTAGTTCGGCTCTGGGCCATCAGTTGGTTGTCGATCCAAGCGATGTGCTTGGCGCCAGCTTGATTTGCATGCAGAGAATAAACTCTTGAGACACTTGACCAAACGCCTAAGCTCTGCCCTGCCGCACACCTCCACGAATGCTCCAGTCTGACTGTACAAAAGAATCCATGAGCAGCGAGCGGCAGTGGTTCGAGCGGCTTTTGCCACGCAAATGTCCTTGCTTTGTAAGTCAGGACTGCTTAGTGTTCCTGGTTGCGTTATCCCCTAGATAGTCAGTGATTTCTATCCTCTTGAGATGTCCCTATTGTTTTCATGGGGGGGAAGTTAGTTCTGCAGGACAGTAATTGCCAGGATCTCTCTTCTTGCCTTTCCGAAGCACGGTACCTTTGCTGTATTCAGGCTTCTAGCTCCTCCCTGGGGCTTTTCAGAAACAATTTCCAGTTGCGCATCATTAATTCTCCCATGCTGGAATCCAGGCTGGCTGACATGTACGTGGTCCTGTTTCCCCAGGCTTCCTCTGCATGGAGACTGCTTTCACAAGATCGCCCGCGTGCTCCAAAGGTGCGATTGTCAGCAGATGTCATATGGTGAAGGCTGGACTCTGCTGCCAGTCGGGTCCAATGGGCGTTGCAGAGCACATCGGATAACCTGCCTTACATGGCAGCTGAGCTCTTCTCAAAGCCTGGCCCCCTTGCCCTGACCCCGTTTGCTGCCTCGCTGGACAGACTTCATCCCCTTCATCATTTCCTTTGACTACATCTTCCTCACATCTCCCCGCTTGGTATGTTTGGAAAAGCCCTTTCTTGCATTCACTTGCTCTGCTTTTGTGCAATCTGTATCATTTCCCTGCAGATCTCTAGCAAGCGTCCTGGGGGCTCAAAGCAGAGCACTGTGCGTGCATGGTGCTGTACAGACAAATAACTTATTTGGTGCTGTACGGACTAATAACGATGGTCTCCTTGACTTGAAGACCTCACGAGTGAGCTCTGTAGGGGGCCATACAGTGGGAGCTGGGGGGAGCTACAGGGCTAGGAAGACCCAGGAATTGCGGCTGGAACCAAGGGGTGGTGAAGGGCCCCAAAGATGCTCCCGGGCGTTGGTTTCTAGCTGCAAGTGCTGATGTAAACAGCATCTTGCCCTGGGATTCCAGGACACCAAATCCTTTGGGGGAAGCCAACATCTGCTGGCTGCGTGACCGGGGTTAGCAACAGACTGCAGATGAAAGGCCTGAAATGTCCTGATGTGGGGGGAAGGGAGAGAGAGAGGCGGGTGCCAAGGGAAAAGTTTCCTACCACTCGCTGCCCTCCCTCCACTGGGGCCGGGGGAAAAACCAACAAACACACGTTTGGGGAGGATAAATTGCAGCGAGGCGGGGCGGGAGGGAGAGGAAGGGGTTGCAAGCCAGGAGCGTGCATCTTACAAACAACCTCTGCTTCCCTGGCCGGCTGGCTGGCCCTCTCTTGTGCCAGGGAGAGGCCGCGGCTACCTCAGCCAGAGCTCTCTCTTCCCAGGCTGCAGGGGGCTCGGAGCTGGACCTTCCCGGAGCCTCAGCCACCACTTTCTCGGTCTGTCTGCCTTTCGCCTGGGCTCATGCAAGGATCTGCTGGGGCCCAGGCACGAGGAAGGCGCAGAACGCAGCGCCCGCAGCAGGCTGCGAGAAGAGACAGGTCTCTGTGTCCCCCCGCAGGGAAGAGAGGCCTCCTGGCAACACTGGACGGGGTGCAGGGGTTGCTCCTTGTCTCTCTGGAGTTGGGGCGTGCCCCTGGGCCGGGGAGGGGGCGAGAACCATAAGCCAACCTGTCCCTTGAGAACAGCCCCCAGGGCAGGTCTGGAGGCTGGGCCAGCAGGAGGGGGAAAGGGAGGCAATGCGGCGAAAGGGCCACGGCTGCTCTTGGACGCGCTCCTGGTTTGCCAGGGCAGGGCCGTCCCGGGGGGCGGTTGCCAGACTGATGCCATTGCAGGGGGCAGCCAGGGGGATGCTTTTAGGGGCTGGCTGCTTGATGAATTCTGAGCCAAATGTTTTTTGAGGGGGATCTTGTGATTTCTCTGCCTCTGGTTTATTTAGGAAGGCCCCTCTGGTGGGGAAGCCCCTGGCCTGGAGGGGCGCCGTGACTGCAGTGGGAGGGGATGACGTGTTGGGCAGTGGGCAGCAGGCGGGAGTGCAAAGCCCAGGGGAACGTGGGGGAAAGCCCAGAGCCCAATTTCTTCTCTTTGCATCTCCCCCAGAGGGGCTGAGCTGCCCACGAGCTGCCATCCCCATTCCTGCGCGTTCCCACCTCTGCAGCTGGTCGAGCCGTCTCCAGGAAGGGCCAGCCCCCAGCTTCCCCCGGGAGTCAGAGCATCTTTGCCCCGACTCCACTCGTGCGCGATGTGGCTCCTCACGGCACAGGCCGCGGTGGTCCTGTGTTTCCTGCAGCTGTGGCTGAGCAGTGCCCAGGTAAGAGGAAGGATGGAGAACTGCTAATATAGTTTCTGGGTCGAAGAAGGGGAAAGTGGGGAGCTACAGACCTGTTACTTTGACCTCAGTGTACGCAAGGTCTTGGAGCAAATGTGAAAGCCAGAGTAGTTAAGGACATGGAGGTGAACGGTAACTGGAATAAAATACGACACAGTTCTACGCAAAGTAGATCGTGCCAGACCAACCCGATCGCCTCTGAGAAGATCACCGCTATTCTAGACCAAGGAAATGCAGTAGATCTCCAGTCTATCTGGATTCCAGGAAGGCGTTTGACATGGTTCTGCTTCAGAAATGGTGAGTAAAATTGGAGATGGGGACTAATACGAGAATTGGAAGGTGGGTGAGGCTCTGGTTAAAGGGGAGATGACGACAGGGTGAACTGGCAGGCTGAAGGGCACCTCAGGGATTGCTCTTGGGACCAAGCTTAGCAGTTTCATGCAGGACCTTGGCACAATAAAATCTGCAGCTGACACGCAGTTAGGAGCGATTGCTAACATGGAGGAGGGCTAGGCTATCACGCAGGACGATCTGGAGAGCCATGTAAACTGGAGTAATAGAAATGGGGTGAAATTTAATAGTGCAAGGCCCTGCACTAAGGACTAACAAGAAGAACTTTTTGCTGTAAGCTGGGGACCTGGCAGGTGGAAGTCAGAGGAGGGGAAAGAGGTGGCCCCGTGTGGGCTTTGTGTGTAGTGGGGGGAGCTCCAACTAGCAGCATCCCCCAAGGGGCTCCCAGCACCTTGCCGAGCCCTGGCACCCCCTGGCGCAGACAGATGAGCCAGACTCGAGTGCAGGGGCCATGGGGCAGGTGCTCTAGGCAGTAGGGAAGGATCTAAAGTGTTAGAAGTGATCTCAGGAGTCGCCCTTCCAAAAGCCCACCCTGCCGACTCCAGCTGGGCCGTAGGTCTCTGCAGCACGCCCCCATCTGACCTGCTCTCTCCCTGCTGGCGCTATGAGAAGCTGAACTGCAGCCTGCAGAAACCAGTGCGGGAAAGTTCCCGGGGGCCTCTGAAGTCTCTTTCAGAGACTGCAGCTGCATTCCCGTGCCCTGATCCTGCCCTACCTGCCTGGCTCTCCCTGCTGGCTCGATGGCAGGGGAGCCAGGCCTGTGTGGCTAGCTAGAGGGCTGTCCGTCGTCGCCTGCCTTCGCAGCCAAGTCAGCTGTAACGCAGGGGGAGCCCTAAGGACTCACCCGAGGTCCCCAGCCCAGCTCTCCTGTCCCAGAGGCGGAACCGGTTCAGGCAGTTCCTCCCATATCACTTCAGCTTTGTGCAGCCCAGCCCCACCCCGGCCACTGTCTCTGCGCTCACGTCCCCGGCCGCCAGGGCAACTTTCTGTGGCCTCAGCTCAGGACTGGCCCGTAAGGGCACGTCTACACTGCAGTGGAGGCTCAGGGTTTAAACTCAGGCTCCAGCCTTACCCCCTCCCATCCGCACACAAATTGTGCTAACTCCAGGCTCCGACCCAGTGTCCCAGGACCTCATGGGGCTGGAGGGGCCGAGCCTGAGTGCAGCTAGGAGCCAGGGTTCAAGCCCTCTTGCTCTGCAGTGTAGATGCAGTGCCACGTGAGTCGCCTCCACCAGAGGCATCCCACAGGCCGACTTTCTTTGTCTCCCCACGAGCAGGGGCCAGAGCAGCCACGTTTGGGGCGGGCGCTAGGAAGTCGGGGCTGTGGTTGGTCGGACACGGGCCACGGAAAGCAGAGCCCCAGGGGCCAGCGATTGCTACCCTGGGTGACAAAGGAGCATAGCTGCTCACGCCCCAGGTTCACAAACCCAGGGGCTGCGGATTCGAGTTCTGCTGGCCTGGGCTTGTGCAGCCAGACCCGGAGCGACCCCTACGCTTCCCCCAGGGCTGCCTGAGTACGCGCCAGGTGCTGAGCACCCTTCAAAGAATGCAGAAGCTGCTGTCCACGCAGGAGGCCGCCCAGCGGCAGGGGATTCGCAGCCTGAAGAAGCAGCTCACGCTCCTGGAAAGCGACATCCACAAGCAGGCCAGCAGGCGCAACGGTAAGGCCCATCGTGCTGCACCTGGCTCTTCCCCGCGAGCCTGTGTAAATGCCTCCCTGCCTCTGGAAGGCCTGGGCTACGCCGGAAAGATAGAGCGGCCTGGCCAGCGGTTCAGGGCTGGGCTGTAGTTAGCTTGACCTGGCCCCGGTGTAGACAGAGATCTCCCGTCAGCCTGGCAGAGCAGGGTGTTGGCCGAGCGGCACGGGGCCCTGGGTGCCACAGCTAGCGCTGCTTTGGGGGCCTGCTGATCTCTCCGCGGGCCCAGCTTCAACCGGGGGTGGGAGGTGTTGGAGGTCTGCTGCACTCTGCTGCCCCACAGCATTGGCCCCAGGGCATGGGGTGTGCTGGGGGAGGGGCCCTGCACGTTGAGCCATGCCAAGGGGGTTCTGGTGCGCTGGGGCAGAGCGACGGATGCTGACGGGGGGCCGAGGGCCCCGGGCTGCTCTGGCTCACACCTAACCCCGCTCCCTTGGCCCCCAGAGAGCTGCCCCCAGCTGGCGGCGCCCCTGAATGGCCGGAAACTGGGCAAGCAGGTGGCGGTGGGGCATGAGGCCCACTTCTTGTGTGACGCCGGCTTCCAGCTGGTGGGCCCGGAGTCACGCACCTGCCTGCAGGACCGGACGTGGAGCGGCCAGCAGCCCTTCTGCCAGAGTAGAGTATTGGGCAGCGTGGGGCCACGGGATGGCGGGGCCGGGGGCGGGGGAGCGCAGCACCCCTGGATGGGGGCCGGGCGGGGATGGAATGGAGCCAGGGCTAGGGAGAAGCACAGCTGTCCTGGTGAAAACTGAGCAGCGTCTGCCCCCAGTCCCTGCCTCATCCCAGATCCTAGCCTGCCCCATGCTGGCCCTGAGCCCTCATCCAGTCCGATAACCCACACCTGCCCTGAGCCCTCCCCCTCACCCCATATCCCAACCCACACCTGCCCCACCCCCTCACCCTACCCCACACCTGCCCCAAGCTCTCACTTCACCCCAGACCCCTCACCGCCACCCCAAGCGTCTCCTTGCACCGCAGTCCCTGGCACAAGGCACATCCTGGGTTTTAGACGCCGTTTACAAGGAGCAGAAGCTGGCGAGGGCGTGGGCAGGAGGGCAGAAGATGGCTGCAGCGGTGTCAGGTGCAGGCAACATGAGGCAGGCCTGCTGGACGCAGAGAGGGGAGGGGGGCTGGGTGGGAAGGAAGGAAGGAAGGATGGAAGGAAGGAAGGAAGGAAGGATGGTCGGCCGGACAGCTGGGTAAGCAGGACGGCTAAGTAGGATGGCCGGGGGGGGCCAGATATCTCGATGAGTAGGAGCCAGAGGTGGCGCTGAGCAAGCCCTGCGTTGGGGCCGGATCTGATCTATTTTAGCCGTGCCCCTAGCATCGCGGTAACTGATTGTCTCTCCTCCCCCCCAGGCATCGACGACTGCGTGAGCCACCCGTGTGCCAACGGCGGGACCTGTGTGGACGGCGCCCAGCGCTACACCTGCTTGTGCCCCAGCGGCTGGGCGGGCGGGAGCTGCCAGACCCCCGTCTACTCCTGTAGGTACTGACCAGGCCCCGCTCACATGCCTCGGAGCAGCAGCAGCTCTGTCGTGCGCGCGGTGCAGGGAGGGGATGACGTCTCTGGCGTGGCAGGGTGGAGTCAGTCTGCCCGGTGCGGATCGTGGGGCGATCAGACAGGTTCCTTCCACTCACGGCCCCCGGAACACCTGGCCTGGGCCCTGCCCCCCAGCAACTATCGCTGGCCCAGTCCCGCCACCCCACGGCTCCACCAATGCCCCTTGTCCCAGCCATCCCATGGGGCAGGGGTGCCCATAGCTTGGTGCAGCGCTGGCGGGCTCTCACCCACGGCAGGGGAGACGGGCGGCCGCCTGTCTCGGGAGCATCCCCTGCCCTCCGTGTCCAGGCTGGGAAGGGGGGCACCAGCGCATGCCACACCCGGGCAGGGAAAGGTCCGGCTCCGCCTGACGCTGCCCGGGCGACCTAAGAGCTGCCTTTCCCTGCCACTGCAGACTGGGCGATGCTGAGCAACTCGTCCTTCAGTCGCCAGTCCCGCTGCGCCGACGGCCGCCCGGGCGCGCACCGCTGCACCTGCGATGCCGGCTTCCAGCTGCGGGCTGGTGGCATGTGTCAAGGTAATGGGGCTGCCCAGGGACCCACCTGGCAGCTATGGGGCACCCATCCCCCTGCCCCTCGGCACATCCAAGCCCCATAGCTCCCTCTGTGTACGGGCTGGGGGGTCTAACCCCGGCCTCTCTCCTCTCTGGCCCAAGGCACCGCCCTGCTCTGCTGGTGCCCACACTGCCCCATGTGGTGTGAGCCCCGGTCCCGCTGTGGCTGTGTGGGTGGGCCTCTCCTCCCGACAGCGGCAGGGGTCCTGGGCTGCGAGCAGTCACCCTGCATGGGTGGTGGCTGAGGTGGGGCGTGCCGTATAGGGAACGCCCGGTGTGGGTGGACAGGGAGGGCCGTGCTGGAGGAAGCTGGGTAACAAGCTGCCTGCAGGGCCACGGAGGTCACTGGCGCTCCTGGAACCCTGGCACCTGCCTCTCTCGCCCTGCACAACCAGGGACCCGCCTGGCACCAGCTCGGGGTGGACATGGCCTGGGGGAGTCACAAGGAACAGCCAGGGATCCTGGGGGGAGGCTCTTGGATGTTCTGGGGCACCCAGCTCGGGGTGGAGGTCGAGGGGGTATCTAGCACCGGCCCAGGTTGGGGGGGAGAGGCATGCGGTGGTCTGGGTGCCGCCCACACCCCACTCAGACTCGTCTGCTCCGTGCCCAGACATTGACGAGTGCCAGCTCTTCCAGTCCAACTGGCAGACCCGCATCTGCGTGCACGACTGTGTGAACCTGCCCGGCGCCTACCGCTGCGTCTGCCCCGTGGGCTACCTGCTCCAGGCCGAGCAGAACACATGTGACGGTGAGCTGCACCTCTGCGCCGACCTGGGCCGCTCGGCCACGGGGCAGGGCCCGGGGGGACAGACCTCGCTTCCTCCTGGCCCGCTGCGCTGCTGCTTGCAGATGGAACTGCAGCCTGACCTCCTGCGACCCCCAATGGCCCATGCAGCCCTGCCACCCTCTGCCCCAGTCCAGAGCCCTCCTGGGCACCCAGCATCGTGGCATTCCTGGAACCCCTATGGGTGCTACCAGCACCCCCCCGGGACTCAGGGTCCGCGGGTGCCTGGGGGTACCCCTTGCCTTGGCATCATCCCAACCCCGAAGAGGCAAATGACCTTACGCTCCGTCCCTGCCCCTGTGGCAGAGGCTGGCCTGGCCCTGTGTGATGGCTCCACACATGGGGGTCAGCAGCCCCCCGGCAGGATGAGCAGCCCCAGCTGGGTGGGGGAGGGAAGGGCGAGGCCCTGCTGAGGTTGCATTCACCCCAGCCTCTGGGGGGTTTTGTTCGCTCTGCCAGACGTGGACGAATGTGCCACCGATCAGCACAACTGCAGCCGTGCTGAGATCTGCGTCAATGTCTTCGGGGGCCACCGGTGCGTGCGTCCCGAGTGCCCGAAGCCCCGGCTCAACACCAGCTACGTCAAGACCTCCAGCTAGTAAGTGTTCGCCGCCCGCCGCATCTGCCCCGCCAGACCCTGCCTGCCCCATCTCATGCCTTTGCCCTGCCTCTCTCCCGCCAGCCAGTGCGAACGCAACCCGTGCCCCATGGACAGCAGAGCCTGCCGACTGGCCGCTAACTCCATCTCCTTCCACTACCTGCCACTCCAGTCCAACCGCACCGTGCCCCGTGTGCTCTTCAAAATGTCCACCACCCGCCTGGTGGGCGACAGCCTCCGCTTCGCCATTACGGGGGGCAGGGGCCACGGGGCCTTTGCGGTACAGCGATCCGGCCGGCACACGGGCGAGCTGGTCCTCACCAAGCCACTGGTGGGGCCGGCCACCCTGGAGGTGGAGCTGGAAATGAGCGAACTGGCCCGGAAGGTCCTTCTTGGGAAGCACATCTTCAGGGTCACGGCCTTCGTCTCCCAGTACGAGTTCTGAGCCCCCCCGCCCCTGCCACCGGCCCAACGCAGCCCAGCAGGGGCGTGAGACACACGGACGAGCCGCCCTGATCTCCAGCCATGCTCACATCGGGCAGCTTACGCTGGCTTCTAGCAAACTTCTGCGGGAGCTGCCTCCCTGGAGCCCCCAGGTCTTCGCCTGGCAAAGCCCTCACCCTATAGAGCTCGGGTAAAGCAGCAACGCTGGCACGGCCCTGCCTCCTCGGGGCTGGATGTAACCCAGCTGCGGCTCTAACCCTGTAACCAGGGCCGACGGAGCAGAGGCAAAGGCGTCTCGCTGGTTGTGTGCTGCTCCTCTTCCCCCAGTGGCACCGGCCAGGAGAAGAGCCAGCTGGTGACACAGCCCTGCAGCCAGTGTGGGTGCGAACCCGCAGGGTCGGCCCAGGGCGGGCACCAGCCACACTTTCCCGCTGCCCCTCCCCACCTCCCCCCACCCCGCACAGAGCCGCCCTGGGGGTTAGATGCAGCCTCTGGCGAGGGCAGCAGCAAGGCCACCGGCCGAGCGTGGATTTGGCTTCTTACGCGTAGCAACGTCAAATAAAGCAGAGCGTCCCCAGCAGGTGCCTTGCCCCTCATTGCTTCCCGCCCTCCGCGGCAACCAGGTCTCCTCCCCTCCGAGCCGGCTGACTCCAGCCCTGCGTCCCCCAGCAGAGCTTCCCCACGGCTCCGCCAGCGATGGGGCGCCCAAGCCCCCCCGATCTCTCAGTGCTGAGGCTGCTGCTCGCCACCTGGCGTGCGGAGCGCACTGAGGGGAGGTGGCCATTATCAGCCGCCGGCCTGGGCCCACACCACCCCCCGTGGCTGACCCGCCACCATCTGCCTGGCGCGTCCAGCCCTGCCAGTGGGGCCCCTTGTTACCGTCTGATCAGAAACCACCCAAAGGTATGCAGCTGGGCTGGAGCCACGTGGGGCAGGGCACGGGGTTGTCCTGGGCTGCAAGCCGGGCCCTGGCTATTGTCACCCGCCCACATTTCCCCTGTACAGCCTGAGCCCATCAGCCTCTTCCCACCTGCTGCCGCCCAGCTCCCCGGGCCCTGACAGCTCCCAGGAGCTATGGCTGGGCCCGGCCAAAGCCGGGGCTCGGGAGCCCACGGGCAAGGCGCCTGCGCTGGCCAGTGGCCCTTTCCCCAGGGCAACCATCATACAAACCTGGCCTTGCGTCGCCCCGAGCCCGCACCCTGCTGGGGGCTTTCCCATTGCATCTGCCTCCCCGCACTCGCCCCCGGGCCATGCCATCGACGCGCCACCGTCACAGAACAGCCGCTGGCAGGCGCCCTGCCCAGACAGGGCCACCCACGCAAGGGAGCATGGGGGCCGGGCTCTGAGCGCTGGGCAGCATCCCTGGAAGGTGCTAGAGCTGAAGCAGGGAACGCAGGCCCTTTGGGGTCCCCGAGGCAGCAGGAGATGGCTGGGCCCATGGCATGCTGCCCCCCTCTCCAGCGTGGAGCTGGCAGCTCGGGGGGCCGGTCCACAGCAGACAATGGCTCATTCCCCTCCAGACATGAACGCTGCTCCTGGCACTACCCCTGGGCATGGGGCAGCCCCGTAATCCCTGTCCCGTCAGCCAGGCACGGCTCCCCCCTCTCCCCTGCCCCAGTGCCACTCAGGACCCAGCGGAGGAACACGCCTGGCCCAGCCCTGCTCTGGTTTGTAACCTGTCCCTGGCAGGGGACGGGGAGCCCAGCTTCGCACTGCGCCAGGTCCAGCTGGGCACAGGTGAGGCCTGTCCAGGCCGGGGAGGTGGCCGAGATGCTGGACAGCTGAGCCTTGGGCTGGGGGGTGGGGCAGCGTGGCACCCCTGGCGCCACCCGCTGCCATCCCCAGTCCCGACAGACTGAATCCGTGTGCCTCAGAAGACACCATGCCAAAGAGGCCCCCCCCCCACAGCCCTCTCTCTGCCCCTGCCCTCCACAGGCAATATTCTTCCCTTGGGGTGTCGGGCCAGCAGAGAGCCCTGCTCAGGGTGCCCGTGACTCCACAGGCAGCAGGGTTAGGGCCTGTCTAGCCCACAGACTCACACAGTCCTGCCCCAGGGGACAGTGAATGACGCGTGGGGAAACCGAGGTACCCATGACCTCCCGAAAGCCGCAGTTAAACGTCAGTTAGTTCTGGGGCAGGGATCGCATCGGGATTGCGTACCCAGCGGGACACAGTCGCACTGTCATAGCCTGGGACGGCCCGGGCACGTGCTCTGCCCTGGGCTCTGGCCCAGGGCCCAGCCAGGCTCCCTCGGCAGCAGCCCCTCGCTCTGGCAGGAGCCAAGCGCTTGAGCTGCTAAAGCCACAGCGCTGCAGCTATTAGCGCACACCAGACAAAGCGCCGGCGTGTCACATCCGGCTGGCACGCCAACAGAAGCAGGTGCCAGAGGAGATGCCTGGTGCCAGCGTTCCCAAGCCAGGACCCGCCGTTCCCGGGTGGCCATGCCAGAGCCCAGGTACTGGCGCTGTCTTCTTGTTGGGCGGGCCACTGACCTCCCTCCTGCCCAAATAACCCAGGCCAGGTGGGCCTGCTTCTGAACGCCTGGGGCTCTGGCAGTGCGATGCGACTCCTGGGCCATGCCGCTTTGCCTCGCAGCTCCTGTGGTGTCCAGGGGCAGCAGCCTGGCAGCGCCCACCCTGCGTCACTCCTGTTGTGCCCTTTTCTGCCGCCTAGCTCTGTTCTCGGGCCTCCCCCACACCAGAACCGGCCCCGTTAGCTGCCCCGCTCGCACCCAGCCTGCCCCAGCTCATTCCTGTGCCCCTCGCACACAGCTCATACGCCACCGCGCGCTTTGCTGCAGGCCAGCCGTGGCCCCCGCCAGCACAACCTAGTACCCCTGGCGGGCAGCCTGGCTCGAGGGCACGCTGCTCTGTGGCCAGCGAGCCAGTGCGTTACACAGTGTCCTTCGTGGCGGGGCCTGCTGTGCAGGGGAGACCCAGCGGCGCCTTTCCTTCATCCCCCTGGCACAAGACTAGCCGGGTCCCTTCACTTCCCGTTGCTGGTCAGTTTCACATCCCAGCCCTGGGACTGAATTAAAGGGCCCGCCCCAAAGGAGTGTGCGCCGGGCCGGGGGCGTGTTTTAATAACAGGGCAGCTCCCAAAACCACCAGCTCATCTTAAAACCAGGCAATGTTTTTTAAAAACATTTGTTGCTGCTTTTGATTTGAGTCCAGCCTGTGGCTGGCTAGAGCTCTGCGGGTGGCCCCGGGTCGCACGTCCCAGGCTGGTCTCACAGCAGGGTGGGGGTGGGTGCAGCAGAGCCCAATAGCGCCAGGCAGCCACCCCCATCCCCCAGCACGTGCCTTGGAAGGGTTGAGAGGGTGAAGAGCCCCTGGAACTGCCCCCCCACAGCCTGGTAGGGGCAAGGGACTCTGGTGCAACCCCCACCCCCCACCTCCGAGGCTGGAGGGTTGGCGAGAAGAACCCCATGGGACGTGGGGGGAGGGGAGGGTTTGACCTGACTGTGCAAGGTTCTGCATAAACATAGCACAAAAAGATGGTCTGTGCCCTAGAGAGTTTATAATCTAAGTAAATGTCACGCGACACCGGCTGATTACAGACAGCTGGGGGGATACAAGGATGCAATGAGACACCACTGGCCAGCATGCCAGGCAGCCCTGTGGCCAAACTTTTGTTGAGTTTGTTGAGGCTGTCGCAGCAAACGAGAGCCAGAAGGCGAGACATGCAGGGGGTAATGCGGGTGCTGTGTGCATGTCTAGGGGCATGCCGCTTCTGCGTGGGAGAGGCAGCATAGGGGGAAGCACAGAGGGGCTTGTTTGAACATGTACCAAGAGGGAGCTGGTGGTTGGTGTTGTGGCCCCGTCAGAGGTGGACGTCAATCTTTTCAGAGGGAACAAGCAATGGCAGGGTAGAGCGAGGCAGTCGTCCGTGACGACAAGAAGACATCGGATCGCCTTTGACTCAGCCCCTAGTGCCCTTTCGCCCCACTTGTGACGCTGAAGAAGTTGAAGTTTATACGTTATAACTCTGTGTTACCCAGAGTTCCTCGACCCAGTCACTTTTAGTCTCTGTGAGATGGTATCAGGGAATAAAGCAAAGGAACCCAGTCCCTCCACCTGCTCTGTGGCTGGCACAGACAAGTCAAAACCAAGTGATCTTAAAGCCTTACTTTATTGGCCTCCAGCAATTCCCGTCGGAATTTTTTTAGCAGAAGGACATCACCACTTACTAGTCTTCAGAACATACAATAATAGGTGGTTTGAGTACCCCACACGGATCGTTACCCCCACAAGGCTGAGGCAGTCTTCGGGTGCGTCAGTCACAGATTGCTGGATGGCCGGTCCTTCCATCTGTGCCTGGAGAGCTTTTCAGTGTGTCCATGAAGAGATCCGCCTGACTCAGACGTGCTACCGTCCTCTTATATCCCCCCAAAGACATGTCAGAGACATGTCAATCAAGAAAATGTTACCTAGCTGACCAAACAAATCAATCACTGGGCAGAAGCAGGAGTTACAGAGACGTCACTAAAAAAAGATATCGTTAAGCAAGCAGTCTTAAGCTCTTAGTCTGCTAGCTAAATTTCCCCATGCTGACAATTCTAAAATATATCCAGACTTCCTGTTCTTCACAGATATTTGCCCCAGCATGTTCAGAGAACATGCCACTTCATGTGTTCATTGTCTGACACCCCCCCGCCCCCCCGGCTCCCCTCCAAAGTTTGCCTCGGTTATGCTGTTTTCTGCAGAGGCCTAAAAGTGGCTAAAAGCAGCAAGCAGACTAATTGATAGCCCATCCCATTAATTGTCAGTGGCTTGGACACCTGGCTGGTGGCTAAAATGCCTCTGTGCAACTGGCCGATCAAGATGCTACAGGAGCATTCAAGGAAGATAAGGCTATTGCAGAGAAACTAAATGAATTCTTTGCATCAGTCTTCACGGCTGAAGCTCTTAAGCAAAGTAAGCAGTCATGGGATAAGAGGGAAGGGCCTCTCCTGGCTCAGTGACTGGTTAAAACAAAGGGTGGTAATAAATGGTCAGCTTTCAGAATGGAGAGAGGTAAATAGCGGTGGCCCCAGGGGATCTATACTGGCACCAGTACTGGACAACAGATTCATATATGGTCTGGAAAAAGGGGTGAACAGTGAGATGGCAAAATCTGCAGATGAGCAAGATCAAGCTAAAGTCCAAAGCAGCCTGCGAAGAGTTACAAAGGGATCTCCCAAAACTCGATGGCTGGGCAAGCAAATGGCAGATGACATTCAGTGTTGCTAACTGCAACCCAATGCACACGTAACTTCAACTAGACATATAAATGATGGGGGCTAAGCTAGGTGTTACCACTCAAGACCAAGCTCTTGGAGTCATTGTGGCTAGTTCTTTGAAAACATCTATTCAATGTACAGCGGCAGACAAAAAAGCTGACAGACTGTTGGGAATCATTAGGAAAAGGCTACATAATAAGACAGAAAATATCCTATTGCCACTTTATAAATCCATGGTATGCCCACACCTTGATTACTGTGTCTATATCTGGTCGTCCCAGTGCAAAAAAGATATATTGGGACTGGAAAAAGTACAGCAAAGGGCAACTACAATGGTTAGAGGTATAGAAAAGCTTCCATAGGAGGAGAGATTAATAAGGTTGGGACTTTTTAGCTTGGAAAAAAGATGTCTAAGGAGGGACATGATAGAGGTCTAGAAAATCATGACAGGTGTGGAGAAAGTAAATAAGGAAGTGTTATTTACCCCTTTTCCTAACAGAAGACCTAGGGGTCACCAAATGAAATTAATAGGCAGCAGGTTTAAAATGAACAAAAGGAAGTATTTCATCACACAAAGCACTGTCAACGTGTGGAACTCCTTGCCAGAGGATGTTGTGAAGGCTAAGATTGTAATGAGGGGTTCAAAAACGAACTAGACAAGTTCATGGAGGATAGGTCCATCAGTGGCTATTAGCCAGGATAGGTAGGGATTGCTGTTTGCCAGAGGCTGGAATTGACTGACGGTATGGATCACTTGATGATTACCTGTTCTGTTCAATCCCTGTGAAGGACCTGGCCTTGGCCATGTCAGAAGACAGGATACTGGGCTAGATGGGCCATTGGTTTGACCCAGTATGGCTGTTTTTATGTTCCTATCATTCCACCCAGATTTCTAGAGCCCTGCAAATCTGCAGATATCTACTTTATAGTCGCCAACCAGGTTTTCAGATTGCAGATCAGATGCATTTTGTATCAGTGCAGGGCTCTACAGCTTTTCTAGCTATCACTGAGTGTGTGGTATTTGCAGCGTCACAGTGCCAACTGCTGGACATTGCCCGTGCAGCAGAAGCTGTTGGAATAAGATTGAAATATAATTGTGGATCAAATACCTTTTTTTCTACTGTGGGTGTGTTTAAAGGGGCCACCTCAGGTTCAAAAAGTTGGGGCCAACCCTGATCCCAGCTGCACTGCCGTAAGTCATGTATGGCTCAGTTGAAGTCAATGGATTTCTATCACTATAAACCTAATAGCAAAAGGCTGAGGTATTTTATAATTCAAGTTCCCCTTATCTCTGTTGTTGCCATTTAATAATCTAATTCCTTTTTCCAGTTCTCTTGTCCTCGCCAGTGAAAACAGCCATGTCAGCTTGTAGGCAATTTCACTTGCAAGGTCTAGGTGCTAGCGTGGCGCTGCAACATTTGCATTGCAAACTAGAAAAGTGACATTAACAAAACCGTTTTATTTTGACTATGGAACATAACTGCTGGGAACGTGGCTGCTGTGCTGAGCATCTGGCAAAGCTGCTTTTTACAAAACCAATATTGTGGAGTGAATTTTGTTTCCTTCATTTCCCCCCCCCTCCCAAGTAGCAGCCGTTATAGCCTATTTAGGCTACCGAAGGGGCAGAAGGGCAGGGAAGGTGCATTCTCGCACCAAACTGACATTACTGATTTTTGAGTCCTTAATGACTCTAATGCTGATGGGTCAATGTCCTGACTGATAAAGCACACGGCTTGGGAGGGTGGCGGGGCCAAGCTGGCATCTGTTACAGACTGTCAACTCACACAAGGGGCCAAGGCATAGTGTCAGACACAGCTACCTCGCTGCTGGCCTTCCAGCGACCAAGGACAGCGCTGCATTGTGAGAGGAAAGGGCCAGATGCCATCAGGGCCAGTGACAGGCCATGGGCAGCCCCTGTTGGCGAGGTCAATAAAATGGATGGGAAACTTAACCAAGCGATGCATTGGCTGCATAGCAGCCCCCCCACCCTCTCCACTCCAGCATGGAGGAGCGTTTTCCCAGGGCATCGCATTGTTTCCTAGGCATTGTGCATAGGAAGGCTGCCAGTCTAGCCAGCCCACCGAGACAAGCTTAGCTTTTGCCTGCCCGCCGCAGCATGAGTTGCCTCCGCACCCCACTCCTGCCTGAGGTCTTCCTTTGAGACGATGTGCCAAGGAGGCCAGCAGGACGATCTAGCCTCCATGCGCCAGCCTGCAAGGGCAGAGAGGGCCACGGCCCAAGCTTTTGGGAGGTGACCTGGCCCCTCTAGCTTGCAGGGGCAGACATCAAGGCACATTCTTGTGTGATGTCACTGCCCTCTGGGGGTGCAGGACATCTAACTGCTACTCTGCCATGCTGCTCACCTTCCCCACCTAAGTTATCCCCATCCCTTCTTTGGCTCAGCATCCAGCAAACAAAATGCTTTGTGGAGCGGTATGACATACTCAGGGTACAGCCCAGCTCAATGGCCCTCCTAAGTGGCTGCCCTTACACTGCTTTGCTGTTGCAACTTCCAGCCCACACTGCTCACAACCAGCCTCCAGCATGCAAGTCACGCCAAGCTATATCTGTGGGTGTTGCAGCCAGCCAGCCATGCCTTGGCTCTCACCAGCCTTGGCTATACTGCAGTGACCCCCAACATCACCCCCCAGCCCTAGATTTCCCCCCAGAAATGTCTGTCCTATACTGCCCAGCCCTCTCCTGGATAATACAAGCTTATACAAAGTCTGTGGTTTTATTAATAGAAATGATACCTACATAGCTTGTTACCCCAAAGGGAGTTTCCCAGACACCTTGAATCAAACACCTTGGTGTCAATAAAACAATAAAATAAGTTTATTAACTAAAGCAAGAGAGCTTTTAAGTGTGTACGAGCAATGCGACATCAGAGTCAGAAATGGTTACGAGAAGAATAAAAGATAAAATGCAACTGGTGCCTAAATGAGCAAACTATGTTAAATTCAAAACAAGGTTTTCTCACCACATGCTCTCAGCAGTCTTATGGACCAAACTTCTTAGGTCAGGCCCCCTTCTCCAGGTCAGTCTGTCCTGCTGGTGCAATGAATTGATGGACAGAGAGGGAGAAGGAGGGGTGCGTGTCTCCTTTTTATAGTGTCAGTGCCCCCCTGGGGAAACATATCCAACTGAGATTCAGGAGACAGAGTCTATACAGAGAAGGATGTTCCCTGCTGCTTGCCCTCACCTGTTGGAGCTTTTTCTTGTTGCCCTTGCAGCTTGCTGACTCCAGATACTGTGTAAAAGCAAATTAAGCAGAGCACCCATTCCTTTGTTTGAGGCAGAACGTTTTGCCAACCGCAGTTTGGAACGTATGTTAACACCGACAGTGGAATCTTAGAACTTTGCATACCGTGTTGCTACACATATTTTATCAGGACAACACTGGCCAGCAAATTGGGAGTTTTCTGCTGATACCGCAGCAGGCACACTTTGTCCAACGATTGCTACAGTAGTGTGCAGGGTGTGGACACAGGGTTGCAGCCTAGTCCGTCAGAAGCAGCTTTAGGAGAAATCCAGAGGATGCTCTGCCTTGGCCTGTCCACTTAGTCCTGCCTTTGCTCTCGATTTCAGAGGGGCTAGGGGAGCCCTGGCTAAATAGCTTGTCTTTAGGCTGGAGGATTAAGCCTCCCTCCCTGTGACGCCACGTTTCCAAAGGCAAGGCACAGGAAGGTTGCATCAAGGTGGAGCAGGCGTTGCCAGAGCCAGGGGCAACTGCTTCAAACAGCTGCTGACCTGCTGGCTTAAGAATCAGGCTGCTGTCACCTCCGACCAATCAGGCGGCATAGCCAATCAAGCAACCCACTATAGGCCAGCTGTGCTGTTAGGTTGCCCAGAGAGAGCTGCTGCAGGCCCCAGTGCCTGGCATGGTCCCTCACCTTCTTCGCCAGCTGGATCTGCTCTGGGAAACCATCCCTGGGATTCTCCACCAGTGGTGATGGGGCACAGGACCGTTCACCTCAAGACTGCCTCGCTCTACCCAGAGCAGGTGTAGAGACACTGCTCACACTGCCTGCACGCTTCCGGGGCGGGATCCCTACCAGCAGTGCATGGACTTCCAATTTGCTAGCCAAGGACCGCAAGGAAGGCCGGAGGGTTGCAGCCCTGATGCACAGTTTAAGAAAGACATGGACAAACTGCATGTGTCCGACAGGGACCCACAATAACAAGAAAGGGTTAGAAACCCTGACCTCGGAGGAACGATTAAAAAAACCTGGGCACATTTAGGCTTGAGGAAAGACAAGTGAGTGGGGCCTGATAATAGTCTTTAGATATGGTAAGGGCTGTTATAAAAAGGACGGCAATCATTTGTTCCCCACGTCCACTGAAGGTAGGACAAGAAGTGATGCGCTTAATCTGCTACAAGGCAGAGGCATCTTAGATATTAGGAAAAACTTTGTAAATTTAAGGATGGTTAAGCTCTGGAACCAGTTTCCACAGTTGGGTGCAGAATCCCTGGCACTGGAGGTTTTTAAGCCCAAACACCTGGCAGGGCTGGGCTAGATTTACTTGGGCCTGCCTCCATGCAGGGGGCTGGATCAGCCGACATCTCCACATCCCTTCCAGCGTGCCATTTCTGTGGCGCTAGCTCAGCTGAAAGCTCTGGGCTGGAGGCAGGAAGAGGGCCCGAGTGAGGGTCTTTGGCCTGTGTTCTGCACAAGAGCAGACTAGATCAGTGGGGCCCAATCATTTTGAGTGAAAGGCCCACTAGTTAACACCATCATGCACCCTCCCCCGCCCCGGCCATAACCACATATAACCCCTCTAGCCCCATGTAATGAGCGTAACAACACTCAGTTACCTAAATAATAATAAATGACTCTTACCTGAGTAAGCGCAGCCTTCCCTGGTGGCGCCACCACTGCATGCCCCGGGTGGGCCCCCCCCCTTCCCCTCCTTCATGGAGGGCAATGGAGGCGGTGGGTGCTGGCCAGGGCAGCTCCAGGCCCCCATTGGCACGGGGCTGCCTCGCTCCAACCATCTTGGGGCTCAGGGGCTGCTTTTCTGCTCCAGCCGGCTCGGGCTCAAGGCTGCTGTGCCCGGGCCACGTGGAGTTCGGGGGGGCTAAATGACCTCAATATTACTAAACCCCAGGGACCCCCGTAATCTTTGGTGGCCCCCCACGGGGGCCTGCAGCCCAGGTTGGGAAGTGCTAAACTAGACACGCATCGTGGTCGCCGGCGCAGACGCTCAGCGGGGGGCATTGTCACAGCGCCACTGACGTCAATGGCAAGCAGAGTGATGCCGGCTGAGGGGCTCCCGTGTGAACACAGCCACCGCAGCTCGCCCACACAGGCTGCGCGCTGGGCAAAGGGGGCAGTGATGAAGGGAAAGGGAGCTGAGAAAGCAGACCCAAGAATGATGACGCGTGTGCCTGTGAGCGAAGGGACATGAGCAAAATGACCCGCCTGTTTTGTAGCTATTTTACAATGCCGCGCTGGGCTCTCATGAGTTTGTGCTAGCCCCTGGAATTAAGCTGGGGTTCGTTACTGCACGCTTTTCTCCCCCCACACCACACACATACAGCCCCATTGGCTTATTATGGTAGGGTTTCCATGACTTCTTGCTTCTGTAAGTGCTGGGTGACACAACCTGCCTTGTTGTTGTAGAGCTGCTCATGACAGTCAGGCTTTGTCCAGCTTGGTTTGTTAGTGTAGGGTTGCTCAGGAACACCAGGCGCGGCAGAGCTTGGGTTGTTATTGTAGGGTTGTGCTCGAGTGCTGCGCTGCTGTCCTTGCTTTTAAGCACGGATGGGAACACACTCCCCGCCCCAAAGAATTAGAGGGCCTTTTCCAGGAGAGGTACAACCATAAACTGGCTGATCTGGGGTTGCTAGTGACCTGGCTGGTATCGCTTTAAGAAAACAATAAACTGTTCCAGCTGGCCCAAGCACGGAGCAGCGGTCGGACGGGGTCTGACGGGATGGTTGTCATGGCCCATTGAATCCCAGACGTGGCTGTGAGAGGCCAGCGACCTGCCCTGAGATGAAGGTGCCCACTGGGGCGTGACAGATGCTCAACTCACTACCAGGACGGTGCCTCCTCCTGGCCATTCTGGGGATTAGCGGTGTGTGGCAGAGGCCTCTTTGTGCTGTCGGATGCCCTTGCTCCATCCCTCTCTCTGGGCCTGCAGCCCCGCTCTCCCCCCTTCCCACTACACGCTGCTGCTGCCTCTTCGGGAAGCAGTGCTCCAGCCAGGTCGCTCGCCGGTTTTCCCTGCTGGGACACCAAAGGCTTTCTGCCACGGATCCAGGCAGGCTTCACGTGCACTGCCCCAGCTGCCACCCCCTCGGCGGCAGGCAGGGAGCCTGGGCTCGCCCTCTGCGCTGGGGTCCAGCCCTTTCATCAGCAGCCAAGCTCTGCTCCTTTTGCCTGCCAGCCTCCCAAGTAGTAACCGGGAGCGACTTGCCTCTGCAGCCGCCAACCATCCTCCCAGGGAGCCGCACCAGACTTGCCCATTTCCTGCCCAGACCCTTCCTCCTCCACGGCCCTCCCTCGCTCAGGGGCTGCCAAGGTTCCTGGTCACTCAGCTACAGCCTTAGCCCCGTCTCAATGGCCATCAACCCCTCCTGGGCACGTGCAGGGTGACGCCCGCGTCTGTCGCGTCCTGGCGCCGCCAGACTGCAGCGAGCTGGGGGCAGGAGTCAAACCCAGTGTCCTGCAGCAATGGGGGCAGGCGCTCAGCTGCTTGCACCACCCGCCCGTGAACAGCTGCCTCTGGACTGGCCCGTTGTGTTTGTCTGGTGCTTCCGCAGCCCGGCGGCCTCCCCACGGCAGCGGGGAGCTGTCCCCCCAGAAGGGGCTGATCCCCTGAGGTCAAAGCTGCTCCCCCCAAGAGGAATCACAGCAAGGGCCTGGGCCAGTGCAGGGGAATTTTCCCCTGGGACGAAGGCCACAGTCTCCATTTCTGGCCTGACAGTCACAGAGCTGCTGTGCCAACGCCCTCCCGTGCTGGGCCGCGCCGCCCGCATCCATCACCACCCTTCAGCCGAAGGCCGGCACCATCACGGATGGCAAAGCAGCGCTGTCACCCGGCCCCATGTCTCGGAGGGGAGGGGAGGGAGGGGTGCCGGTCCCAGCTCTCCCCGCACCTCACTGCTGACCTGCCCCAACCTCCTTCGTCCACATTCCCCGCACGGACCAAGCACGTCAGATCTAGCCTCCTGCACCGAGCCACAGCCCCACTGTTATCCCCGCCCTGGGACCCCGCCCACGTAGCTTGGTCCTGGCCTGCGACAGCCTCCCTCCCCCAGCTCTGCTCACCCCTTGGCTAGGGCCAATGGACATTAGTGAGCAGCTCACCCGCCTCTCCACTCTTCCCCGTGTAGGGCAGCCACTAGGCTGGCTTGACTCTGGTTTGACCATCTCCATGGGACAATCCTGGTGCATTTCACCTGAGCGCAGCTGGGTGCTGAGATTCTCTCGTCAGAAAGCAAGGCAGTGGGGCAGGCGAGAGCCAAAGGAAACAGTGGCCCTGGCTGAGAAACGAGGAGAAGGAAGAGCTGCCATAATGGAGCGAGAAGAGGCCCACGCCCTGGAATAAGTAGTTATGGATTGCGTGGTCTAGGCCATAATGGTTCTAACACCGGTGGGTGAGAGGCAGCTCCCGCCATGTTCCCCTGGCGCACATCTGGCCAGCCGATTACTCCTGCGCATGCCAGCAAGACCACTGCTAGGTAAGCATCTAAACGAATTTATGTCCCACAGGATATTGCTCCTTTTTAAAATATGCGAAAGCTAGGACAATCTGATCCGCATCACAGACTGGGCACCTGCCACTAAGCCCAGGTCTCCGATGAGAGAAGAAGCCATTAAAAAAAGATCGCCAATGTTTTAAAATAGAATATTGCAACAGCTAAAAATATGCAAAGACAAACACTGCTACTTACGTCACTGAATCTGTATAGCTTCTTTTAAACGATAACTCTTGCGTGAATAGACTGTAATTTAGAATTTCTTAACACCGGGGTTCACATCACTTAACCGCTCGGCACTAGCAAAATGAGAGATTTGTCTGATGCCATCCCAACTAACCTTCAGGCATCACCATAGGCTAAAAACAGCTCGCGGGCAAGCCTTCTAAAAGGAGAGTCAGCCCAGTGATGTCTGGCCAGGTCAAGTGCCACAGTCTCCTTTTAGCTAAAGAGAATCAGCCATGTTGTCTTGGAGCAAGGAAACTGGGCAGGCGAAAAAATAGGTGAGCACACAGTTGAGTCATTGTTATTAATTACAGTACAACTTTTATTAATACTGGAATCTTCACAGTGCATTCGTTACTTGTAGCAGTGACTATTTCAATCAAGGGCAGGGTGGGGAACAGGATATTATCCGGAAAAAAAAGAAAAAGAAAATGGGAGGGTGAGGAAAGGGTAGCGAAGGGAGAGAGACAGGAGCATGGGGGGAAAATAAATTAAAAAAAAGGAACCAGTTAACAACAGCACCAGAAAAGTTACTTCAGTCGAAAGACATTTTTTTTTAAAAGGAAATGTTTTTTCTCTGTACAAAATGAAAAATAAAACCAAAAAACAAACATTTGTCACGCGGCGTCATCATCTCTGATCACAATAAAAAGGGCGGGAGACACGGGCTGGAGCGAGGTTATAACTAAATCTTTATTACTAAGACAGTAGAAGAGTAACAGGGTTGCGATGCGACACACACACAGACGCACACACATCTGGGCTGGAGGGGCGGGCGGGGGGTCTCCCGTTTGGCGCTATGTACATCGTCGTGATCTGCTGTGCTTTGCAAATGCATGAGGAGTGGGATAGAGAAGGAGAAAGAAAGAGCAAGGGAGGGAGGAAGAGGAGGTTGTGCTTTCTGAAAGGCCTTTTACAGATCCATACAAAAATCAACATTTTCAAAGACTGATTGAGACCTTTGGAGCCCAGGGAAGTGTCAGAGACTTTGCTTTTCACATCAGAGCTGGATTGCCCCATGCTCTTAGCTTGGCCTTTATTCTTAATGCAATCCCCCCTCTCCAGCCCCACCCATCTCCTGCTTCAGAGAGGCAGAGGGCTGCTCCACTTGGCTGCAGCATCTCTCAAAGAACGCAAGGGATGGCAAGTGGGATGCAGCCCCCAGCGTGCTATTGACAGCTTGGCGGCCACGGGGGAGGCAAACAGCAAGCTGGCAATCATGGAAGTCATGGCCAGTGCAACACCACCGAAACCGCTGGAGTTCCCCCAAGAATTGTTTGGGCTGTTGTGTATCCAGGGTCTTGCACGGCCTCCATCACTCCAGTGTCCCCTCTGCCCAACTACTGTGCCGTGCAAAGCACATCAAGCCCTCAAGTGGCTCCCTTCTGCTATAGCCAAACGGCGATTCTCTCTGTGCCCGCTGGAGGCCACCTGCTGATGATGCCCCCGGGAGATCGGTGCTCCCCAGGGTCCGGGGATCAGGCCAGGCTTCTCAGAGCACAACCTGGTGCGTTTGCCTTCCCAAGGGGTGGGGGTGGGGGTGGACTACACCAGCTCTCAACCAATCAGAACTTCTCGTTGCTCCGGCAAACTGGTTGAGACATTCATTCCTAGCCAATCAGATGCAGGCAGAGACCAGCTCTCCCCTGTCCAAACCCAAACCCTACAGACCACATGGGCACTGCTCATCAGCCAGGACAGCCCTGCCCTAGCTCCCGCCACCCACGCATCCCCGATCCCTCCGTCTTCCCAATGGCACCTTCCGTTAGCCAGCAAAAATGCTGTCAGTCGCGAGGGGGGGAGGGACTGGCATGGGTAAGACAGGAGCTTGAGCCCCTAACACTCTACATGCATGGCAGGTCTGGGAGGAGGGGGGCAGAATGTAAGGAGAGAAGGGCCACTGGGATCATCTCGTCTGACCCCCAGGGAAAGCCCTGCCCCACAATAACCCCTACAGCAGTTTTCAGAACCCAGCCAACCCTGATTTTAAAATGGCCAGCGACAGAGAATCCACCACAACCCGTGGCAGGTCAGCCCAATGGCTAACGACTCTCCCCAGCACAAAGTTCCGCCTGGTTTCCCATCTGAATGAGTCTAGCTTCCACTTCCAGCCACTGGTTGGCGTGTCACCTCCCTCTGCTAGATCGCAGCACCCCTTAGCCAACGTTTGTTCCCCACGTTGGTACCTAGAGACTGTGACCGAGTCACCCCTCCAGCATCTCTGTGTGAGGCTGCACAGGCTTAGCTCCGTTAGTCTATTGTTGGCAGCCAGACATTTCCTAACCCCCAGCTCTTCTCTGAACCTTCTCCACCTCCAACTTGAACAGCGGGCACCAGAGCCGGACCCAGGTTTCCAGCAGCGGTCGCACCAAACACAGAGCTCAAATGACCCGGCTGCTCCTACTCAAAAGTCTCCTGCTGGTGTCTCCCAGGATTGCAATTAGCCCTTTTGGCCCCGGTATTGCACCGGACGCTCACGTCCAGCTGATTATCCCCACCTCCCACAAATCTTTTCACAGTCCCTGCTCCCTCCACCCTGCAAACTTAGCCGACATTCTGTTCCCAGGCGGCTACATTTCCATTTAGCCGGATTCACATGCACGTTGTTTGCCCATGTCCCGCGCATGAAGCAATCCAGGCAGCTCCGAACCAGCCAGCATTCCCTTCGCCACGGCTGCCGCAAGCACAGTTGCCTGGAGAGCCACGGGAGAGACTTGGCCCTTCCTCGGGAAGCTGCCACTGAGGTTAAAGGGCAGGTCTGGCTCTGCCACCTTTACTCCCACTGAGGAGCACCTTACTGGGCGAGTAGGCCCCCATCTGGGAGTAGGGGCTACTGGCTGGAGGCTGGTGCGGGAGGGGAGAACAGACCCATGAGCAGGTCCTGAGTTTCCTATCAGGTGACAGCATGTTGGTGGGAAAGGGGACAGTCAGGGCGGCCTTTGGTAGCCTGAAACAGCAGGGCTGGCCTGCGCGCTCCAGGGCCCTCCGGCGTGGCAAACCCACCGCCGTCCCATCGCAGCGGGGCTCGGACACGGGGCTGGCACACACGTCGGCGTTTTGTGCTTTTGCTGATGTGGCGGTTCTGACGGCCCATGGAGAGCTCGGGCCGATGCACCCCTCATGCTGCAAGACCCTGCATACATCCACAGCCAGGAACCCCCCCCAGCGTGACACACACTCTTCCAAACAAATAGCCAGCCTGGGGCTCACGCGGCACAAACACACCCCGATCGCCTTGTGCACACACGCCTGTGCCTCGCACGGTCCCCCAACCCACGCACAGCTCGATCTACCTGGCAACCCCTTTACCCGATATTAGCTTACCACTCCCGGGCAGAGGCTGGATGCAGGGAAATGGCAACTCTTCAGGGTGGTTCCTTTCTATCTGGTGCACAGCTGCAGCCGGGTCCCCGCCCGTGTCACTTTGCAGCTAGAGACTCCACACAAGCAGCCTGACCTCCCAAGAGACACACGTACCCAATGGCCGCTTGCCTGGAATCGGCCCACGCAGTATAGAAGCAGGGAGATCCATCCACATCCGAGCTGAGCGGGAAGGGAAGAGAGCCTGGCTTTTGGGATGGAGCCAAGTTTTCCACCAGAGCCCATGAAGCGCTTGGGGGCACACACGGATGGGCAGCTGCTTGCACTAGCAAAGGCATGTTGGGTAGGTAGTTAAAGAACCTCAGGGGACCTCTAGGATCAAGCCACAAACCTAGCCACTTCTCTGATGAACCTTTTCACTCCAGCGGATACAGTGAGGGGGAAGGGAAAGAAAGAAAGAAAGAAAGAAAGAAAGAAAGAAAGAAAGAAAGAA
>ML675666.1:571302-635344 GCA_007922155.1 Mesoclemmys tuberculata | reverse complement strand
ACACACACACACACACTCGTATATATACACACACCTCACACTCCCTGTACACACACACACACACACACGTATATATACACACACCTCATACTCCCTGTACACACACACAACTCAGGTCCTCCCTGTACACACACACACACACACACACAGTCGTATATATACACAGACCTCACACTTCCTGTATACACACACGTCACGCACTCCCTGTATACACACACATTCCTTGTATATATACACACATCTCACACTCCCTGCACACACACACACACACCTCACACTTCTTGTATATATACACACACACCTCACACTCCCTCCCTGTATACACACACACATATGAACACGCACAGACCCCATGGACACGTCTGCTGTTCTATCCATCCATCCATCCCACACATTATCCACCCCGCTCCAGTCACGTGTGTGATACTCACACCTACCACCCCCCACTGTCCAGCTCCGCAAAACTGGCTAGCGCAGGGAGAGCTGCGTGGGGGGGGAGCCAGGTCTCTGGGTCCCCAGCCCCAGTGCACTGGAGGCCCTGGCTCCCCTGGCTGTAACTTTGATCTCGGGCTGTTTATTTCGCAGGCTCTGTTTTGGTGCGCGGCTCGGCTCCAGGCGGCTGTGACATTCCAGCGACGCAGAAGGGCCATCTCCGCCCCCCCGTGTCTCAGCTGTTCAAAACGTGCACACTGCAGTGCACTCCCCTTACGCACCCCACCCACCAGTCGCCCGACACACACACACCACATGCACTCCTGCACACGCACCCACCCGCGCTCCATGCACATTGCTGACACGCACGCCCTCCACCTCCGTGCCAGCCCCACACAACCACATAGTACAGCCCCCGCCCCCCACGCACCCATCAGAGAGCACACTGTGTGCACACGGGCGAGGCGCACGCTTGCACATTCCCCCAGCACACTCATACTCACCCACGCTCTCTACACACAACCATGCTCTCACCTCCCAGCACACGGTACACACTGCCCCGCCTGGAGCGCTGCGTCACACCCGACCCAGGAACAATGGCGTCCCAGCTCTGGCCGAGGGCTTTGTGCCTGGTGCACGGACACTTCCCTCGGAGCCCCTCCTGTGCCCCTGGCGTGGAAGGGAGGGACAGAGTGGCTAGGCTGCCACTCTGGATTCCCCTCCCGGCAAACACTGGCCATTTCACTCTGCTTCACAGGAGCCCAGCCCCTTCTCCCAGCAGACAGAAATGGAGCGTTGGGTGTTGAGGGCCTCCTGACCAGGTACCTGCCCATCTCGGCCCTTCTTCTGTCTCGGTGGCATCCCAGCTGCCATCCCTGGGCTTCCTAGGGTGCCCAAGGGACTGGCTCGTATGCCACATCTGCCATCGGCGCTGGGTATCTCCTCAGATCCGCTGGGCCCTCGCGGAGAGAGACAGGAAGGCCGGGCCCCCTACGCCCACAGGGAACTTGTGGCCGGACATTACCCCATCTTGTTCACTTGGCCAGCGCCCAGCCAGACCAGCAGCAAAGTGGCCTGCTGTTTGCGAGACTGGCTGGGCGCATCCGCATCACAGGTTACCAGGATGAGCTCAGCCACTGGGACAGGGCCAGAACAAAGGGCGTGAGCAGCCGCCAAATGGGCATGCAGACCGGCTGGCACTGTGCCCTTTGCCCAGTGTCCCTCTATCATCCCGGGGTAGCCATGCTGCAGCACAGACCATGGGAGCTCAGCTGGAGCCAGAGCAGCTAGGGAGCCAAGAGTGGAACAAACAATGGGCCGTATGGAAATGAATCCCGGTGCGGCGTGGTGGGCAGAGCACAGATCCTAGCTGCAACTCATGGCCAAAACTGCCCCCTCAACGGGACATGGGCACAGCTCAGAGCCAGAGTAAGCCCCGAACCAGGACAGGCTGCTTTGTGCTGCAGATCCAGGGCTTCCGGCTTTCAAGCTTGCAAAGTGACAGGGAGCGTAACGCCTGGAGCGGAGGACAAGCCTCGCTTGCCAGGGGCTGCTCCTGTGTCAGCAGCCACCCTGTAAAACCGATGACTGGCGGAGATGAGATCAGGAGCTACGCTGCGCCTCAGTGCCCTACGTCACTTGACTTCCATGTTGGTGAAAGGTGCCAGGCTGCGAGCCCGCAGCCTTTTGGCAGAGCATGGGCAGGTCCTGGGCCAGCCCATCCCTCCCTGCTGCAGGCGTTTATAAGTCCTTTGAAGCTCTGCTCTAAAAGCAGGACCCGTGGCGCATGTCACTGTGACGTGCAGATGCTCTTGGGAAAATGGCATTACAGGAGATCCAGGCTTCCGGTCTCCCCCGATGCACGTAACCGTTAAAAGGTGTTTCTCGTCTATACCCAGATTTGCACTGGTTTAGTTAAACCAGCAGGGGACTCATGCCTGCTCAACATCATCCCCAGCAAGGCATTTCTGCCTGCAGAGCGGTGGGCTGTCTGGGGATGGCACAGAAGGCCAGAGCTCTGCGGGCTCTGCAGGACGAGGCAGAGTCTCTCACTAAATGGCGCAGATCGGCCTGGGACAGACAGGGGCAGATCTAGGGAATAAGGGGCCATTTTTTCTGACCATAATGCAAGTGGGAGTCCATCTATTTCCCCTCCCTGAGGCACCTAGATTTTATGGCCGTGTTTTCCCACCTACATCTCCTGACTGCTAGGGCTTGAAAATTGTTTGTTCGGCCGGCCAGCACGACGGGCTCCATGGGAGAAGAGCGGGTGAAGAAAGCTGCCCAGTTTTCCCAAATGAATTCACTCTCATGCTGTGAGCATTCGCCTCTTGAATCTGGAAACCCCCTCCCCCATGGAAATGGGGTCAAGCTGAATTATAGCCAAGTCCCCTGGCCAATTACCCCTCACTGTGCCCCACATAGCAGGGGGCCTAATGTCGCCTCTGTCTGGCAGATGGGGAAAGTTGAGGCACGGACCAGGGGACGTGGCAAATTGGCGGTAACAGTGGGATGCCATGGGTCGCGATGCGGCAGCTTTCCCCTTTCTTTTTAAAGTGGGTTGGGTAGAATCCAGAGGACATTTGCCCGGATCAGCTCAGTGATCATGTCTCAGCCTTTCAGGCCAGCCACTGCCCCCTTACCTGACTGGTGATGTCAGATGGCATCGGAGAAGGCGGCTTGGAGTACATGGCATCCTGGGAGATGAAACCAGAGTCGTGGGAGGAGACGCTGGACAGACGGGTGTTGGCGTTAACCGGCTGCGCCAGGCTGCGGTAGCGATAGGTGGAACCGGGTGAGTATGTTTGAGACCCGCCGGGCCAAGCGGTACCACCCTTTGTACTGTTAACACTGCTGCGGGGGTGGCAGGGGAGGGGCAGAGTGGGGAGGATGACAGGGGAGGAGGGCGGAGGGTCGGCAGTCAGGAGAGGCAGATGCGTGTTATCGGGGCGAGAGGGGTTACGAGGAGGGCAAAGGAAGGAAAAGACAGTTTCAGACAAAGGTCGCCACACAGATTTATACACAGGGGACTCGAGTTACAGAGCAGAGTGTTGGGAGGGGCGGGGAGAGGGAGGAGGGACGGGGAGGGGGTCACACTCCTGTAGGTCCATCTCTAGGGCAGGCCCAGTTTCTGCCCCCATGCCGCAGGCACACCCCCAGCACACGCCGCCCGCTGGCGGGGCAGAGCCGGGATGGGCACTAGAGCACAGTCTGGGCTGCGGAAGGCCCAGAGGGTCAGGTCAGACGTGCCCCATAGATCTCACAGCACCTTCCTGGGGTGTCCCAGATCTGCTCTAGGACCCGTTGCTGTGACCTGTGCTCTAAAGGAGGCCAGACTAGATGATCCCAATGGTCCTTCTGGATTCAAATCCATGAACAAGAAGGGGGGTCGGCAGCATTATCCCCATAGTTACAGACGGGGAAACTGAGGCACAGGGCAGCACCCACACACGGAGTATCTGTGCAGACTGGCTGGGGTGCTATGGGCCCGGCATCCCCTGAGCGCTTCCTTAGCCCATGCTGGGCTGTGTGAAAGCTGCTGTTTCAATGATGTCTTCATTCCAGAGCAGCTCACGGCTCCAGTCCATGATTGTGAAGACTTGAGCATTGACCCACCCCGGCCACCAAAGCTGCAGTACCTGGGCTCATCCCCGTGCAAAACTCTGGCCAACGCCCCCCACAGTCTCCTAACTGCCTCTCTAAATTCAACAGCGCTGCGGGGGAATCCGCAGCTGATTTAGATACTTCCTTAAAATGCAGGTTCCCATTGCATGAAGGGTTGAGATGCAGTAAGACATTTGGTGTCCTGGACACTTGGGGTTACTGACTGCGAGAGTTAGCCCCGCTGGCCCCTCATTTTCAGTTTTCACTGTGGCACAGGGGCCCATCCTTAGGTTTCAGGGACAACCTGGCAAGATGACCAGGGCCGGGTCACGCCTCTCAGAGCAATTGTTTCAGGCTGTTTGCAAACATCTCTACATGGGAGACACTCCGGTTTTGTTTTCAAGCTTTTCTATGCAACCACCAGGGTGAGAAGTGTATTAATTTTTAACAACGCTGAGTTTCTGGAGCCCGATTTGGTGGCAAAAGGTGAACTCCAGGGAAATTCCTCTGCCTCAGTATCATGGAATACATGGGTCTGACCCTCGAGCATCTCCTAAGGGCAGTCTACCCTGTCTCCACATGTAGGAACTTTTCAGGTGTATACGTGATTCCGATCCAACCTCACACTCCAGGGGGAGAGAAGAGATGGGTACTTGAATTAACTTTTTAACCACATTCTTTGATCCCAATGTGTCCCCAAAATCCCTCACCCAGGCCAGTCACATTAAGAATCAACTGAGCATTAAGATTTTCACCTAAGCGTCTCCTCTGGGGTTACACAAGAATGGCAGGGGCAAGAAAGGTTCTGATGGTCAGAGGCAGTTCATTTGATAGAGGATTCCGCTTCCCGCCATACATATTGATCTACGATAGCCCTTAGTTCAATGCTTTAACAATCAATTAGCATCTGCTCCGCATGCTTTCTTGGCTATGCCACGCCATACATTCTTCTCCCTGGGCCTGGAGAGCTGAGTTCAGGCCAGTTATTCTGTTCCCAGCTGAGTATTCAAGCACTGACATGTGGAGGTTGCGACTATCCAGCACGTGCTGTCTGCGTATCTCAACCATCGTTATGCAGATGGGTGAAACAAGGCCCAGGGGAAGTATGGCCTAGATTCTCCACGGCATTTAGGCGCCGAACTCCCATTGGAATCAATGGCAGCTGTGAGGATCCCGATTAAGTTACCCAGCGGAGTTGGGGACTAGGACCCAGCTCTGTGCTCTGGATGCAGAGACACAGCTCATCAGAGCTGAACATCTCATTAGACGCAACCCTGAGCACCTCCGCTCAGGGCGGAGCCGCCTTTGCCCTAGCGCCTTTTCTCGGAATCGTCCCGCTTATGTCCCCGGCGACGGGCTGTACGTACCTGCACATGCTGGACTTGCGGGAGCCGGAGCTGCTGGGCGAGGACGGTGGCGTCTGGTAGGACCAGCTGTAGTCAGAGCCTTTCAGGTCTTTGATCACCTGGGCAGGGAAGGAGCCAGGCCACGTTAGCATTTCTCGCTTACCAAAGAGAGGGTCCGGGCTGACTCCCTCACAGTCTGTGAGTGCCCAGAAGATATATATTGGAGGGTGGGCTTTGCATCTAGCCAGGGCTGGAAGCGAGACAAATGGAGACTGGAAATAAGGCGCTCGCTGTTTACCAGGGAAGGCCATTGGCCATGGCAGCAACTGTCCAAGGGTTGGGCGGTTGCTCCGTCCCTGGCAATTTTTCACTCAAGATGGGAGGTTTTTCTCACAGCTTGGGCTGGGGGTGGGCGGGGAGGCGCTCTCTGGCTGTGCAGTGCTGGGAGCAGGCTGGATGGTTGCAGAGGAGCTGGCCTCGGAGTCTATGAATCTAGGAAACGGCTGATTTATAAATAAGTGCTTCTGTTCCCCTCCCATCCCTTCCTCCAGCCGGAGCCTCTGGGGACGTCAGGATCAGCGCTCTCAGGGCCAGCTGGTCCGCTGCCAAGGGACACAAGCTGCTGTCACTCCCCCTGGAAATATCCCCCCCCCCGCGCCCGCTCTCACCTGCTCGCTGGCTGGGGGCAGCTTGTGCGGCTCTGCGGTCAGCACCACCAGGTCCTCGATGATGCCCTGCAGGTGGGTGATCTCTCCCAGCATGGTGATCTCTCCGTTCTGAGTGGCAGGAGAAAGAGGAAGCATCAGCGCTGGGTGCCAGGAAACCGGGGCTTTCCCCAGCTCTGCTCTGCTCCCTCCAAGCTGAGGGGGAGACAACCTGGCTCGTCATCCCCTCCTGGGCAAAGCCTCAGGGAGGCAGAGAGAATCTGGATCCCAGCTGGTGTAAATCAGGCCCTCTCCACTGAAGCCAATGGAGAGAACTGAAGTTAGTGGAGACAGGCTGATTTACACCAGCGGAGGAGCCTCGCCACTGCTAAGTCCCTGAGTAAAGTGGGACCTGACGGCCTCATGGGCAGATGTAGGGACGCTGAGGGCCATGCCCAGCAAATTTCACCATGCCATGGAGCAATTGTCCTTTCCCCTGTCACAAGAACCCCCCTCCTCCACTCCCCCAGCAGCACAGCTCCAGGAGATCGGCAGCCTGGTTCTCTGCAGCCTTCAGCCCAGGGAGGGGTGGGGCAGGGGGCTAAAATCAATCCCGCCAGCATTCCCCTCCTCGGCATTTCACCTTGGAGCCCTGCAGCCTGTGGAAAGAGTTCTATTGCTTGAGCCCTCTATCTATCGCTCGCTCGCTCGCTCACACAGTCACCGCAGCAGGTCAGCACAGGGCACGCATTCTACATTCTACACTTCTCATCGCATCGCTCGCGCTCCGCCGCGGCAACGCGTGCTCTGCGGCACGCTACGAAATGCCCAGCACCTTTGAAATACGGGCTGGATGGGCACATCAATAGCCCGCCATGGGAGCACAGCGAGCTCAGGGGAGAACAGACAGAGGCCAGTGGCATGGCATGGAGGGAAAACGAAGAGCTTGACCAGTTCGCCTTAAAGCCCCTGGGGAATTCTGGATGGCAGGATGTAACCACCCCCTGGAAAGGACCAGGACACTGGGCTTAACGTCCCTCCTCCTGGGAAATGTGCCCTGCCAACTTTAATGCCCCATCCTGATTTGTCACGCTTGCTATCTGCTCACCCAGACTTTAGATCATCCCTCCCAACAGCCCCAGGTTTCACGGGACCGTCCTGCTTTGAGGCCCCCAAAGATCCCGGTCCTGGCTGAAGGGCAGTTTGCCCTGGGACCCCAGCTTGAGAGGCCCTGGAAAGCCAGCAGCGTTGCAAACCGGTGCATAGAGTAGCAGGGCTGCCATAACTGACTTGGCTGCCTCTTGGTCTAGGGGGTGGACGGGCCAAACCTGAGTGGCCCCGTGTCCTTCTTCAGCCACTGGCAACGTTGGGACGTATGCCCAGGCGCCCCCCTTCGGGTCTCCAAGGTGAGCAGAGGTGGTAGCTCCGCACTGCCTGGAGAGCTGGTTCAGGGCAGTGGGAGGCGGCTGCGGGGTGATTGATTTGGCCGGCTGATTTGCAAAGCAGCCCCTGCTGAGCCCTAACTTCCCCTCCCAGAAGGGCTGGGGGCAGCGGGCACTTACCACCACTGGCTGCAGGAAGGTGATGAAAGTGCAGAAGCGGCCCCGCTCCTCGACAAGGGCCTTGCGGACGGCCTGCTTCTCAGTCTCTTCTAGAAGGAGGTACATGTCGTTGACGTCTTGCAGGGCGTTGTCCAGCTGGGGCTGCAGGTCCCCCTTCCCTACAAGGCGAGAAGGACATGGAGAGCCTTGCTCACCGGTTCCAAGTCTCCTGTTCGAGAGAACACCCTGCCGGGGGCTTGATTCCCACGCTCTGCTGCTGTGAAACTGATCTCCGCTGGCAGGCGGGGGCGCCAGCCTTGGGCAAACCCGGGGGTTTACCCCAGCAGCCCCAAGCACAGCATCTCATTGGCGCGTGGAGGGGACTGCGACTGCATTGCTTCACCACAGGCAGAGCCGGGCACAGCCTACAAACACCGGCGTCAGCGCCTCCTGCTGCAGACCCTGCCATGCGACCCGTTGGCTCTCAGGCTGTTGGTTCTGAACCGCTGACGATCCAACACCAGGCCACTGCGTGGGAAGGGACGTCAGAGACCTGATTGTAAAGTAACTCCAACAAGCCCCCGCCAGCATGGCCAGGGCCTCCCCGTCACTGGGCCTCGAGAATCTCCTCCTGCCGGCATGCTTGGCCTCGCTGAGGAAGGCCACGTCTGTCCACGCAATGGGGGAATCGTCCCAGAAAAAGCCAGCGACTGGATCCCCACAGGGAAACCCAGACCTGGCGCCTGCCCCAGGGCAAGGTTCCCGGTTAGCTCTGGGGTAATCGTCCACTGTGACAGACCCGCCTCGGTGGGGCTGCTCCAGAGGAGGGTGCGGTTCAGCTTGTTCCTAGCTACCGTGCTCTAAAAGAGCCGTGGGGTGGGGGGTGTGGGACGAGGGGCCCCCCCCTGGCCTCTTGCTGGTTTCTCAGCAGCAGTGGCTGGCTAGCACCCCGTGTGACCCCCTGCCTTGGCTGCCCCAGCTCAGCGCTCTGATCTCTCCCTGTGGGGGCTGCGCTTGGTCGAGCTGCCCCAGAGGGGGCCCTGCGGCAGAGCCGTCCTCACCCGGCTGCTTTGAACGCCACATGGGGTTGAGTGTCTGGACTCTTCCCACAAACCAGCCACCTGGGGGCTTGCTTCAGGGTGGCAGAGCCCGGCTTCGCCCAGTGGGACATGGCAGCAGAGCATCGTTTTAGCCAGGCACGCCGGCTCTGCGGACGAGGGGCCAAACAGCTCAGTGCCCCCCCCCGCCCTGCCCCCATCCCAGCCCACCCCAGGTCCTGTCAGCTTCACACTCACCTTGCAGGAGTTTCCCTTCCAGGATCCACCCCCCGCCCGCTCCCCCATCCCATTTACCAACCTGGGCCTAACTCCATCCCTGGGGCAGCCCCTCCCCCAAAGTTCTGGAGTTGCACCAGGGCTGAATTTGGCCCCAGAGTTTCTCCCCCACCTGTGGCTGGAGGAGGCCCAGGCTAGCGCAGCGTGGAGAGCTGGGCGGGCTGGGGGGATCCGTTCATCACAGGGGGTGAAGCATGCAACGGGAGCCGGTCTCCGGCGTGAGCCCAGGGCGGGACGGAAACACACATGCATGGCTGGAGATCAGGGGGTGTCCCCAGCTGCCCTGCTCAGGGACCCTGGTGCTAGCTGCATGAAACAGAACTGCCGGGAGCTACCCCAGCGTCGCTCTGGAGGGGCCGACAAATCCCTACTTGAGTCTTTGACATGCGGGGGCCCAGGCCGGTCTTCGGGCCCCTCTGCTTTGTGACATGAGGATCCAACTCCACGTTGTTCCAGCACGCCTCCCCCCACGCCCATGCAGAGCAGGTAAAAGCCGGGCGACTGAGAGGGTTGGTGGGGAAAAGAGCAGGGAGGAAGGGAGGAGAAAGATGGCGACATGAGGGGTTCCCAGGATGAAACAGTCGAGGCCCATCAGGCCGGGAGGGGAGATGCTGAGGCTACCCAAAGGATTGACAGAGGGCACCGGAGAGATGGGTCCCATCACCCACTGCCCCAGTCCGTGGCAGCTTGGAACCTGGGCTCAGCTCCCAGTCAGAATTTCCCCAGGTCGGAGCAGCACAGGGAGCCCACAGCCAGACAGGGACCTGGTCCTTCTCAAGAACCGACCCGATGGCCGGGTGAAGAGCCGGGCGGGGCCATCAGGAAGGGGATGGGAGTCCTGGAGCAGCCCTTGGCTTGAAGGGCGGGGGGGTTATGTGGCACATGTCCTGTTTCCTGGGCCATCCAGCGCTACAAGTCACACAGGCTGGGAGAACTTGAATGATCACTCATTAGGTGCCTGTGGGAAAACTCTCGCCTCCTTGACATCAAATGCCCAGAAAGGGTGGGCGAGGCAGCAGCCAGAGACCCTGCCTGTGGGCAACAGGTGGCAGGGGCACAGCCGGATGAGAGCTGGCTTGCTGGACAAGGGGAGATGGCTCCCCCCCTGCCCAACTAGGGCTGGAAATCTCTGTCACTCTCCAGCAGGGAGCCGGGCCGCTGTGGCAGGGAGCTGTCAGCGTTCACCACGTGGCTTACCGCATGCAAACCCTGGAGGGACAGGGCGGACAGAGAGAAAGAAGGAGAAAGCCAGGGCGGAGGGCTAGAAATGAAACCCAGGCTTGCTGGGGGTCTATGTGGGGGGCTGTGACCCCCTAGAGGGGCTGCTGTCCTCTGCGTCTCCAGTGCACCACAAGGAGGTTAGGCCTAATCACCTGGCAAAGAGATGCACCCACAGACGGGGCTGTATCAAACAGGGGGCAGGACGCCAGCAGCTGGGGAGTGAGGGGCATTCGTTATCTTTGGGTGCTGCCCTTGTCTCCCCACGGCCTCTGGCGGTGTGTGGCTGGGATGTAGGGGACAGAGATTCCCCGAGAGCTCCCAGGTCCCAACTGGTACCTAATCACAGCCCCACGACCACTCCCAGCCCAAGGGGGGCAGAGGCTGCTAGGCAGGAAAGGAGCATAGCACGGTCAACGTGCTGCAGGAAGGAAGGGGCCAGGAACAAGCACCAAGCACCTGTGTCGCCCCCGGATGGGTTCTGGATCCGGCTCTGCAGGAGCGCAGAGCACACGGTGACGCAGCCTGCCGTGCTGTGCTGCGCCGCAATGCCCTGGTGGGGTGAGGCTAACCTGGCCTGGATCCCGCGAGGGGTGCCGGCCCGGAGATGCCATGCTAGCTGCCCTGGTATGGCAGGGGAATTGCCGCCGGTGACACCTCTCCATGGCGGGGCAGTCTGAACCCGGGGTTTCATTTCAAGCCCAGCCAGAGGGGAGACAGATAAATAAAGCGCAGCTCACGGGGAAGGGGCCGGGGATGAGCATGTGGGGTGGAGGGAGGCTGGCTGGAGCTGGCTGGACGTTTGACTTACCAAGTAGCTCTACAGGAAGGATGTGGAAGGGAAGAAAGAGGAGAGAGAAAGACAGAGAGAGAGAACGTGTGAAAGACAGGCTGATGTCCGGAGAGTCAACGTTCAGATCGGGCAATGCTCCGCCCTCCGCCCCACCCCGCCAGGGCCAGACCCTTCTTTCCCACACCCCCGTTCCTGAGGGACTGCTCCCAGATATGGCCCTGCAACACCCCGCATCCTGCTGGGGTTAACTCTGTGGGTGCTGGCCTGTAGCGTGAGGAATCCCAGAGAGTCGGGGGAATAGCTGCCCTGTGCCATTGATGCCAAGGGTAGCAGGACAAAGGGAGGTTCCCCGCCTGGAGTGACTTGGGGCCTTTCTCCCTCAGGGAGAGCCTTTGGAGGGGGTTTAGAAGCACCTGCTCTCTCCAGGCCACTTGTGCCCCCCAGCATGGGGAGGCTGGGGCAGATCTGGCACGAGAATGGGCTCCCCATTTCCTTTTTGACTGCTCCACCAGCACCTCCCTGCAGCAGGATTCCTCGGATGGGATCTGGGGGTCCGAGGCCGAGCTGGGCTCACAGCCATAGGGTGCCATGAGTGCTGCAGGCTTGTTCACCCACTGAACCTTGTTGCTGAGCCCCACAAAACCCCCAGGATGGATCCCCTTTGTTGGCATCAATGCCACCTTCAAAGCCAGCCACTGCGGTGATGAACTAGGCTGCTCTTGGCCCTAACGAAGGCAGCGTTCGTTAATGGCACCTCCCTAGAAGAGAAAGCAGCATGCCCGCCATGGAGAATGCAACCAACTCTGGGGTGGGGCGGAGCAGGCGAGCCACTACAGCGCACGTACCACGACACTTGAGGGCCGGGGGGAGCACGAGGAAACCTGGCCCCAGCCGAGGGACTGGGGGGGCAGGTGTCAGATCTGAGCTGGAACCTGGCCAGCAGGACTGGGAGCTCGCCTGTGTGCTCAGCCCCATGCCGGTCTCCGCACAGGGCACAGGGGTCTTTGTGCAGCCTTACCTTTGCGGGCCTTCTTCTGCAGCTTCAGCGTGTCGGAGGATTTCTTCTTTATCTCGTGGCGGGCTCGCTTGTACTCTGGGCGCACGGAACAGACCATGAGATGTGCCACGGCTGCCAGCAGGGTCCAGCCCCTCCACCCTGCCAGCCCGATTCCTCCTCCCTGACCCGGTACGCTGCCCTGCCCTGCTAGGTATGGCCCGGTCCCCCCCAGTGGGGCACCGCTCCCCCCACTACGGCACAGTCCCCCCTCCCCAACCCCATCGGGCAAAGTCCTTCCCCCATGCCCCTCCCCCCAGGGATGATGCTCTCCCCCCAGGGTACAGTCAGCTTCCACACACCCTGCTGCCCTTCCTCCACTGGGCACAGTGCCCCCACTGCACATACGGCTTGTTTCCCCTCCGTGGGCACAGCCCATTCCCCCCCAGCTGTTACTGCACATTCCTCCCCCGCCCGACCCCCTCAGATACAGAGGGAGCCCCTCCTCTGGGTCCCGCGCATTCCCCCCGACCCCCAGAGACCATCCCAGCCCCTGAGAATCACGTGCCCCCCGCCCGATCTGGTGTTCTCCTCCCCCCCACCTGTCACCTGGGCTTCACCTTTTGCGTGGTCTTTGTCCAGCTGGTTGGCAGTTTTCTTCCAGTCCTCGAGCCGGTCCTGCAGGGGGTTAATGAGACTCTCCAGCAGGGCGCTGCACCCGGGAGGGAGGAAAGAGCAAAGTTAGCGTCCTGGGGGAATCAGGTGCCTAAAAGACCTTCGCAAAGCCAGGCGCTGACTTGCAACCCCTAAACGGGGCCCTACCTCACTGGCTTGGCCTTCAGCCACATAGCTCCCAGTACGCCCCGGGGCTCAGGCCCCAGCACCCACAAGGCTCTCCGGCTGTCCGCCACTCCTAGGGAGGGGAGGCTGAGGCTGGCAAACTCATGTCACTGGTGCCCGGGTGACTTACTTGGTGAACTGCCTCAGCTTGGCCTCGATGCTGCGGTGCCGCATGCACATGCGGGTCAGCGCTGAGCCAATGTCTCTCGTGGCGCCTGCGGCAGAGAAAAGCTTTGTCACTGGGCGGCAACGGCCGTAGCTGCATCTCCACTGAACTGCAGTGGGGTTCCTGGAACCGGGGCCCAGGCGACTGGCAGAGTGTGCGCCCGGGCCAGGCGTGCAGGGAAAGTGCAGCCGCAACGCGCTCCCATCGGGGTGGCCTAGTCCGGGGCAGGATTTCCATGTGGCTGCCCATGTGAGGCCCACAGAACTGGATTTTTCCTTTCCATCAGGCACTTCCCCAGCCCCCTGGAAGGAAAGAACCCAGACCTGGATTGCCCCGTCTGCCTGGAGCGCACTGTGGGGGCAGCCCCTGCGTTCTGGCTCAGCATACAGGGTACAAACTAATCAAAAAGCAGCATGGGAGCTCAGGCTCTGGGGAGCTTACTGGGACAAAGGCCATGTGCTGGGGCAGATCTCAGGGCCTGGGGCACTCTGACACTCGAGGCCAGGATCCAGCCCATTCCCCTGGCAGCCTGCCTGGCTCCAGTGCTGCTGTAATCAGTAGCAGGGACCATGGCATAAGGGGCAGGGGAGCGAGGGAGGGCAGGCGGGCACAGGCGAAGGGCCAGGACAGACGGGCAGTCTCACTCGCGGAGCATGCATTGCGCCCTGCTGTAAGCTGCTCGGTGCAAATCTCTCCTGGCGCCAAGCTCAGCGGATGGCATCTGGCACCAAGCCACAGTCTGGGGTACGAGTTCTCCAGAGACTGCAAAACCCAGGGCGGACGGAGGGTTGAAGATACCTCATGCAACCCCATCCTGGGCACCGGTGTCAGGGAGAGGAATGTCTTGACGCCAGGGGTGGATGTGGCCTGGGAGTCTACCTTACAGGCCAAGACGCAGGCGCCTTCCCCAAGTCTTCCTCACCAGACAGTCCCGTTCATGGCCACCAGGGGGGTGGAGCGGGCCCAGTGATGGGCGGCGACAGCCGCTCCAGGCCCAGCGGCCCTGGGATGAGTCAGGGGCGACCCAGCGTTGCTGGCGGAGGATGGTCTGGGAAATGTCTGGGGGTTCCTAACTTCCAGCCTTCCCGGGACGGAGCTCGCACACACTCAACTTCACCGGGGCAAGGCGATCCCAGGTCCTCCTCCAGCCCTTCCCTTCTCCCCCTCGCGGAGCGTTGTTTGCCATCCCCTCGCTGGCCCATGTCTCACTAGACTAGGGGTCATATGGAAAGCCCCATGCACCCCCTGAACAGTCAATAAATCACCCTTCTGCCAGCCCAAGACACCCCCACCTCCCAGGCTCTGCTGCAGGAACCATCAATCTCTTCCCAGTTAGGGCTGCTCAAATCATCAGCTGATTGCGTACTCAGGCCGGTTGGGTTCAGGGGCTGATCAGCCTGGCCCCTCCACCGTGGGAACGTTTCCCCCCAACAGGTGCTCAGGGCCAATGAAATGCCTGCCACGGGGAGGGGTGTGGTGGGGGCAGGTGGGAGCCAGCCAGAGAATTGACCCACAGCTGCAGCGCGAGGTTAAATAAGGAGTTGCAATAGAGAAATCTAGCAAAGCATCAGGCAGGCCCCAGAGAAAAAAACATGGCTGCTCAGATCCAGGCTGAGACAGTATGGAGTGTGGGCCTTGCTTTGCTACGGGGCAGCCGGGGTGCGGGTTCCTCAGACCTGGCAAAGGACCAGTGTCTTGTGTGTGGTGTCTGCAGGAGTTGGGTAGGCAGCACAGGGCACCCTGCTCTTCCCCAGGGAGCTGCAACTAGGCGAGTGTATGGCAGCTGCTTGGATCTAGCCCACCATAGCCCCTTCTCCTCCCCAAGACAGAGCAGGCAACCCAGACAGAGGCCCCATGGTTCTGTTCCCATCTGGGGAAGGGAGGGGCTGCAGTCACTATCTGAAACCCTTGTAAAGAACAGACCGTTACTTTCCACCGGCCCCAGCTCTGCCAGGCAAAGCCCCAGCTGCCATGGAAGCTGACTGCCTGCTCTCATCCCATGCCTTCCACCCTCCCTTGCCCCGTTTCCGCCGGCGCTGACCCTGCAGTGCCTTGCCCAGCTGCTCCTAACAACTTCCCACAGCAAACACAGCAGCTCCTCTCCCCTACCCAGCGCGGGAGGGCGCCGTCCCCGAATCCCCTCAGCCCCATGTTGGACAGGATGGCGCCATCCCTGAATCCCCTCACCCCACTTCAGATAAGAGGGGCCTATCCCAGAGGTCCCTCTGGTTCACACCAGGCAGGAAGGGGCATCCCTGTAACACATCGCTACGAGGACTCTAGATAACTTCAGGTGGCAGAGCTGCCCCGAGGCATAAAAACACAAATGTCATGTCACAAATGTCACGGCTCACAGCTACTGGAAACCGGCTGATTTGTCATTCCTACCATGGCAAAGCGAAATCAGTCGCTTGGGAGATAAATACTGCATGTACGTCAGTGTCACACTTGAGCCTGCTTGTCACTGGGGGCTTCCCTGACACCCACGCCCCAGGCGGCAAGGCTGATGTGACTTAGCTTCATGGGGCCCCCGTGGTGTGGGGCCCCGGACATCTACCCTGCTAGCCACCCCCTAATGTCACCCCTGCACTTGCGATCCCCCTAAACCCATCCCATGACCCCCAGCGTGAGAAAAGTCAGATCTAGATGAGTTGACATACCCCCAGCAGGCCCCGGGGGACGTGTACCTCCATTGAGACCCACTGCAGCTGAAGAGCTGCTGGCCACAAATGTGCCCCACTCTCTCCTGTGGCTCTGGGCTGCACGCTGATTTCAGCCTCAGCATTTGTGAAGCGCCACAGCTGTGCTAAAAGCCACTGGCTCGCACCCCCCTGGGCCCAGCCTGTCCCGACACCTGTTCCCTTGAAAGCTTTTTGGAATGTCTTGAACCTATGCCTGGACCCTACCACGGGGCACTTCTTCTGCAACAGGACGCTGCTGGGGAGACAGGCCAGCGAGAGCTTCCTTCTCCCAGCCCACCTTTGTGCAAAACATGAATTAGCTAAGTCAGGCGGGGTGCCAGAGGATCAGGATCGCCCTGCGGACACTCGCCAGTCCTCCAGCTGGTCCCATGCACAGAGCAGGGACTTTCTTGGACCAATATCGCCAATCCTAAGCATTCAAAGGCCCCCACAATCACAAGAGTGGGCTAGAAACCATGAGAGCTCACAATGCAGTCAAGGGTCTCTAGTAGCCTTCTGCTGTAGGGATCACATCACAGACTTCCAGGCTCGAAGGCAGCACTGGCCATCTGGTCTGACCTATATTTCACAGGCCACCAGCACCCATGCACTAACCCAACAACCCAGATTAAACCAAGTGTTACAGGCCTCTGGAGACTAGACTCTTGCATGGCACAGGCAGAGAACAGGAGGAAGCGAAATACACCGATGCCCATGGCCTCTGTAGTGCCTACGAATTGATCAGCTGAGATACATCCAGACGATCCCGGCCAACGATCCACATCTCATGCTGCAGAGGAAAGCAGAAAACCCCCAGATCCCAGGGGAAAGTTCCTTCTCGACCCCAAATCTATTTTCCAGCTTTTCTCTGCAACCACGAGGGCTAGAAAAACATCTTTTATTGTAAATGAAGGCCGAGGAGAGGTCTACATGTGCAGCACTACAGTGGCACAGCTGCTTAACTAATCTCGGGCGGAGAGGGGGGGTTCACAGCCTGGGGAGATGTAGCTACATTGATGGAACATTTCAGCACAGACCAGCCCTAAGATTCTCATCGCGTGTAAATCCAGGAGCTGGGGCTTTGAGAAAAACACCAGATCTCAGGAGCCTCACAATAAAATGGACGCAGCTAGCACCACGGCTGGGGGGGCCTGAACAAAATTGTTTTGTAGGCCCACACAAACCTGCCACGGCTGGCTCTGGTGTGGAGCCCTCAAGAAATACTAATGGCCGTAACTTTATGACACGGACTCCGATGAGCAGGAACTGAGCTATGCAGACACAGCGCAGATGCCACCGTCCCCACGGCTAGAAAACCGTAGCAGGGCTGAGAAGCAGACACTGCCCTTCCCTGTCACTACGGCTTCTGCAGCGTACTGCAGCTTAACCTGACCCAGAGTCGCTGGAGCTCTCCTGGGAGCAGAAAGGGGCACGCGGGGTTTGCATGGGGCTGGCTGAGAGAGGAGCGCCCGCCGCAGAACCCCAACCAAACCCTGGGAGAAAAATCCCTGCGACTGGCTGTGGTGCTGCAATTCTCCTCCAGAGCGCGCTGGGCAGAGACAACCTTCATTTTTCCAGAGAAGCAGGAAGACGGGTGGAAAAGCAGGACGCTTCTCCCATGGGAGGAGGCTGGCTAGGCCCAAGGGTGCTGTGAGTAGCGGTCAGGGAGGTGAACGCAGGAAGGTTTGTCAGCCAGGGGGAGGAGAGGAGAGAAAGCTGCTCATTCCTGTCTCCTGATTTCTCTTTTCTTTTCCTTTATCTTCCCTTCCTCCCCTCCTCTCCCACGCCCAGGTGCTGCTCTTGTGCACGCTGGGACCATTTGCAGGCAGAAAGCCACTCGGGGCGTTCTGCATCCTTCCTCCTGCACTCCCTCTCAGCCCTGGGCTTCCCTCTGGTTCCCACCCACCACCCTGCCCGAGCCAAATGCTCACCACGTGCAGTGGTGTCCAGAGTCTCTGCCTCCCTGTGGATCCGCTGGAGCACGCATGCTAACAATGGCGTAGCACAGGCCCAGCTCAGCCTTGGCCCCGGTCCAAATCTGCCCGGACCACCAGGTACGCAGCCCGAGCTGCTGTCTGCGCTGCCCAGCTAGCAGCTCTGGCTGGCGCATGAGCTGGCCCGGGGATGGCTATCACACCTCCTGGCTGACGCCTAAAACCCCCAACACACAGGGCAGGGCTGGCTGGAGGGGGCTGCTCGCTGGGAGAGCACACGGAGGGCTGGGGGCAGCATCGCCGGGGGGTAGATCTGGGGGTCCTCCTCTAGCTCAGCGGGGAGAAGCCAGGCTGCGGGGCTTTGCAGCCAGCCAGAGCGAAACACGCCTTTCCGTAAAATGAACGATGACCCCGGATGTGGACAGACCTGGAATCAGGGACATGGGGGTCTCCTGTTCCTTCATAGACGCCAGCGGTGGGATTCCTGCCTCTGCTGGGCCCCAGCCTCCGGCTGCCACCATGTCCAGAGACGAAAAGCCCCACAGCTGGCTGGGGAGAAATCCCCCAGGACAGGCACAGCAGGGGTGGCTGCAAGCGGCCCTGCATGGCCGCCCACAAGCCCCGGTGCAGGGAGCACGCTGGGCACGGAGCCAGGGCCGGAGTGAGCAGAGCTACTGAGTGCTATGGCCAGCCTGCGCTGCCCTCGAGGGCGTCTCTGTCAGGGGCCAAAGCCAGGCCAGAGGGAGGCGCGGCCTCGGGTCCCCGCCACATGGCATCTTACTGCTCCTGCAGGGACAGCGTGGAGCACGTGCCAGGGAAGGAATGTGATCACAGGCCTGCTGGAGGCAGAGAACTCGCTGGTCAGTGCAGCCCAGAGCGCCAAGGGAAGTCCTAGCCAAGCCCCTGGGGGCGACCGAATCCAAAACTGGTGCAGGTGGCCCTTCTCTTCATAATGGGCCTGGAACTGTGAGCATCAGAAACACAGCTCCTGGCTCTGGGGCTCGACCCTGCGAAGAGCGCCTGAAGCCAGAGCGGAGCCAGCGAGGAGCACACGCGGCGGCTGCAGCGTGGCTGTGCTCTAGCGCTGCTAGGAAGCCGGCGTGACGCGATCCGAGCTGGGCTGGAGATCGCTGGGCTCCGGGAAAAGGCCTTCAAAAAAGCTCTAGCAGCTGACCCAGAGTGAGGAATGTGGAAGTGTGCCGAGCAGCAGAGACAACCTGCTCAATCCCCCCCGAAAGCCAAGGGAAATGCCAGCTGGTTGGCCTTGGCGCAAGATATGTGCCGGGGGAATGGACAGCCTAGCTGTACCTTCAGGAGGCGCCGCCCAGGCACAATCGGATCCTTCGTCCCAGCTCTACACAACACCGACGCCGCGGAGGGAGGGTTCAGCCATGCATCGTGGCGTGGACTGTCACAGAGGCTAGTGGACGTAGGAACTGCTGTGTCCTCATCCTGGCTGCGCAACCGTGCGCTAGTCACCATAACCTCTCGGGGTTCAGTTTCCCTGTCTGTGTAACAGGTAAAAATACTGACCCTGCAGGGGAGACAGAGCCTGAAAGGGGAAAACAACGGGGCTTGCTTCCTTCCAACAGAGAAAAGTGGCCTGAAAAAAAGGGTTTTTTCACAATGAAAAGGGCTTGGTTTTTTAACCTTAGAAATTCAGGTTCTGTCTCGGCTGGAAGATTCCCCAGTGACCCGAGAACTCGTGAAATGGGATCATCACAAGAGCCAGGTGAGCAGCTGAACGGAGGAACCCTTTTCCATCTGACCGTTTAAAATTCTCTGGGCCTGGTTTTCCTGAGTCACGCTGGTGTAAATCAGGCATGCCTGCATTGAATTCAGTGCAGTTACAAGGGGTAGCACCGGTGTCACAGAGAACACTCAGACTTTGCTTGCAGCTTGTTTTCGTTAACACAATGAACTGCAATGCCTAATAAACACTTGGGATGAAGGGTCTCTTTGTTAAAATGCAGCTCTTGCTGCGGATGTGGGCCATTCGGGGGGGAAGGGAAGGGTGTTCTAGCAAGGCCAGATTGGAATTGCTGTTCTTCCTAAGGTAAAAAAAATAAGCAGGATTGATTTTGTTTTCCTGCCAAACCTTTTCAGGCTTTCTGTACTCATTAGAAAGAAGCAAAGAGAAGGGCACAAGTGCATTTCTACAAACACTTTGGTTAATGAATGTTCAGAAAGTGCTTTGAGATCCTTTGGTGAAAGGTGCGAGAGAGACACATCAAGCCATATTATTATTTGGCTCCCGAGGACAAGAAAACAGCACCTGGCCATGTCCTGCTAACACCAGGCAGATCATCAAGCAGGCTCACGTACCTGCAGCCTGAAAACGTTATAGCATGGAGAGATTTGCAACACAATTTCCTGCTTCCCACTCCCGGTTAGACCAGCCTGTAATGCTCTGTTTCCAGGCAAATTGCCATCTTAAGCCACGATCTCTATTTGGATTTGGCACTGATCGGGGCCCCAGAAATGCCCATCAGCAAATCAGATTCCCACAAAGTTGGCTTCTCAGGGAGGATGAGGAGGTCCCAAGATCCTAGTCCCAGAGCCCCCGCAGACAGGCGCTGATGCTGTCCCGTAGCTCGGCACCTTCCTGAGGATGGTGATTTGGTGCATCTTGGTTCCCTGGGGTCTATGAAGAGTGAGAACTCAGCCAGGAGCAAGCTGATGTTGATGAGAGCTGAGTCCTTGACTTAAATGGGGTCAGGTGGGATACTAAGCAAACACCGGCCCGACTTGCTCAAGGGGGCAGCCTCGGTGATTTCAGTGGGCCCAAGTTACATGTGAAAGCAGAGCTCGCGTGTGGCTGTTTGCAGGATCCAGGGCAGTCACACCCAGCACCGTGCACACCGAGGGCTGTGCTGTGCATATCCAACTCATGGCCACAGAATCTCCGCTCTCAGTTGTTGAAAAAGGCTGCAGCTCTAATGGTTGCTAAGCAAACCTTCGCCCCCTGAATCAAACATAACCAACACAGCATTGTCTTCCTGAGTCTGCAGACAGCCTGAACCAAGAGCGCAGAGAGAAGAATGAACTGCTCTCACGAGCTTAAAGGCGGTTGTCACTGAAACCTAAGGATGATCAGAACATGTCAATATGGTTCAATGTTTTACCCTGGTCAGTTAGCAAACACAGTCAGTTAGTGCCCTTATCCCATGTTTCCAGAGGCAGCAGCCAGTCCTGAGTGGGAGCTGAGGGTTGTCAAGGGTTGCTGAGGCAGTGGGCTAGGAATTTCAGGTTCTGTCCTTCTCCAAAAACTCTCAGAGATGCATCACATTCCCCACAAGGACCAAAAGCTTCCAGCATCGCCGTGGTATCCAAAATGCAAAGTGACCGCTGATCCTTTCTGGATACCAAATGCTCCAGCTACCAACACGGCCAGGTTTCCTGACAACTTCCCCAGCACAGCTGTGGGCTGTCGATACCCGACCCTGCAGCACGCTGGCAACTGGCACCGAAACTAGCAAGCGACACACGGAGCAGGATGGCGAGGGTTGCGTGACTCCATCGCCAGCCAGCGGCGGAGAAAGGCCTGTGCTTTGGATCGCAGGCCCAGCTGCTGCAGGGCTCCAGGGCTCAATACCCCACGAGCACAGAGATCAAAGGGCTGGTCAGTGCCGCATGCCCCGTGCATACCCAACAAATACGAGGAGATGATAATGCGAACACCTGTTCCCAATCCTCGCAAGAGTTACAGAGCACTAAAGTCATTTACTCCTGCAGCCAGCTGAGAGGCCCATTCATCCCCCACGGGTGTCAATGTGATCCTTTGCCTTGTCTCCGTGGAAATTAGATCAGGCCCTTCATTTCCACAGCATCTTTAAGCAGAAGTGCTTTTTAATGGACGTACAGCACCACTGAAATGCGGTCACCTCTGGGGAGGAGGACAGCAGCCACCCAGGTGGAACAATGCACAACAGTGGGGGAATAAGGGGAAGGATTGGCCAAGCCCCTCCTTTACAGAAAGTGCCATAGGATCTCTGCTGTCCACGCCAAGCAGACATGAATTCGGGTTTTAAGGCCTCACGTGCAGTGTGATGAAGTACTCATAAAATGCCCTGCGAAGCGTCACAGCACGCGCTATAAATATCAAGCACGCTGGGCAGAGCTGCACTGGTTTCAATACACTTGATGTGCAATTGCGTATTTCAGACACACGTGCCAAGCCAAGAACTATGCGCATTTATGGAGTCCGTATTGTTTCTGCATCCCCCTCCCCCTCCGTGAGTCTTTTCATTCGGACTCCTTATTTTTGATCCAACCCAGATGCTGCCGAAGCAGACGCTGCCCCTCCCAGAGCCCTCAGAATGGTGGCTGGCATCCATCATGCATGGGGATAGTTTCCATAGCTCAGCACAGCCACGATCCTTGGCTGTTTTTCTGGTCAATGGGCCAACACAGGATGGAGGGTCGCAGGCAGACTGGGTGCAGGAGGAGCACATTGACTTCAGGCATGAGGAGAAGAACACGAACCAGGGAAGAGGGAAAAAAGGCTTATCGTATTTTTCACACCCCCTCCGGGAACCAAAACATCCCGAGGAGACCAGATCTCATGTTCATCTGGCTACATACATTAGGCATTAAAACCAATGCAAACACTGTTCTAAGCCCCCAGACATCTAGGCACAGGCACGGCCACTAGGGAGAGCTGGGGAGTCGTGCCCCCAAGAGTTTTTAAATGTTTTCTTACTGAAGTGTGCATCCAAGGCTATCCGAGATTCCTGCTCCAGTTAGCAGGACCTGGATTTGACAAGCACAGGCCCTGCTCCTACACTGCACGCACTGGGCTAACCCACCCCTTCCGTTTTGTTGGGAGTTCAATACAGATCATGAATCAAGGGCCAATGCGGTGCAATTTCGTTATTTCTTGCAATGCTTTGCTTTAGCACAAGTGCCCTCCCATTCTCTAGCCCCAGCTGGGCCCTGCTATCGCATGCAACCTATCAGTTCATCCCCTTCACCATCTATTGAGCTCCGTCTTCATACATGTTGGATTGCTTGTCCCACTCCTCTGACTGGGAGGCTGTCCAGCATCTCACTCCTCTGATGGTTACACACCTTCTATTTTCCATGTTGTGCTTTAGCTTAAACCCTCTTCTCCCTCCTGGGTGTTTAGCCCTTGATGTGTTTCCTACTTCCCTAGCTCTACTGGAAATACCTCACCTGAAACATGAGCCTAGGAGCCCGGTTCGCTTGTTTTATGGGCTGCTGGGTCATTGTCATGCTAAATTGCTGAAAGTGGGATTTTTACACAGCGGGATTCACAGGATCACCTCTGGAATTAACACTGTCTACAAGCTGGTCCTGGAAGGTGTTGGCTCCTGCCGCCAGAGATTTGACGATAGTTCCCAGCCCAGCGACATGCTTTCTGTGTGGTATCCAGAAGGTCAGCTCCCCACCCGGTGCCTCAGCTCCCCGCATGTAGAATGGGGGTGATCATACGTCTTTACCACACAGGGAGGGTGGGAGGATACATCCAATAATGCAAGAGACAGCAGGGCTTAGTGGGTTTTAGTCTTGGCTCTGTGACTGGCCTACTCGGTGACTTTGGGCAAGTCACTTGCCCTCCCTGTGCCTCAGTTTCTCCTGCCATGTCTGCTTTGCCTAGTTAGCTTGTGCACCCTTGGGGGCAGGGCCCGTCTCTCGCTAGGTGTTTGGACAGGACGTGGGGCCTCTCGCTGCTGCTGGAGAACAGATGGTAATGTTTGGAGGCAGGCCACTAAAATGCCATCATTTCCTGAAGGGAGAACGCACGGGCCTGCTCCAAATGTGTTTAGGAAGTGCCCGAGCACACAAGCAGGGCCGCACAGCACGTTTTGGGAGCTGGGGCAAAGCCCTCCCTCACACTTCCAAAAACACTCCCAACAAGGCAGCCTGGGGGGCAGCAAGGCTGGCTGCCCTACACTCTCCCCATGGCAGTGGCTTGGCTCCTGTACTGGGGGGGGTCTGTGCCTGCTCCAGCCATTACCACCTGGCCTGGGGGGGTCACGTCCCCAGACAGGTTTGGCCTGGCCAGCCCTTTGGCATGAGCGGGCCAAACTGCAGCGTGTGGCACCGAGTCCCCGTGGGCCAGGACTCAGCTAGGCTTGTCAGCTTTCTGAGCTGTGGAAACCAGCCCCCTTCAGCCCCGCCCCTTCCCTCGAGGCCCCGCCCCTCCCTCGAGGCCCCGCCCCCTGCTTGCTCACTGCTCTCCCCCCTCCACTTCAAGCAGGATCAGCCCCCAGCTCCGGCAGGCTGGCTGGGTATGCCCATCAGCGTGTGCACGTAGCGGTTTGTCACAGCAGCTCCTCCCCAGGCCACGCGGGAGGTGGGAAGTCACAGGGTACGGGCCACGGCAGCCCAAGGCCAGCCTGGCTAGCATGTGGCCCTTGAGCATAGCGAGAGCCCCCGCTATATATAGGGCAGATGGGACAAGCACTGCCAGGGGCTTTCCAGGGATAGCCACGCTCGTGGTCTCCCTGCCTGCGGCCGTGAGCGACAAGGGGCCACTATCCTGCCCCTTTCCGCGAGCAGACACGAGGAGAATAAACAATCAACTAACCAACAAGACCTCGGCCGCAGCAAATCCCCCCTGCCGAAATGCTTCGGCAAGAGAAACCCAGGGGAATCATTTCAACTGCACGCCTGGAGATCAACATTACACTGGTGGCTGCTGTTTCAAAGTCATTGTACGCTGTGCTTCTGACCGGTACAGGGGCTGCTGGGACGCTGCCGTGCCTGTAGAGGTTGTCCTCACAGACTACAAGGTCAGAAAGGACCATTATGATCATCTAGTCTGACCCCTGCACAACGCGGCCACAGACCCTCGCCCACGCCTGCAGAATCACAGAAGATGAGGGTTGGGAGGGGCCCAAGGAGGGATCTACTCCATCCCCCTGCTCAGAGCAAGACCAACCTTGGCTAAACCATCCCAGCCAGGGCTTTGTCAAGCCACAGCTTAAAACCTCTAAAGATGGAGATGTCACCACCTCCCTAGGTAACCCCTTCCAGTGCTTCACCACCCTCCTAGGGAAAAGGTCTTCCTAATGTCCAACCTAGACCTCCCCCACTGCAACTTAAGACCGGTGCTCCTTGTTCTGTCATCTACTGCCATTGAGAACAGCCTAGCTCCATCCTTCCGGGAACCCCCCTTTCAGGTAGTTGAAGGCTGCTATCAAATCCCCCCTCATTCTTCTCTTCTGCAGACTAAGCAGGCCTAGGTCCCTCAGCCTCTCCTCATAAGTCTTGTGCTCCAGCCGCCTAATCAGTTTTGATGCCCTCTGCTGGACTCTCTACAACTTGTCCACATCCTTTTTGTAGCGGGGAGCCCAAAACTGGACACAATACTCCACATGCGGCCTCACCAATGCTGAATAGAGGGGAATGATCAATTCCCATGATCTGCTGGCAATGCTCCTACTAACGCAGCCCAATATGCCATTAGCCTTCTTGGCAACCAGGGCACACTGCTGACTCCTGTCCAGCTTCTTATCTACTGTAGCCAGGTCCTTTTCTGCAGAACTGCTGCCTAGCTCATCGGTCCCCAGTCTGTAGCTGTGCATGGGATTCATCTGTCCTAAGTGCAGGACTCTGCACTTGTCCTTGTTGAACCTCATCAGATTTCTTTTGGTCCAATCCTCCAGTTTGTTTAGGTCCTGTATTCTATCCCTCCCTCCCAGGCTACCTACCACTCCCCCTAGCTTAGTGTCATCTGCATCTGAGGGTGCAATCTACCGCATCCTCCAGATCATTAATGAAGATGTTGAAGAAAACCAGCCCCAGGACCGACCCCTGGGGCACTCCACTTGTGACCGTCTGCCAGCTAGATATAGAGACATTGATCACTACTTGTTGAGCCCTATGATCTAGCCAGTTCTCTATCCATTTTATAGTCCATTCTTCCAACCCATACTTCTTTAACTTGCTGATAAGAATACTCTGGGAGACCGTATCAAAAGCTTTGCTAAAGTCAAGGTATATCACGTCCACCACCTTCCCCACATCCACAGAACCTGTCACCTCTTCATAGAAAGCAATCAGGTTGGTCAGATATGACTTTCCCTTGGTGAATCCATGTTGACTGCTCTTGATCACCTTCTTCTCTTCCAAGTGCCTTAAAATGGATTCCTTGAGGACCTGCTCCATGCTTTTTCCAGGGATTGAGGTGAGGCTGACCTGTCTATAGTTCCCTGGATCCTCTTTCTTCTCTTTCTTGAAGATGGGCACTCTATTTGCCTTTTTCCAATCATCAGGGAGCTCCCCCAATTGCAACTAGCTTTCAAAGATAATAGCAAATGGCTCTGAAATCACATCAGCTAACTCCCTCAGCACCCTAGTACTCCCGCAGTATACTGCATCTGGCCCCATGGACTTGTGTATGTCCAGTCTTTCTAAATAGTCCTGGACCTGTTCCTTCAGCACTGTGGGATCTTCACCTCCTCCCCATTCTGCGCCGCACAGTGCAGTAGTCTGGGAGCTGACCTTGTCTGTGAAGACAGAGGCGAAAAAGGCATTGTGTATGTCAGCTTTCTCCACATCCTCTCTCACTAGGTTGTAATAGACCCTGACCTATGACTGAGTTATTAAAGTCCTCAAATCATGGCTTAAAGACTGCAAGGTACAGAGAATCCACCAGCAAGTGACCCTGCGCTCCATGCTGCAGGGAAAGGTGAAAAACACCCAGAGCCTTTGCCAATCTGCCCTGGGGGGAAATTCCTTCCCGACCCTATATATGGTGATCAGCATGTGGGCAAGACTCACCAGCCGGACACCCACAAAAGAATTCTCTGTAATAACTAAGAACCCCCCCCAACAAACGTCTCATCACAGGCCATCAGCATATCTACCCCCAGGAGTCAAAGATCAGCCAATTGCCAGACCAGGCTGTCCCATCGAACCATCCCCTCCATAAACTTATCAAGCTCAGTTCTGAAGCCAGCTAGGTTTCTTGCCCCACGGCTCCCCTTGGGAGGCTGCTCCAGAACTTCACTCTCCTGATGGTTAAAACCTGCGTCTAATTTCAAGTCTAAACTCCCTGGTGGCCAGTTTATATCCACTAGTTCTGGTGTCCACATTGGCGCTGAACTTAAATAATTCCTCCCCCTCCGTGTTGGTCCCTCTGCTGTATTTACCGAGCGCAGCCGTATCTCCCCAGCCCTCTAAAGCCAACAAAGACTCGGAAGTCTGCTCTGCTCAGCGCGTATTGTTGCTTCCTCACGCTGTGAAGGAATCGAATTGTAAGTGCACCCCTGAGCAAGGGGGCAGGGGTGACGCAGAGTGGGGAGCGGAGGAACGTTTCAGCTCCAGCAGCAGCAGCTCTTCTTCCTGCCCTCCCAGTGGCAAGGCGGAGGCTGACGGGGTTTACACTGGTAACTGGACTATTAGTGTCCTCTCACCTGTACTGCTGGGACTGAAAGGGAGCCTCCCCCAGGCCCAGCCGCTTCCCTAGGGCCACCTTTGGCTTGTTTCCTACTGCAGGAAATCTGCTGCCACCTTCAGAGCTGCCACCCACCCGTGCTGGGGCACCGGGCCCTCGGCTGGGGGCTGACGGCCACTGAACAAACCTGTAACCCTGTCTGTGATGCAAGCTGTTATTACTGCAAGCCGGGGGCTGCCACCCCCTCCAGCAACCCTGGTTCCGGTGCCCTTCAGCCCACAGCTGGAGGGAGGATGGAGGGGAGGTCACTGTGTGGACAGGGCAGACATACAATGGCTCTAGGGCCGGCCTTAGGGACTCTCCAAATCCTAATCCACGCCGGCTGGCTTGCTCACATGCATGCACACCCACACGCAGATCTGTATGCCCGGAACCGCCTACCCTCATTGGGCTTCATCGCCCAAGCTTCAGCTGTGCAGGAACATTGAGGCTGCTGGTTTTTAGCTCCATCTGCCGACCCGGGCTCTGAGACTCACAGCCAGGGCTTTTATTGCTCACTGCGTTTTTTGCAGCATAGACATGCCCTGTGGGTCGGGTCCAGTCATCGGTTCTGGCCCAGATTTCCCGTCCAACTCGGGGGGCGCTGGTTCCTGAGTGCTCCATCTGTACAATGGGGACAATCGGAGTCCCTGGGGTGGAGCGAGGCTGAAGCCTTTACAGCCCTTGGGGCTCTCAGACACTGCTGCGACGGGCTGATGTAACGCCCAGCGACACCTAGCCCCACGGATTATTTTGGCAGAAGTAGGCACACGTTTCCGCACTTTACCTTCCCCAGCCCCCGGAGGGTGGACTCACTTACAAGGGGCTCCTGCACTGATCGTCTTCCTCACTCACCCTGAAACAGCCCCTATCCCCACGCTCACTCCCGCTGCGTCAGAATTTCCACTGCACGCAGTGAGCGCCGCAGACGCCAGGACCTCGTGTTTGGGGCCGGTTTGTTGCAGAGCACATAAAGCTTTGGTTCCAGGCCTGTGGGGACACATGCATGGCCCCCCCTTTTGTCTTGTATTTGGCCTACGAGGCTGACGTTTGCACCATGACGCCACTGTTTTTGCCTCTTCACTGCATTGTTACTGCCTGACGTCTCAACGCCACCCCGTGCTGGCGCACTGTGAGGAAGCCACATCTGTCGAACTCGGCCGATCCTGCGAGCTGGCGGGAAGCAGGGTGCAGCCATCGTAAATCAAGACACGCCTATGGAAAAAAAGTCCAGGCAGGATGGGTGGCGACCCTGGGCAAGGCACACAGCGAGGTCAGGAAGGGAGAAAGGACCCTGCCTCTTTCCAACAACGCAGATTAAATCCCTGGGTCACTTCATTCTCCTTGCTCCACAGAGCCGTGCAAAATTAATTTGCAGTTTGCTGACCCTTCCCTGCTCTCCCTTGGGATGCAGGCAACGGGCTGGCCTGGGGCTGTGGGCCAAGGTTAATTGGGTTAATGATAGCTCAACACAGATTCCATTTCCACGGGGGAATGCTGGGAGCAGCCGGATGAAGGCTGTTTCCCAAACAGGCCAAGCCCCTGGATGACTTGAGGAGGTCTTTGGCCATGTTATGGCAGCAGGATTACGATCAAAGCCTGGCTGTCAGGGGCAGGTCACAACGTCCCATGGGGTGGCGCTGCAGAGCAGCTGGGCCGTGGGTTACTACACCAGTGAGCTATCAGCTTTAAATGCTTCCATCAGCCTGCAGTGGTCGCTCCCTGGTCATTTACACTCCCCGCCTCACTCGGGGAGACCAGAGCAGTTTGCCTGAAATCTGAGTGCAAAAGAAATGGAGATAATGACTTGAAAATGGTGTCAGCCCCCAGCCAAGTACCCCTTCTTTTGCACATGTGCACGCACAGAGCATGTAGTATTGCCAGCCTCAAGCGTTTGAAAATGCATGCCACTTCCATCCCTTCCGAGTCACGCAATTGGCTTAAAAAATAAACCCCCCACTTTTGGGTTTGTTTTTCTTTGCCTTCTGGTTTGAGTGCTGCAGGGTGAACTGAAAGCATGTTTCCAAACTTTTGTCTGCAACCATGAAGACTAGAAATTTTCTTTTTTTGAAAAAAGACGATAGCGGAGATTCTCACTCACTCCCCTGACTCCAGAGCTGGGGCTTTAAGGACAGTCAATACTGTGATGCTGGCGCACGATAAAATGGTGAGAGTTGGCCAAATTGGGTGGGATTTACAAAGGTTTTAGGTGCCCACCACAAACTGAAATCAAGGGAAGCTGATCTCTGTGGCTGCCTCTGCCCCAGAAACAACTTGGGGAAGCCAGATTTTCACACGGATGCCAAGATCATTTGAAATTCTGGTCCCTTGGGAACCTACTCGGGGGGCTGAGCCCTTCTGGCCCTTACCTAGATGCCTGGAAAGGGTCTGAGCTCTTTTCCACAGCTGGGCTCAACAGCAGGCGCCTCTGTGGGTGAAAATCTGTTCCTGCATTTCTTTGGGCCTCAGTTCGTAAAAGGGGGATAACAATACAGCCATTGCCCAACCCTCTGTGCTGGGACGGTGCTCTGTTCTTACAGCGTCCGTCCGGCATCTCTGCTGGGACTGCAGGCCCCAGGGCAAACCAGAAAGTGATAACGGTGTGAAGTCCCGCAGAGGGGCAGTTTGCCTTGCGGGGAGTGGTGGACTTTAGAACTGGGAGTCGGGCAGCTCGGGCATCAAAGATCTGGAAGATGCAGCCTTTTCACGCTGGGAACTGGAGCAATACGTTCCATTGTGCCCCGATCTGCCTTGTGCAGACGAAGCGCTGACCCTGCCCCGATATGGGAGTTGAGGGGAGCGTGCATGCGTCAGCCAGGACAGCCCAAGCCATCTGCCCAAAAGCAGCTTCGCTTCCCGGTGAAACGTGTTGAGGGGCGATTCAGTAACAGCCAGGGATCTGCTTCACTCCTCTCAGCTCTTGGCTGTCCTCAATGCTCACATCGGCAGCTCAACGTTTTCCTCCTGGGCTCCTTCTTTGATTGACGAAGCTCCCCAAGAAATCCTGGCCCTGCCCAGGGAGAACCGGTGCGCTGATGACGTGGTGCCTCTCAGGTGGCTGTGCCAGGAGGCATGCCAGGGTGGTCCTGCCACGTGGCTGGCCTGCAGAGCGTGGGTGGCAGCGAGATGCTGCTGGAGTGCCGAGGAGAGGAGGGAGGCTTTCCCGAATCCCTCACATCTGCCACTGTCCCAGGGAAAAAGGACAGAACTACCCAGAGCAAACTCTGCTCAACTCAGCTCCCAGCTTTGGCCGCCAACTCTGTCCAAGCTCTCCCCGCAAAGGTGAGCAACGGGCCTGGGTACTTGGACCGCTGCCCTCGATGGGGAGGGATCAGAGCTGCGCCCGTGCGTTCATGGAAAGGGACGCCCTGCTTAGAGCCCCATGATGCTTTGTGCCCTGGTTCTTGGCGTGATGACAGGGGCAATGGTCGCTGGGAATTACAGACTCAACGGCAGCACCAGGGTCAGACATCCATGCTCCAGGCGTGGCCACCCAGGGCACCCAGGGCAAGCTCCCCATGCAACGCATTCGGGGAGCGGATGTGATGGATGGGGCCTCTGCCAGGGTGCAAATCCATTGGAGGGCACGCGCCCACAGCTGCATGAAGTGGGTCTGTGCCCCTGGGCACCCGACAGCAGCCCATCGAAGCGGTCTGAGTGCCTGCCTGCTTTGCGCCATGACACCGTGCTGGGGAAATTAGGCCAATCCCCAGCATTCAGCGGCCTGGGGAGGAACATGCCTGTTTTGCACAGGACCCGTGAATGGGCTTCTTGGCTGCTCTGCACAGAACACATCGACTGACGGGAGATGGAGGTGATGGGCATTTCTCCACGCTCTGCTCAAAACTATGATGAGACCCACGTCTCTCCCTACCTGGGTCCTCTGCCTGCCCGGACAGCCGCTCCCTCCGCGGGGGATGGACCCTGCCTGCCTTACGGGCCCAGCACAGAAGCAAATGAGGTGAGCTCCAAGTTCCTGCACGGTAAGGCAGGGCCTCTTGGACGTGGAGGGAGACTGGAGGCCTGGGGAGAGGATTCCAGGCGCTTGGCAAGGCAGACAAACGGGGGCAAGGAAAACACCTGGTTTGAGTAGTGCAGACTGCCCCTCATGTCCCCCCCCCATCTGGCTGGGTTGCAGTGCCCCCGTTGGGTTTCTGGGGAACCATCAGAGGGCCCACCCTTTGCAGAGTAAATACAAATGGCAGCACCCCCTTTTCCATTCAGGGCTGGGAACCCACCTCAGCCATCATTAGGAGTGTGGCCTACCCAGCTGGGTGCCCCTGTGCAGGACCCCATCCATCCCTCCCCCTCCCCAGTTCCCGCTGGGACAACAGTGGGAATCTCCCACTACAGATCATGGCCCCTGGAGCACTGGGAAGGAAGATCACGGTTGGGATGGCAGGGTCAGAGCAAGGCATGCAGCTGCATTCACAGGCTCGGCCAGGGCAGCTCTCGCTGCCTCCCTGCAGCAGCTGGAAGCTCTGAGAAAGAGGTTGGCTATGGAGTCAGATATGCCCTTCCAGCATCCACACTTAAATGCATGTCACGGGCTCTTGGCTGGCTGGGGGGGAGAAGGGGGTGTCTTGAATGCAAACTCCATTCCCGGAGGGCAGGGAAATCCAGTGCAGGTTTCCTCCTCCTCTTCCAGGGCTTGGATCAATTGTCCATTCTGGGGGTTTGGGTCCAAACTCCAGCCCTGGTCCCAGGGAGCCTCCTTGACTGACATTACTGCAGATCTGGAGCTCCCTTCCCTCCCCTGGGATCATGACAGAAAAGTCCAGGGCTGGATTGTCTCCTCTCCTCGAGCAGCAGCTCTAGGGACAAGTCACCATCCAGTGGTGGGATCGCATCGAGTCCAACCTTCCGTGCTCTGCCACATGGCCTCTGCAGTGTGGATCTGTGGATCAAACCCATTTCCCGGGCAGTCGGGGCTCACAGTGTGGGCGTCGGAGGACTTAGGGTGGCAGCTAGTCCACGGAGGGCACTGCCACACGAGCCTATTCGTTCTTCTTTCCCGGCAGCGATCCCTTCTCCTGCTTAAGGTCTGTTCCACTATCCACATTCTTCTAGCTGGAGCCTGCTAACAGAGCCCCCCAACCCCGCGCTGGCCAGGCAGGTGGGTGCAGAGGGATGCCAGGCCCTCCCACCAGTGGGAGGAAATCCCTGGGAGTTGGAGCCTGTAAGCTGCTGGCTGCTCGTGTGGTGATGAATCATACGTTTTCAGCTTCCCCCCTGTGGTGACAGCGATGCTCAGGGCGCCAAGAGCTGAGTCCTTCCAGGACATCTCTAACCTGCTAGCAAGGGGGCAGGGAAAGCCAGGCCAGGCTCTTCCCGCTCTGAGCTGCCCGTGGGTCCAGCCCAGCAGGGACTGTGGGCCCAGCACCGTGGGGTGTAAGTATATCCGTGGACTCCAGCTCCTGCTCTTCCGGGGTCACACGCAGGCGGTGGCCAGGCTACGCCCAAGAGAAGCAGCTAAATCCATCGTGCTCCCAGCAGGTGCTAACTTCCCCACACCTCAATCACTGGCGCTTTCCCCGTCAGCGCCCCTCACCCCATCCCTGGGGCCGGAGCAATGGGGAGGATCCCAGGGGTAGGCAAAGGAGTCAGGTCCTGCCATTAGCCTGTCATGGTTCGAAGGTCCAATGCTCAGTCCTCCAGGCCATCCCCCCACCCCAGTGATTTCAATGGGGCAGAGCACTAGCAGGACGGGGCTCGTATAACCTCAGTGGCGGGGGGCACAGGCCGTCTGCTGGAAGAGGGGCTAGCTCTTGTCCGGGTGGGGGGTGGCTTCATCTCTCCGGGCCCCGCTCTCCATTGCCCTGCACCCTGGGTAGTTGCTCACCCCAGGGGAAAAGCAGGGCAAAGAATCCGGCCCCGGCGCCTCTCCACGTGGCTGAGAGACGTACGAGCCCTCTCCCACCTCACAAACCTCGTCTGATGTACGCCACGCGAGCCGCTCATGCCAGTGCCCTCCTGGTGCCCGCTTGCTGGCCCAGGCAGCAGCGGCGGCGGCGTGTGTAACCAGGCGGGGGTAAGACGCTGCAGGCTGGCCAGCAGCGGGCTAGTGCCCCTCACCGCGGGAATCAATGCCAAAGGCTGGCGTCCCATGCCCTGGCAGGCAGCGCAGATGCTCCCTGCTCAGCCCTTGCCAGGCGCCCTCCTCCCCTCCCCTCCCCTCCCTGCCAGCCGTGCCCAGGGAAGGCTCCTGCGGGCGCTAGGAGATCACACACCAGGGCCAGCCCCTGCTGTTACCGGTGGAGCTGGGGCCTGAGGCCGGTGGATCTGCTCCCCGGACCGCGGATTCGGGGCCTCACTGCCACGATGAATGTGGAAATGCCTCTGCCCCCGTGGCTGGCTGGCCCCGGCTGGAACCCCTGCTGCAGGGCGTGGGGGGTGGCATTCAGTCAGCTCCTGGCCGTTTGTGCCCCCCACCAGCGGAGCTCAGCAAGATGCCAGCTGGCCCTGCCCTGGCCTTTCCCTGGTGCCCCTCTCGCCACGCGTCCAGTGGTCTCCAGGGATGGGGGTTTGTGTCATCACCCGCACGTCCGCCTCTCCCCTGCCCAGCAAGTCACCATGGCCCCAACTCCCCGTCCCCTCTGCCCCGCACTGCCGCGCCCCTGCACTATCCCCCCAACTCCCAGCCTGGGGGGCTGCAGCAAGGCCCCCCCCCGCCAGGCCAGGGGCAGGAGAGGGGTGGGGAGCGGCCCCTCCCCTCCTGTGAGAACAGTGTCAGCTCCTGGGGGCGGGAGAGAGCTAACACTGCCCCTGATTGGCTGCTCTTCCCCAGGAGGCGGGACAGTGGGGAAGGCAGCCAATCAGATGGGGGGATCAACGTCCACCCCTCAAGGAGGGGCTCACTTCTCAGCCTTTGGCTCCAGGGGCTGGGACCAGGCACCACGTGACCCCGCCTCCCCGGCCCCCCTGCCTGGCCATTTCCACGCCGGGGTCCAAGGGGACCCAGGGTATCACTGCCCCACCCCCGCCAAAGGCAGCTCCGCCAGGCGTGCCCGTCTCTGGGACCCCTCGTCCAGCCCGGCCCCCGGCCCCCCTGCTGCACCCACTGCAGAGCAGCTCTGCCCCCACCCTTTCTGCAGGCCCTGCACACGCTGCCTTGCGGCGGGGTGGTGCCGGGGGCTCCGGGGCAGCGCGCCAGCTCAGGGCAGCCCACTGCCTGGCTGAGATGCGGGGCAATGAGTGGCAGGCTGTCTGTGCCCCCGCACGGCTGCTGCGTGGCAGGTCTGGACTGGGGCCAGGCCTTCCCACCGCCCCCGGAATCTGCCCTGCTGCCTCTTATAGGCTCCTGGCATTGCCTCCTCCCTCTCTCCCTCCTTCTCCCTCTCTTGGGCCCACTTGCCCATCACCCTCCGAGACCTTGTGCTGCCCCTCCTCTTTGTCTCTCTGCGCCCCCCGCCATGTGTGCCACTTGTGTGGCCGCCTGCTGGGTGGCACCCCAGACTCTTTGCTGCTGTGTTCCCATGATGCAGGCCCAGGCTTTCTGCCTGGGCCCTGGCACGCAGTCTGGGGGGAGCAGCCGGCACCGGGCAGGGCACGCCAAGACATGGCAGGCTCGGAGAGGGCCGAGCCCATGCCACCGAGAAAAGCTGAGCCTTTAACAGCTCTAATCCCTCACAGGGCAGTGGGCTAGTGTGTCTGCAGACAAATCTCATTCCTTCTAAAGCTGCCTCCCGCCCCTCCTCCCGGTGCAGCTCCAGATGGCCTGGCTACCGCAAGGCTGGAAAACAGGCTGGGACCATCTGCCGTGCAGAAGCCGAGCAGTGGAAAATGGGGGCCTGAGCTGCTAAGGCAGGTGGCGGGCGCCCCAGAAACGCCCAGGGGTCTCCATCCCCACGTTGCCAGGCTGGGTAGCTGCAGCGCAGGACAGGTTATGCTTTTCCCGGGCGTTTGACTGTCTGAGGGAGACATTTCTGGGGTGGAGGGAGGTGAGGGCCAGTCTCCTCCCCACATTTCAGGTCCCGGGGCAAGGAGGCTGGGCCCTGCAGACATTCCCGGGGCAGGAAGGGGGGCTGCTGGTGCAAGTGACTGGCTAGTGACTCCAGCTTCCCCTCACACCATTCTGGCCTCAGACGGGCCTCCTCTTTTCTGATCCTGAGTCCTTATCATCTCCACTGCCGCAGGGGGACCGGCCAAGGAAGAGTCTGCTACGAGCCGGCCCAGTGATCCCGTCCATGGTCTTCTCCTCTCCAAGGCTGCCCCACAAACCCTTTCCAGCTCCCACCAACACTCAGGTTCTGCTCTTCTTCTTCATGGCCGAGACCCAGGCTTCGTTCCCGGGGAGGCACAAACCCATTTCCGTCTCTTTTTCCAATTCTGGGTGTAGACACAGTGACACTGGTTTCACAGCTGAGGGCCATAAGTGACCCTGGCCCGGAATTTCTTGCCCTCTTAGAAGAGGCTTTCAGGAGCCCGACAGCATACGGATTAGTGACAGCCAGACGCCACCATGGGCCAAGCCCATCCCTGGTGTAACTGCGCAGCTCCATGGCAGACAAGAGCCAAGGGCCGAGTGTCACCTCTGCGCCTTGGCTGACAAAGACAAGGGCCAGATGTGACCTTGGGCCTGCAGCTGAATGTAGGTGCAGCGCCCTGCACCTGACATTAGCTGAGTCTTGTGCCGTGCGAACATGTCTGCTAGGAGTCCAGCACTCTCGGAGAAACGGCCCCTCACAGCCTGTCCACACTGGGGCAAGGCCAACATGCTTCCTTGGCTGGGCCAGTGCAGACAGGCACAGGGCCTGGAACTGCATCGTAGCCCCTGTCCAGAACCCGCACCTCTGCCACGGGCCCCATCATATTTGGGAACCGCGGCCCTGCCCGGCTTCCCCGTCATGCAGCAAAGAGCCGCCCCGGCTCCTGGCCCTAGGCAGGCGAGAGCCGTGTCTAAAGCCAGAGGGAGCACAGCATGAGCCCATCTGCACGAAGCAGACGGGTTACAAACCCGGGCTTTTACCTGCTCTGGCAACCCCAGTCCTCAGCTCACCCCATCCAGGGTCTTAGCCCTGGCCTGGTCTCCTGAGGTCAGCCCCAAATCGCAGCGCCTGAGCTGGCAGAGCGCTGGGCGCACTGTAGGTTAATCCCACTTGTATTATCGCTCTGAAATCTGGGTTTGCGGCCACGCTGCAGGTATCCGTGTCGCGGGGCCGGGCGGTGTCAGAGGCGGCCCACAGCCAAGCAGCTCTGATGAGAGCAGAGCAAGGAGGGAGCACTGCAGCCAGCTACTTCCCCCCTGGGCAGGAAAAGGTACTTGTTCTAATTTGCATATGCAAATGTTAATCCATAATGCATTCTGCCAGGCCCAATCAGGCAGGGTGGCAGGGAGGTTACTGCAGCATATGTCCTTTCCCCACAGCCTGCCAGGGTTTCCAGCAACTGCCCCCAATGGTATTTAAAGGGACTGCACCCCTGGACAGAGGTGCGGAGAGCAGAGACCGGGGGGGGGGGGGTGAAGATGCAGAGGAGGTAAACACTGTACAGGGGTGTCACAGACTAGTGATGTCCTCTCCCCACCGGCCTTTCCCCGCCTGGTCCAAAACCAAATTCACCCTCTTTCCCCAGGCATGAATGAGCCCATGCACCCAAGCTACCAGGGAAAACCCTGGGCTCACTCAGCACAACGCCTGCTCTGTTGAAACAACCGTCTGTGTTTTGGGTGGGCCCCGCCTCAGCGACCCCACCCAAACCTCGGGACCTGCAAGCAGCTGCGGGAGCCAGTCTTTGCCGGCGCCCGCCTCCCATCCTCAACGGCATCTGGCCTCCTTTCTAAATCTCAGCCTTGCTCAGCGGGCTTCTGTATGCCTTGTATCCCAGCCTCCTGCGATCACGCGGCACATCTGTCCCTGGCTGCCCTGCAGCCCCTGCGCAGGCGATCCTTGCTGCAGCTGGGGGGAAGGGAGGAGGCACAAACAGCTGCACCGGCCTAAGTGCAGGCCAACCCTCGGTAGCAATGCAGAGAGGCCAGGCTTAGTGCAGGGCATCTAAAGAGGAAGGAGCCTTCCCGGGAGGGGCCGGGAGTGTCAAGCCAAGCTGAGCCCCTGCCCAGTGAGATCGTGACACTGGCTTCCACTCTTGGCTTCTTAAGGTCACCCAGGGCCCCCGTGAGAGCGACAAGAGAACGAGGACGCTGCCAGTACCTCCTTGGAGGGGCGCCACCCTTCCAGCCGTACTCTCCTCAGCGCCGCGGCCCTGCCAGCCCCACCTCTCCTGCCTGAGGATCCCGCAGCACCTCGCAGACATGAACAAATCCAGGCTGCAGGCGGGCAGCCTCGCCCCCAGTTCACAGATGAAGTGCACAGTCCCAGAGCCAGGCAGCACGTCAAACCAGAACCCAGGAGTCCTGACCCTCCGGCTCTGTGGGGCAGCTCTGGCTCTCTGAAGCCCAGCTGGACAATCCTTTGCTGTTGTTCCTCCCACCTCCCCCTTTAACAGCCATTAGCATGACATGACGGATCCGGTGCTGGAAGGTCCCTCTAGATGCAGTGACCCACTCGAGATGTGCAACTAGAAAGAGCTACACAGAGAAAGAAACTCACCTAAACCTGCTGCTCTCCGGTTTGTCCCCCGGCCCTGTGCACTGCATTACATTTGTCCCGTGACGTTAGTTCTAAGTGATCACGTGAGGGACCAACAAACCCCCATTGCCCAGCAGCTGGTCTTCACCCGACCGAGCTATTGGAGCACTGTCGCCACTAGGAAACTGGCATGCCACTGAAGGCGGATGTCAGCAATGCGTCCCGCTAACCAGTGCTGGAGACGCTGCAATGGCTCATTTGGATGGCCCAAAACCTGCCCGTCACAGGAAGTGTGCTCTATGCAGGCGAGGGCCGCTGTCTGAGAGGCACTGAGCACCCGCAGCTCCCATGGTTGTCAGCTGGAGATGTGGGGGCTCTGCCCCTCTGAAAGTCAGGCCCCAGATTCCTACAGGAAAATGGCAAGAGATCTCACTCTCAGAAAGGAGCACCTCTGCACCTTGCACCTGCTGGGCCTGGGACGTCCCATGGTTCCCAGGAAGCCCAGGTGTATCAGACTTCGGGAGCAGCCGGTTCTGTGCAACCCTCATCGCCAGAGTTCACGCAGTTACGTGCCACACGGGCAAGGCTCAGACACAAAACCTGCCTCTGACTTCTCTTCTTGTCAGCCTTGCCTTTGCCTCCTTCCCCCCCACGTCCTCTTCGCCACAATCCTCCCCACCCCATCTCCCCCTTCCTCCCTCATCTGTCTGCCCTCTTCCTCTTCCCACTTCTCCCTCCTTTCCGGCTGATCTCTCTCTTCTTCCCTCCCCACTGAATCTGGGCTCCCCTGTTTCCTGAGCGCTAGCTGGGTATCCAGGGGAGAGGCCAGCCATAGTCCTACCTCGTGTGTTGGTGGCCATGTCTGCCACTTTCTGGAAGGCATCCAGGAAGGCAACGGCTGCCAGCACCGTGGTCCTGAGGCAGAAAGAGATGGATATGTAAGTCACGGGGCGGCCGAAGGATGAATGCAGTGCACTTGTTAGTGTGCCCTACGTACAGCAACACCCACACACTGCAGCCACCACCGTATCCTGCCTGCAGCAGTGGCTATTGTCTCATGCTTCAGAAGAAGCCGAAACAACATCCCTTAGCACACAGAAGGAAAGGGCTTCCTGACCTCTGCTGTGAACGGCCCGGGCCCTGAAGCATGAGAGTAGCTCATCCCTACCCTAGCCAGCACAGCAGTGTCCTTTATCATCGTGCGGAAGCCCCGCCCCTTGGGTCAATGTTGTGATGCAGCAGAGCGTGCCAGGCTTGTGACGACTGAGGCATCCCTGTATTTGCACCCCGGCTAGGACGGCAGGGATATTTGTAACACGCGCCTTGCCTGGTGTCACCCGAGCGCTAGCACCACGCTGGTTGCGAGGAGCCACCCAGCTAAACCAGCGCGGGTGTTCCTGAACTCCAGCGATGGAGAATTAACAAGGCTTCAGCAGCCCAGAGACCGAAAGCCCAAAAGCAGCCCTTTGGGGAGATAAGGGACAGAGAGAGAGACTCCATCTCCAGCCTTCGCCTTAGGAGACAAAAGGAACCTGCTGAGTCGACCTCTGTGATGGGCCCTGGCCAAGCTGGAAAGGAGAAGGGAGGAGAAAAGGTGAGAAACCGCCTTGAACAAAGACTATCCTGCTAGATCAAGTCAGTCTCTCAATCGCATTTTCCCTTTTATTTGCTTGTGACCATCTCTCTCATTCTCTGTCACTTGCCATCACTTCCTCCCTACTCTTTTGTTAACCCGCGTGTGTGCGTTCATTGCGCATCATTCCCGCTGGGCTGATTCAATGCAGCGCATGCTGCTACAAAGCCGACAGCTTGGCATGTCTGACCCTCTGGGGGCAGCGGCCTGAGCCCTTTCCCTGCGGGTCCAGTGAGACAGATGGTCCCTGCAGTAGGACGGTTTGGGGGTGGGATGGGGGCCGGCAGAGGAGCAAGGCTGGTGGGTGCTGGCGGGGGCAGAACTCCAGAGCAGAGCCACCCCTTGTGACCGAACCCCTTGTTGCCCTGGTTGACCCCCAAACCATCACACTGGTTAAATTCAAACGAATGCCCTCCTGCTACCACTGCGTCTGCTCTGCCGGGACTTGGGGCAGCCCGGCCCAGGGAGCGCGGCACCAGGGAGTCTCTGAAAGTGACGTTGGGAGCAGGCCAGCCTCCAAGTGCTGGGCCGGCCCATGCAGGCGGGGCTGTGGTTTGGCAGGCGAAGGGTTTAAAATGCGGCCGGTTGCACAGGGCGCTCAGGCGGGCGGGTTCCCAACACACCCAGCAGCTGAGGAACTCAGCTGCTGGGCACGGGACATGCCCCGGAGAAGAGGGAGGCCCAGACAAAGAGGTGAACTCCAGAGAGGCCACAGGAAGTGGCAGAGGCCCTGCTGAACACGTGCTGATCATGGACACGCATGGGCTGAAGCCTTCACGGAGGGCCCTGCCGTGCCTTGTGCCGCGCCACCCGCAGCCAAAAAAGCAAACGGGCTCCCCAGAGGAGAGGAGCGGCACCTAGCCCCCACGCCTCCAGGAGCCGGATGACGGCAGCAGCTTGTGGCGGAGACCGTTCCGGCTGCAACAATCCCGGGCCGCAGCCCTCCCGCAGCCGGCCCCGGCAAAGCCCCTCCTGCTCTTGCACCCCACACCCGGCTGGGCAGCTCAGGGTGCCAGACTGGGACTGCCTTTTAAAGCCTCCATGATCCCGCAGCTGGCCAAGGACCAAGGGGTGGTGAGAGCACACGGCAGAATCGGTTCAGGGGCTCTGCTAGAGCCAATGGACACAGCAGACATACGCACTCCTGGTGCACCACTGGCAGGACACGGGGACTGTGTAAACCCAATGGAACCAGGGGCCAAGAGAGCCCTCACTGCGCTTCCAGGGTGATCCGCTCCTGCACTAGACACAGAATCATAGATGAGGGTTGGAAGGGCCCTCAGGAGGGATCTAGTCCAACCCCCTGCTCCATGAAGGGCTAACCCCGACTAAACCATCCCAGCCAGGGCTTTGACAAGTCTTAAAAACCTCTAAGGATGGAGATTCCCCCACCTCCCTAGGAAACCCATTCCAGTGCTTCACCACCCTCCTAGTGGAAAAGGTTTCCTAATATCAAACCTAGACCTCCCCCAGTGCGACTTGAGACCGTTGCTCCTAGTTCTGTCATCTGTCACCACTGAGAACAGCCTAGCTCCATCCTCCCTGGACCCCCTTTCAGGTAGTTAAAGGCTGCTATCAAATCCCCCCTCGTTCTTCTTTTCTGCAGACTAAACAGGCCCAGTTCCCTCAGCCCCTCCTCATAAGTCTTGTGCTCCAGCCCCTTAATCATTTTTGTTGCCCTCCGCTGGACTCTCTCCAACTTGTCCACATCCTTTTTGTAGTGGGGGTCCTAAAACTGGGCACAATACTCCGAATGTGGCCTCACCAGTGCCGAATAGAGGGGAATAATCAATTCCCATGATCTGCTGGCAATGCTCCTACTAATGCAGCCCAATATGCCGTTAGCCTTCTTGGCAACCAGGGCACGCTGCTGACTCATATCCAGCTTCTTCTCCACTGTAACCCCCCGGTCCTTTTCCACTGTAAGGCCCATGAGACCCTTGCACCCCCGGGTGCTATTAAAGGCCATCAGCACGTTTCTAAGCCCATCCCTGGCACAGTGGCGGGGATGCCAGAGGCGGAGACATGCAGTCAGCACAGCACAGCTTGCTGGGTCTCAAGGGACCGCATTGGGCTCCCATGGTGTAGGGCCCACCTGCATGGGACAGGAATTAATTCAACCCTACGTGGCTCCCCCAGCACATGCTCATTCCAAGTGGATATGGGCCCAGGACCAGCTGCCTCTGGACAGGCGCCAGGGACTCACTGCAGCCTGCTTCTCGTAGGATCCGTGGCTGACAGGTGGGCAGCACTTCTCTAATGTGGCTCAAGCCCCATCCACACAGGCCAGGCCAAGCCGTTTTCCGGCACCGTCCTTGACACGGCAGAACCTGGCTGTGCAGACGCACAAGACCTGCCCCCTGAGGAAAACATCCATTCAGCCAGCCCTCTCCCAGCACCCACTCTCTCCTTCCTCGCCCTCCTCCCACCAGCCTGAACCGAATCTCTCTCTTGAACAGATGGGGGAGACTGAGGCTCAAAGAGGTTAGGAGGCTTGGAAGAGCTTAACTCAGGGGCCTCCAGCATCTGGCTACTTGGTAGAACACACTAGCATGCACCATCCAACTAATATCTCTGAAAAGTCCAGTGTAGATAAGGACCATTGCCGTGCCCACGCCTTGGCAGCTTTCTCGGCTTTAACTCAACTATTAACGGCTACACTGCCTTGTCCACACTAGACGTATTAGCTATGACGTGTTACCTGACACGTCCGAACACCACACGGGTTTTCCTAGTCTGGATAAGGCCCTGGATGGTGAAAGGACTTACAGGGAGTAAGTATTCCACCTGGACCAGTCAGGGCTACCCTACACCCCGCCCCTCTGATGGAACTGGCATGATCATATTCTGAACAGCTGCAAAATCCATTGTGGGTGGGGTCTCATTTTGATGTCTCAAATGGGCAGAGCTTGTTTGGGGGGGGCGGAGTTGGGAAGAGAGCCACTACTTTTTTGTTTCAGTCCATTTCGACCCCTGGAGCCTCGTGCATGCTGGGACCAGCCTTTGGGAGTTTAGGACATGCTGGACGTATACTGGTCCAGACCAGCATGAGCAACAAAGACAAAAAGATAGGGCATGAGCTGGGGGAAATGGCTTGCCCAGCCCATGAAAAATTATGAAGTTTCAAAAAAATGTGTCCCATCTCAAACTGGATTGAAACCTGAAATTTTGAAAAGAAAAATCCAAACAAAATTTTGGTCTTGCTAAACCAAAATCATTTTGTTTCAATAATTTCAAAACATTTTGTTTCAATTTCAACCATATTTTAACTATAGATATATAAAACTAAAATTAACATACATTTCAGAACAAAAATTTCTTTTGAACCAGAAAACCTGAATTTTTGTTTTCAAAATCTTGAAACAAAACATTTAGAGAAATTTTGAATTTTTTTTTTTCAGGTGAGAAATTCATCAGAATGGATACTTGCCTGCAAAAGTTTGGTTTTGACACATCCGCATCTTCCAGTAAAAAGAAATAGTTGAAAAATTCCTGGCCTGTACTAGTTGTGTATCTTACTGTTGAGCATCTGATTTGATTTGATTTAAGGAGCTCCCGGTAACCTGGGACTCCACCCTTGAGAGATGGTCTGCGTGTGGCAGTAGCCCTAGAACATTACAGGATGGCGCACTAGATGCTACCTCCCAGGAGACACGAGGTGGCCGTTCAGGTGGGGGCAGAGGAGGGGACCACAATAGAGCAAGCTGGGTTACAGCTGATCATAGGAGCAAGCACCTTGCTGTGCGTGTGGGAGTTAGCTGGGTATGTGGCTGGCATAGCTGATAGAGGGTCTCAGGCTGGATCTCCCAAGGAATCAACTTTCAGGCCAATCAGAAAAAGAAAGGGCGCAAGCAGCCTGGGGAGGTGGGCAGAGATCCTGAAGATGGCTGTCCGCTGCGGAGCCTGGGTGGAAGATCTTGATGGCAGGTAACTGGCTGGAGCAAGGGTGGAGCCGCAGCATGGCAGGCTGCAAGAGCTTTGTCTTCCAGCTGGGAAGAACCTCGCATGCCACCCGGTAAAGCTGGGATATTCAAAGGTTGTGAGGGGGAGTTGGACGCCTTTGAAGGAGGGAATTTCATTAGCTTGTAACGAGCCTGGCCAGGCCGTGATCACGTCTTTACATCCATTTCTAAGGGTGACGCTTCCTGAGGATGGGCAGGGGGAGCTTTTTGTATTAGACATCAGGAGACGAGCGGAAAAGGAAGTGACAGGGCCTGAATGTAATAAAATAAGGCCTTCCGTCGCCCTTCCCATCAGCAGATCTCAAAGCACATGCCAAAGGTGGGTAAGCAGCATTATTTCCCCTAAGTCATAGACTGGGAAACTGAGGCACTGAGCGGCCTGTGGCTTTCATATGGGCTGAACACCCACAACTACTACTGACTCCAGCCGACGGGGAGAGAGATCAGTACTTCTGAAAATCAGACTCCACGGGCCCAGATCCTCAGTGGAGTTTAGGCACCCAACTCCCCTGGATTCAAGGAACCCTTGGAGGATCTGGGTTTGTGGATTGGCCCAAGGGCTCCAGAAAGCTGCCCTGCCTCTCATGTCTGCAAAGTGGGGCGTGCTGCGTGACTGGGCCAGGCCCCTCAGGACAGCCAGGTGGAGGCGCTGCAGAGGCGTGTCCTGAAGCAGCAAGAGGGGCAGATCCAATGGCTCACAATAACCCTCACACCTCAGTGTGAAACACACCCCCAGCTCCCTGAGCGCACGCCTGTGCCCCACACGCAGGCATCCTGGCAGCCGCACTGTGTCCCGAGAGGAGCAGAGCCCACAGAGGAAAAGGCCCCGTCTGCCTGCACTGCTTCCCCACCCCATTCGGGACTGACAGCCTCACGTCTGCACGCTCCATGCCAGGGGTGGGGATTGGCCAGCTCTAGAGACAAGCCCCCTTCCGCCTCGGCTCCTGGGGCAGCTGGGATCTGGGGAGCTACCCCCCGCCCAGCTTCCCAAAAACCCATGTGAGGGAGCCACGCGCTGGGAACAAAGCGGTGCGGCTAGCACGAGAGGCACCATGGAGAGCAGAAGATGGGGCAGAGCTTCCCGGGCACAGCCCCCGGGCAGCCAGAGCAGCACTGGCAGAGCAGGAGGGCGGGCGAGGCCCGGACAGCCAGGGCTTTGCGATGATCACAAACACACCTGTAACTGGACAGGAGGCTGAGAGCCATGAGTGAACCCTGGGGCTATTCAGGGGGCGGTGAGCTATATGGGCCCTGTGAATGGAAGAAAGCACCCCTGGGGAGTGGAGATCGGGGCGTCCGGCTTGCCTCAGTTTCCGGTGTTGAGAGCACCCAAAGGCCCAGGCCATTCTGGGGAACTGATGCCTGTCGGGAGAGCTGCCCAGGAGCTCCAGGCAGAGCTATGGGGAGGGCAGCGCAGGAAGGTACAGCCGGGGGCAGCGGGGATTTGGCACTTTCAGCCACCCGCGGGGCCTGGAGTTCTGGGCGGGCCAAAGGCCTGGCCCCTGATGTGACGGACGGCCCAGAGCCGCTGGGAGGCACAGGAGCCTGGCTGGCTGCCCATGGGCAGCTCTGCAACCCAGAAGCTCTGGACCCTCCCCGTCCACTCTCCGCACCTGGGTGTGCAACGGGCCCTGCACCCAGCTGCCTCTAGGAACACCCCAAGGTGCTGGGCTGCAGCCAGCGAGGGGCTTTATGGCCACGGTACAGCACGGGGAAATCCCTGATTTCTAAGCCTGCCTCTGTCACCGACTTGCTCCGTGCCCTTGGCCAGCTCACTTCTCTTGTCCATGCCTCAGTTTCCCCATCTGTCCCATGAGGCTACTGGTATCTGTCCATCTCTGGCTTGGAAAGTGCTCGGGCCCTCGTTTGGTCTCGGGTCCCAGTACAGGGGGCTGGAACGGCAGGCGTCCGGCTCCCGCCTGGACCCTCAAGCCACTTCTGCCCGGGTGCGCTGGGCTGCACCATGCAGCTGCCCGTGGCAGGGCTGGAACTTGATTCACCAATACCCCAGGAAGGCTTTGCCAGCTCTGTTGGACACTCGACCCCGCATGCCTTAGTGGCTGCCACTGGCCCAGCTGGAGAGCAGATGGCTTACTAAAGCCGCCTGCCCTGCCTCCATCAGCGAGCTATATCGACAGCAGCCCCGCCCGACATTCAGGGCACTCAGGGAGTGGCGGGCAAGGCCCCGGGACGACTCACCTGAGCTGGGAGTGCAGCTTCGTTGCCTTGGAGTTGAAGTCTTCCCAGATCGGGTAGGAGCTCTGAAACAAGGAAGCAGAGAGAGAGATGAGCCAATGGAGAAGAGCTCAGATCAGACTCTCCCCCTGCCTCTAAACCCCCACAGGTCCACGGCCATAGGGGAGCTGAACCCACAGGCTTGCAGTTCCAGCTCAGTGTCTGTCCTACCCATTAGGCCACACTGCCTAGGGGGTGGAGCCAAATCCCCAACTCACTCGGCAAAGGCAAGGGCGGCGCTGTGGGGGAATTAGCTCACTCCATGGTATTGCTTCGATGCTGCAGAACGAGCCGGGTGCTGCCCTGGGGGGTGGAGGAGAGGGAATGGGGGTGGTTTGGAAGATGCGGGTGGGGTTCATCACAGGCTGCAGGGCGACATGAGGCTGTTTTCGGTAGCAACGATGTTATGACGTGGCTGGAGAAGGACCAGGCCCAAGGCAGGGCCCTGAGTGAAGAAGGACTCGCCCAACTCCTCTAGGCGCTTGGCCTGAACCCGCAGCCTTCCCGCCGCCACACGACGTGCGTGTCCCTCCCTGCAGACAGGGCTGCACGCTGCCCTCCCCGACACGGGCCAGTCTGGCCAGGGCTACCCTGCTGGGAAGGGGCCGTCGGCCGGGAGTGAGGCACCCAGCGGACAGCAGAGATCCTCTGTGCCATGCCCCCAGAAAACCCTAGTGCAGGGCAGTCCGGGCGGGCAGGGGGCCTGTGTGGGAGGGGGCCGGGGGCAAGCAGATCAGGACGGGAGAAGACATGGCTGGGGCACTCCTGTCCCTGGCAATCCCTCACTGCTGTGTGCCTCCAGGGCCCCGCCAGCCCCTGCCCAGGGAGGCACATGCCATTGACTCTCTGCCCCAGGCCTGGCACACGGATAGAGTCCCTTGCTCCCATCCCCACCCCCAAGGCCACGGCACAGCCAGAGGGCAGCACACACAGACCACGCAGCAGAGCCGGGGGGCGAGACAGTAGCCAGGTCTGCCTCACAGGCGCCAACAGCAGAGGCGGATGCAGGAGGGACAGGCCTGAAATTGGGACTGACGCTTTTCCATCCCACTGTCTCAGCTTTGCTGTGTCACACTCACTGCAGACGTCCGACCATCCTCCCCCCACCAGCAAAGCAGTGGTAATCCGGCCGACAACCGGTTCGCTCCGCCAACGCGGCGGTGCAGGGGGAGAGCAGACAGCAGGAGAGCTGATTTACAAGGGGAGAATTCCAGCCAAAAGCTCCCCTCACATCATCAGGCCAAGCCGCCCCCTCCTCCGGCTGCAACTGACCTGCCAGAGCCTGTGTGGGGTCGTAGAGCAAACAGAGCCAAGACGGGCGTGTTGTCAGACTACTCACCCGAGCAGACACACACAGCGCAGAACAAAATTGCCACTGGCTGATTAACGCTGTAGTCTGAGATGACAATGTGCTAGCCATAGGTACAGCGACATGGGAAAACATTTCCCCATCCCACTCAAATTTTCGAGGTTTGGAAAATTTTTTCCTATCATGACTCAGGAGGAAAAGAGGAAATCTAAACAAGTTTTGCAAACTGAAACATCCCACCCCCCCTTCCTGGCAAAAACAGGGTTCGTTCAGGTCAATCGGAACGTTTTGCCTCCGTCCTGACTGGTTTAAAAAGAGCCATTTTTACTCCTAGTCCCTTACATTTTGAAATGAAAAGTCACTGCGATCGGGAAACCCATTCGGAAATTGTCCACATGAAATGTCTGGACAATTGCAAGTTTTCCAAACGTTTCCCGAGCAGAGAGCACAAACTGCCCCTTTCCTGCAAAATGTTTCACTTTCTACCCATGGGCATTTTCAATGCAAAGGCGTTTCTGCTGAAAAGTTTCCAAGGGTCCTTATCCACAGGACTTTACTGCCTCGCCCTGCGCCTGTTGAATTCAACGCTCAGTTCCTTTGCGAGCCAGGCCGCATCAGGCAGGGCTGGGCGAGCGAATGGCTCAGGTGCTGCCGTGGGCAATAGAGCCTTTGTCTCTAGATCACCAAGTCCGACCTGCCCCTCTTCAGTGGAGCCCAGGGGTCTCTCCAGTCCGACGGCTCGCTCCTGGCCTAGAGCCGCCCGCAGGGACGTGCTAACCAAGTCCCTTCTCCGGCGCTGTAACGTTAGCCTTCTAGCCTTGCCCAGCCCCGGCTGAGCTCCAGCTCCCGCAGGCAGGAGTGAGGAGCTGGGGGTCCACAGAAGGCCGGAGCCTGATGCCCCCCGGGCAGAGCTACCCGCTGTGAGCAGACAGCAACTGGAGCAAGGAGCAGACCTGGCACTGTGCCAGCAGGGGAAGCTCCTGGGAACAGACCTGGGGTTTTATTCCCTGACCCCATGCACAAGACTTGGGTACAGATTACAGCCACGGACGGATGGACGGACACGGAAAGAAAAGCCCAAGGAAGACTGGGATGGCAGGAGGCTCATTTCCTTGATTTTGGCTCAGCAGTTCCAGCCTGGAATCAGCATGGGACAGGGGGGTTTCCAGGTCTGCAGGGAGCGGTGCCCCGTGTAAACGGGCAGAGCCAAGAGGGGCAAGCAGGTGCCTGGCCAGCTCTCAGGAAGAGGTCTGCACACACACCAGAGAAACCTCCTTCGCACTTGTCATCCTCACAAGCACTTTACAGCCCACAGCTCCGGGGGGGGGGGATTAGACCCATTTTACAGATGAGCAAACTGAGGTAGAGAGAGGAGTTAAGCGACCAGCCCCCTGACATGCGGGTGGTCACTGTCAGAGCTGGGATTCGAACTCAGGACCCTCCTGGCTCAGGCAACTCTGCTCATGGTGCCGTGGCCTCACCTGTGCAGCGGCACATGTCACAAACAGCACCGCCGCAATGGGCAGTAAGTGGGAGCCCTTGTGGAGACAGAACCAACACTTCACTGCCGTTGCACCCGATTTGGGGATAAGCAGGGGACTTCGGCCTCCAGGCCTGTGGAGCCGGCTCTAAATATCCCCCTCCGCAATTATTCATCTAGAGAAGCCACGAAACATCTGTCCCAGCCTCCACAATGACAGGAGGGCTGGTGTCTTGGCCAGCCATTCCCCACTTCTCCCTGGTAGGAGGTGCAGACAGCCCACCTCACTGGAAACACACTGCATGGCGTAGACCACGAACGAACGCCTGAGCCCTGGACTTCCCGGGCATCCGTGAGGCCGTTCCGTGCTTCGCTGAGGAGATCCGTGGCGCTGAGCGGCAGTTCCTGTGGCTTTAACACGTGTGCATTTTAACACAACTCGAGGCAGCCTCACTCCTTGCGTGACTCCGGGCAGTGCTGTGGGCACGATACACCCCCTGGGCAGCTCTCTCCTACTCACATAACGCAGCCACACAAGCGGCACCGCAGTACCAATGCAGGTGTGCCGCTCTGTTTGAAGCGTAGACTAGCCCTTAGCTTAACTCGTGCCCCATCTCAAAAGCCACAAAGGTCATTAATTCAACCTAATTAATGCCAAGTATTACATTCAACGGGGCAACGACTTGAGCCCAGCACACGGTTTGGATCCAGATCTGGGCTGTCCCAAAGCTTGGGGGAGTTTGGACCCAGGTTTCGGTTCAGGCCCGTCGCTAACCCAAGTGGACTGGCTCTCGACCACCAAAGCATATCGCCAAGAATTAAAAGGGAACAGAGTAGCTGACAAGGCGAATCCAACGCAGGGACACGGTCACCCAGCCTGGGGATAGAACCCATGGCCCCTGATCAGGGTGAGCAAGCTGCTGCTGCCAGGACTGCCATGTCTCTTATAAGCAAAATCCTCCAGATCACTTAACACGAAGGCCACGGCACCCAATTCGCTACTGTAATTCCACTGCGGTAGGGCCTCCGGGCCTCAGCACGGCCGGGGTCCCATTGTGGAACCAGCCTGCCCGGCCCCAAAGTGCTGCCATCAGTCTGATATGTACCCTAGCGCCGCTCAAACACACATGCAGTGGGACGCTGGCCAGCCCCCCGGATATGAGCGCTAAGCGCTGGGCTGGCTGGCTGCACGTCCACAGCGAGACAATACAATCAGCCACACCTGCTTTGTCATAAATCCATGCCGACGACTGACAACTATTAGATGAATCTCACACATGTACACACACACACAAGCTCTCTCTCACACACACACAGGCTCACACAGGTTTGCCAACCCCAGGCGTTCAAATATCAGGAGCCAGGCCCCCAAAAGATCATGAAATCAGCTTAAAAAACAAAGGCATTTTGTTTTAAATTGATTTTAAACAGTAACAAACATCAGTTATTTTTGCTTCCCTTCCCAGGTGGAGCTGAGGTTATCCAGTGGGGCACATTTCCCAGCATTCCCCTGCAGCCAGGAAGGCCAAAAAAATAAAATCTGCGGTTAAGAGCCCATCGCCCAGCAGGCAAGAGCTGGCAGCAATGGACATCTCATTCGTGTCACCACTGTCATGTGCTGTGCAGTTACTGCAGGTCCCTGGACCCCAGCTGTTGTACAGAGACGCAGCACAAAGACACCATCCTTGCCCTGAAGAGCGTCCAGTCTCAGGAAGAGCTCACACGGGAACCTTAGGCCTTGTTCCGGACGGGCACTGCCATTTAGGACTGCTTTGGAAACCTGGGTTTACGGCTTCTGAACTCACAGCACAGACATATAGCGCTAGGCGCCTAACTCCCTGGGATTTCAATGGGAGTTAGGCACCTCTATACCACTGAGGGACTGGGCCCTTACTCCTCAATTTCCCCACGAGCTAAAGGCGAAATCCCACAGGTAGCAGCAGTACAGCCTTTATCTCGTCTAGGAGCCAAAACACGAGGGGTGACAGGCTCATAGAGCACGCACAACACCAGTGCATTACACTCCCATGGCCCTTCCACGAAGCTGAAACCCAGCTGGTCTTCCCTGAGCTAGCCCCTCTGTCCACCAGGCATCTGCGATATCTGTGTACTTCCAGAGTAGCAGATGAGACATCAACAGGGTTATTTTCGTGAATACAGACCCCGTCTAATTAAAAAAACCCAAAAAACCCACGGATGGAGAAGAAAGAACAGAGAATTTCTCTCACCCCGCAGCGCCGCCAATGGAAAATGTTTTCCAAGGCTTTCCATGGAGAGTCAGCGGTTCTTTATGCGCCTCATGGAATATTCCACCAATTCTCTGCTTATTTTTTTTTAAATCAATCTAATTAAGGTAAAAGCACAAAATAAACAAGTCTCTCTCCTAGTGACGGCCACAAAGCTGGCAAGGGCAGCAACACAGGGGGAAAAACAAATGAGTGTGCTCTTCAGCAACGGTCTAAACCCAAACAGATCTCCTTGGAAAACGGAATCACGGGCAGATCTGCTGCATGCCAGAAAGCAAAGGCAGCAGAGGCTGGCTCTGACGGCTGGTTGTCTACTGGGCAATATTCAGAAAAAGGGAGCTCATGTCAGCCAGGAAACCAGGCTGTGTCGAAACATTGGTTTTAGGGGGGAAAATATCTAATAGTCGAAAAGGTCGAAAAACCCAAGCGCTAAGACGTGTGGAAGTAATTATATCTGTTCTAAGGGATTGGGAAGCTATGATGTGTCTCACAAAAGCTGCGAATTAGAGCACGTCTAGATCTCTTTTGTCTATCCAACTCCAAGCATTTCCCAGAGTCCCATTCCCGTTTTACAAATGGGGAAACTGAGGCACAGAGAGGGGATGTGATTGCCTCAAGGCTACACAGAAAGGCAGTGGGAGAGCTGCAGAAAGAACCCAGGCGTCCTGCGTCCCAGCGCAAGGATGATGGATGCTGCCACTTGTCCTGCAGCTCCTGCCACTGGGTGCCGAAGGACTGGTTTAAAAAACGAAATGAGGGGGAAAGAACCTCCCTGGCTAGCTCGTAACCGCCCTGGCAGCATACAGGAGCAGGGCAGAGCAGGGTCGGGGGCTCGCCCCATGTCCACGTGCCCTTTCCAGGCGCATTACCAGCCCCCGACCGGATACACCGGAGAGGGATTTGATCTCTTGCTCCGTCCCAGCTCCAAGCGGCCGTGGTTTTCCAAAGGCTCATTCAGCCCGGCCTGCACCGGGCCTGCGGGGCGCACCAAGCCGCCTGGCCGTGAATGAGATGCTTGTGCCGGGCACAGACGCGTCTCCGCACAGCCCTTTCCTCGCTGCCAAGGGGCAAACAGGGACTCTTTCATCCACAGCTCCCGGCGGCTCTCGCATCTGCAGCCAGCGCTCTGAAGTAGGGGAAAGTCTTTCCCCGGGGGGGTCACACAGGGCGCTCCCCTCCCCACAGGCTGGTGGCCACGGCCCCCAGGAAAGGCCAGCGGGCAACAGGCCTGCAGTGGATTAGAGGAGGAGGCATTTCGCTCCAGGATTGGTCCCCAACAGCTGGGAGACAGGCCTGTGAGTGACAGCCAGGGATGAGGGTTCCCATCTTCCCTCTGCCCCGCCTGGTTTGCTAAGACTCGCTAGCCTGCCCTGAGTGCCGACGGACCCCGCCTGCCAGGCGCCCCCCCGGGAGCTGAGCGCGATCAGGAGCTCACAGGATCGGGCCCCTGATGCAGGCCCGCTCGCTTTGGCTTGTCCCTTCTCCGCTAATCCCCTGAAGCGTGGAAACGGAAAACACGGAGCTGAGCTGTGCGGCTAACGCCTGCCCACCCGGTGCTGGGCGAGGGCCGGAGCTGGCTCGCCCATGCGTTCTGGGACCCAAGGGAGGGGCCCCACTCAGAATTCACTGCCTGGGCCAGAGGGCCTCTCCGCTGGGGAGCTGGGGGGTGGGGGGGACAGGGGGCGAAGTGGGGGGTGGGCGCTTGTCTCCTACCAAGCAGCCTGGTGCGAGGGGAGGAAATGGTGTCAAAGTCCATGGAAACACTGATGCAGCAACAGGGAATGCGGCATGCTGGGTGCCCGGGGGGACACACGATGCACAAACCCATGGCAGTCACTGCTTCGCCCAGTTTTGTCTCTGTGACAACAGCTCCCCCAAGTCGGGAAAGGACCGAGTCACACTAGGACGTGTGAGGCACAGAGCGCCCTCTCCAGCCCCCCCGCAACGCAATGCAAGCTGGCACTTCACCGCACGCTCACTGGAAATGCAGAGCGACCCCAGGGCCTTCACTGCGGCTCTTCCCCATTGAGGTTGCCGGGCCAGCCCTGCCTCAGCTCAGCCATCAGGCAGGCCGGTGTGCAGACGGCAGGCCAGAAAACATTGAGCGCCTCCCACCCCGCCGGCACAGCCAGGCCGGCTCACCCAACTGACACAACAGCCATTTGGCATCATCCTTCGCTTGGCCCGGCTGGCCACATCCTGGCAGCAGGCAGAAAACCAGCCCTCTTCTGTCCTCTCACCGGAGGGGCCATCCGTTGGGACACCTGAGTGGCTGTCTGTCCATCCAGGGCCAGGGCGCTCTCAGCCACGGGGCCGGCTGGCCTCCAGCGTGTGGTTGGGGGGCAGTGTCCCAGGGAGGCGGCCTCAGCAAGGCTGAACTTTGGTCACATATTTCTGTGGCGAGCGCTGCGCGTGGCGCCTGGTGAGCCATGCCACGCTCCTGAGATCAGCCAACACGTGATAGCATGGACCTGCCCGTCTCCCTCCTGCCCCGCGCCGCTGGCAGCACCGGCCAAGGATCAGCACGGGGCACGTTTCATCCCAGCGTTTTCCCAGTTGGCCTGGGGAGTATTTTTGCCCATCCACATGGCTTGTGAGAGGCCTGGCAGTGCTGGCCAGTCGCGGCAGCGTGTGGGAAATGGCTCTCCTTTGGTGCCCAGATACCGTGATGAGGGGCACATTTAGACAGCGGCAGATTAGAGCACGCCAGCTTGGACTTTAGCCAAAAGGGCAGACCTCTAGAAACGCGGCGCCACGGCTGGTGGAAACTGCCTGGCTCAGGCAAGCTAGCACCAATTCAAACCTCGCTCAGACAGGAGGGACAGAGCGGTGGCCAGCCGACTGGGCCCTGCAGACGCCTGTTCTTGCGGAGGGCTCCCGCCGTGCCAGGGTGAGGCACCCCGCTGCCTAGCCGAGCTGCGACCTTGGTGCAGCTTCACACCCGCGCTCACTCAGTAATGAGCTGGCTGGCAGGTTTGCAGACAACTGGCATTTAAGCACAGGCTTCTCTTTGTGGGCAAAGCCCCTTGCCCTGCACACGGGGCAGGGGGCATGGTGCTGCCCAATGCTGGGGGGTTGCAGCTGGGTGGGGGCTGGAGTGTATTTCAGAGGGCGCAGTGGTGGGGGGTGGCTGGTTTGCTGGGCAAAGGGAGGGGTGCAGCGGGGGCTAGGGTTTGTGGGTGGCAGGGTGTCGGAAGGTGCTGGGTGGGTGGGAGGATGTGCACGTCTAAGGACTACTGAGGGGCTGCTGGGACTCACTGGGTGCACAGTGGCTGTTTGGGGCATGTATGGCAGCTAGGGGCCAGTGCTGCTATGGTGGGGGGCTGCTGGGACCCTTGGTGGATAGGGGCTGTCTGGGCGGGTGCCAGCTCCTCCCTGCGGTGGGTGGGAGCTGGGGCAGTGGGGTAAATGGGTGGATGCTGTCTGGTGGGTGCTGGTGGCCTCTCTGCAGAGCTGGGGTCTGTGGGGGGTGGGGTGGGAAGCCCCTCGCCTGTCCCTGGCAGCCAGCGCAGCCCTGGCACGCCAGCCCAGAGCTGAGACATGCCGGCCCCCTGGCAGTGGGAGAAGCTGCTGCAGACCCTGCCTGCCCCCCAGCGCCGTGCACCAAGACCCGGGCGAGCTGCAGGGAGGGTGATGGGCTGGGAGGTGCACGAGTGGCATGGAAGCTGCAGCCCCGCTGGCGCCACACCTGGAGACGCAGTGGCCTGCAGCTCCCAAGCTGCGGGCTGGCTCCTTTGGCAAGCACTGACTGCACTTGGCCAGTTTCAGAAACCCCCAAGGCTGAGCCCGGCCCTGGGGACAGGCAGCAGGAACGGCCTGGCAAGGGTTAACTAGGACAGCAGCCCCGAGTCAGGTCGGAGGGTGATTCAGCCTCCTGGTCCCCTTGGTTCCTTGCCCCACGGGCACCTCTGCGATCTGGGCTGAGACTCAGCAAACTCGATTCCCCAGGTCCCCAAGGAGCCAACAACGCAGACAAGGGCGGATCAGGGCGACTGCTGCGGTCTCTGATCGGGAGTTTCAGGCTCCCCCAGTTCCAGTCTTCGCCTCGCCAGCAGCGGCTTTGGATTTCCCAGCCCATTTTCAGGGATTCGGGAGTGGATTCCTAACCGCTTCGAGCAGTTCCCAAGTGAGGAACATGCAGCAAAGCCCCCCCACCCGCTCACCTTGCCGGGCCTGCAGAAAAGGAGACCAAACGATGGAGAGACGAGCGCATGCCATAGAGCCGGCCAACCAGATGCTGCTCCGGAAGGCCGCAAGCCATGAACATGGGAACCTGCACATAGAGGGGAGCTGGGATCTTCTTGTTACTAAGGGCAGAGGCCTCAAGATTTGCCACCACCAACCCGCTCTGCTTTGTTTTCTACGCCCATCCTGCTTGCCCAAAAGCTGCTTCCTTCACTACGAAGTGCCATCATTCCATCGTCGCGAGAGGGAACTTCAGCCTTCCCGACCCCACAACTTTTGTGGGGTGGCGCCAAGTGACCCTAACACTGCCCTCCAGCGACACGGGCGGATTCCCTGGTGTGTGGAGACTATCGCTGGCATAGCTGACCCTCAGCCAGTCCCTCCTGGGCAAACCCCAGCCCGTGAAGGAGGTGTGTTTGCGGCAGGGCCGGCGGGCACAGCCACCCGGTGCACCTCACCAGCCCCAGGGGCCAGAGGAAGTTAGAGCAGCCTGGAGGCAGCTCTGAGTTGCCTGGAGCGGGGTGGCACCGTTTGACCCCACAGCCAGCTCCAGGGCTGGAGCCACCAATGGCCTACTGAAGAAAGCAGAACAGCCCAACCCTTTTGGCTCAACGGGCTGCGTGTGGCTGCTGGCTGGACAGTTGAAGGATGAACCGACAGGCGCCGTGCGGGACAGGAATCCCAGGAGGGAGCAGACGGGGAGGCCCGGGGGAGGTGGTGGAAACAACACACAAGTACAAAAGGCACATCTTGACAGCAGGTAAAGCTGCTATAGGCAGGAGGCAGCTACTGGGCCTTCACCCCCACTCTGGGGTCTTAATTCCTCCTGTTCCGCCCCCGGGATTCCCGGTGTGAGCTGCTGCTTACCCAGGTGGAGGGAAGAGGCAGAAGGCGAGGGGCAGCGGGACAAGGTTAAGCCAGGACAATTGAAGCCAAACGGCTGTGCTTGTCTCTGTGCGTCTCCCCCACCCCGCCCCCAGTGCTCTCCAACAGGAAGTGGGGACAGCAACGTCCCGGCGGCATTTCAGAGAGGGCTGAGGGAAGAGGAGACTGACATAAGGAACAGTCGTGCCCTGGCGCCATGGGGCAATTTAAGAGCATCTTAGTGAGTCTTGCCCACATGCTCAGGGTTTAGCTGATCGCCATATTTGGGGTCGGGAAGGAATTTTCCTCCGGGGCGGATTGGCAGGGGCCATGGAGGTTTTTCGCCTTCCTCTGCAGCATGGGGCATGAGTCGCTTGCTGGTGGATTCCCTGCAGCTTGAGGTCTTCAAATCTCACTTTTGAGGATTTCAATAACTCAGTCATGGGTTCGGGGTTGTTATAAATGTGTATGGGTAGGGTTTTGTGGCCTGCCTTGTGCGGGAGGTCAGACTAGATGATCATATTGGTCCCTTCTGACCTATGAGTCTATGAGTCTATGAGTCTAAATCAAGGCTGTAGAAAGCCTTGGCCAGGCAGGACTCCTCCCTCCCTCGGTCTCAGCTCACTGATGGCGACCAGGCCCCCCAGTTTAGCCCTCGCTCAGCTGACTGGGCACTGAGTTCTTTTAATCCCTTCATCTCTTCGAACAGGTCTGTCCCATTCCCCACCCACCACTCGGTGCCAATGGCAGTGCCGCCATATCGCCAGGCAGGCTGTTCCTGGGGCATCTCCGAGCTGGCCAGGCTCAGCGAGGCCAGCCCAGGGAGGGCAAAGACATTCACAGAAGCATCTTGGTTTTGGGATTCTTCACAGCCCTCCTGACCCTTACGTGCTGCCTCCCCGCCAGTGGGGCCCAGGGAATCGGGGCGGCATCACTGACTCACTGCGAGCGGCTCTATGCCGCGACTCAGTTTCCCCATCGGCAGTAGAGGGTTAATGCCATTTGCCGGCCGACATAAAGCGCTGGGAGATCGGAGGCTGGAACGAGGTCTATGGAGGTGGGCAGGGCATGGGACTGGGAGTCAGGAGAGATGCCTCTGTTCCTGGTTTAGGCCTGGGACCTCAGGCAAGTCCCTGGCATCTCTGCTTCCCCTCTATTCAGACAGCAAGGCCCAGCCCCTCAACGCTCTGGAGGTATGTAACTCCCACGGAGATCAGTCAATGGGATGGGACGCATCCTCTGCAGCCAGGGGCACGGCTCACTTGCTGGTGGATTCTCTGCACCTTAAAGTCTTAAACCAGAATTTGAGGACTTCAATAGCTCAGTCACAGGGCAGGTCTATTACAGGAGTAGGTGGGCGAGGTTCTGCGGCCTGCGTTGTGCAGGAGCTCAGACTAGATGATCATATTTGTCCCTTCTGACCTTAGAGTCTGAACCTATTAACTGCCTAGATACCATCTTTGAGGCAGGGCCTCTCTCTCATATATGTTTGTACAGCCCCTAGCACAGAGGGGTCCGGTTTGGAGGCTCCAGGAATTTCATAATAATCAAGCGCCAAGCGCAGGAGGCCCAGGTCAGAGAGAGGAGGGAACGGGAGACAGAGCTGCTGGGGTGAAGTGCTAACGGCAGTCGTCAAGACTCCTGCACACCACCGGATAGGGGAGGACAAATGGCGCAGGGCCGGCGCTGGGAGGGCTGCGCGTTATCAGAGAGACGGAAGAATGGACACGAAGGGGCCTGGAAGAACTTGGGTAGGTCCTGACCAATGCAATTTAATGTGGGGAAACGCAAGCGAGGTGAAGGCCGGGGTGGAAAGTCGGGCTGCAGGAGTGGCCAAGAAAGATGGAGGAGGAGTGGCTGGGAACACGCAAACCAGGCTGCGGGCAGGCACACAGCCAGCCGTGGCATAGGGAGGCATTGGGCAGAGCTGAGGGAGTGGGCCAGGTGGAGGGCAGGTGACCCAGACACAGAGGAGCCAAAACAAGGCGCAAAGCAGGCCGGGTTGCACGGGGCTCAATGGGGAGGGGCGAGGCGGAGCAGATCACAGCCCGGCACCCGGCCGGAATTACTGGAGCGAAAGGCTGAAACCGAAGTGACTCTGGCCCAAGCTGGCCATCCCCACGGACTCAGGCTCTCTCCCTGGTTTGCAATGCAGGGTGGACACACCATGTCCGCAAGCACAGGTCCCACCTGCTGGCTCTCCAGCGCTGTGTAGACGCACCCCATGGGGGTGGGGTCCATCTCCACTCCCTCTCGCTGGCTTCGGGCCCAGAGCAGTGAGCCCCTTCCACGGCCCTGGAAACCAGCGTGGGGTTTGCAGACTCGCTGTTTCCCAGCACGCACCAGAGTGTCCACACTGCACTGCAAACCTGGGTTTGCAGTTCTTGGCCCAGCTCTCACTGCCATGCTACCACGTCCCCACTGTGCTACGCAGACCGCCTGGCTCAGGTCTGCGGCTTTAGCCATGTCCAGACAGGGCTGGAACCCGTCACAGTGGGACAGGGGCTCAGACGGGAGGGCCTGAGCTTGCCGACCCGAATCCAGCTGCCCTGCGGGAGGCTGAGTGTAAAGACAAACCCTGAGCCGTGCGGCGGGACCCGTCCGCCCCCACCAAATCGAGAGCACAAATGGGGACGGGAGGGCACTGTGCGGAGGAAAAGGGCCGTGCCTGGCGGGGTGATTAGCTCCCAGCATGGGCTGAGGACCCCATGGCAAGCGCACAGCAATCAGGGCAGAGCTTTCAAATGGCGTCACGTTAGCCTGGCTGAAAGTGTTTGTGCAACCACGGGGGGGCTCTCCCCTCCAGCCCCGGGATCCAATCCAGCCACGAACAGGAACCACTGCACCCCGAACAGCAGCCGGCGAGCTCACCAACCCCTGTCCATCACCGCTGGCGACCAATCAGATCACACATGCAAATCTCTGCTGCCTGATTGAACACTAGCCTTCCAAACCTGCTCAGGATATTCCCCTGAAACAAAGATTCTTGCTCCTGAAAACGTCCTGGCCCCAGAGATCTGAGTGTCTCTCAGGTGCTCCAGGACGCTCGTTGTTTTTGCTGTGTGCAGACTAACGGCTCCCCCTCTGGAATGCCTGGCCCTAGGAACACTTCCAGCTGCCACCATCCAGCCCGGCTGGACCCATTGCAACCCTGACCCCGGCTTCGCGCTCTGATGAACGCTGAGTTCCCGCAGAAGCGGGTCATGGACCTCAGCTTGGCAGGGGTCGGTTATTTGCCTTCTGGGCTAATGAACCCTCATGTTCAGCTCTGCAGAAGAAAACAGCCGCATACTCAGCAGAAATGGCCACTGCCAGCCAGCGCCCGAGGAAGTGGACGGCCCCTGACTTTCATCCAGCTGTCGCAGCTCGATTCGGCTCGCGGTGACTGGGCAGCGTGTAAATGCCCGCGCAGTGGTTAGCGGCAATCGGCGTGCGAATCGGCGCACTGAGACCTGCATCTTAGATGGCTGTTAATTGGAATGCAGTGAGCAGCCGTACCACAGGCAAATCCCCAGGCTGGTCCTGTGACAGGCACGCTGACTGCAGCATCTGTGCAAGACGCAAATCCCGGGCCCTGGCTGCAGTCAGTAGCCAATCGGACTGCCAGGGTTTGCCAGTTGCTGTACCCATGCAGTGTGCAAATCCTGGCATGCTTGCCTTCCCCCCTATGCCCACAACAAACATGGCTGCCATAACGTCTGTTCCCAGCCGGCTGACAGCAGAGAGAACCTCTCGTTTGAAACGACGCGTCTCCAAAAAAAAATGCAACTAGGGAGACATTTTGAGATAGAGATAAAATTAACAGCGGCCCCCGGGTGCGGCCTGGTTATGAGGAGGTCATTTCACCCGATCATGGTGATTATCTTGTAAAGAGAAAGCGCCCTGCCGTTTTCACTCTGCGTGTGCAGCTCTCTGGTTTCAGACCTGCCCTGCCGACACGACCACAGCAGCAAAACACTTCGTTCCAAAGGGGAGAGTTGGCTAAAAACAATCCTACGTGCAGCCTCCGTGCAAAAGCCAGGGAAGTGGCATCTATTTTCCATAGCTGACACAGGACTGATCAGACATGAACTATCCCCATGATCTAGTGGCTAAGGCACTGGAGCGGGCCTGGGAAGCCCCGAGTTCTACTCCAGGCAAGTCACAGCACCGCTTTGTGCCTCAGTTTCCCTTCCCAGCCGTTGACTGTCTGTCAAGCGAATGCGAGACGGGCCCTGCCCCAGAGACCTTGCAGAGCATTCGCACAGCACTGGGTACGTGCGGGTCCGAGCTCAGTAGAAGCCGCTTGTGGCGATTATAACACCAGTGCTAACAGGAGCACGGGCACCTCTCAGCTGTGCATGACATGTCTGCGCCTCCCCCGCGGTTAGGGTGGCAAGGCCCAGAGGTGGCCCCAGCTCTCGTGGCTTCCCCCACCTGGCGCTGCAGTGCCCGGGCTAGAGGATCCTGCCATGGGCAAAGGGTCCGGATGGCTGGGAACTAGCCCGTGAGAGCGGTGGGGCTGAGCAGCCATGTTGCCCTCCAGCTTTGTGAGGGGATTTTCCATCGCCTTGCATGCAGCCTGTGTCCCATGCCTCAATATAGCGGGAGGGGGGCATTATGGGGTGTGCACACACGGCCAGAAAGTTGACTTTTCCCTCAGATGCGGTATAAACAGCAGCAGGGACAGCCAGCCGGTCGGGCTAATGCAGCCTTGATGGGCCAGCGGCGTCGCCAGAGCCCCATACGCCACGCGCTACAGGGTCAACGGACGCTCCACACGCGCCACCCCAGGAGTGACCCACGGCGTACGAGCTGCCTGCCCGTGGAGCGTCATACCCGAACCAGCCGTGCGTCTGCAAACATCCACGGAGCAGGCTGTGTGCTCTGGGGGCCTGCCAGTTGTGTGGGGAAGGGGGGGACAATTTGGTGAGAGATGTCTGATCCCATAAGGAGCCCGCCTCAGCAGAGCAACCAGCTAGTCACAGCCAAGCTGACTTGCAGAGCCCCAGGCATGGGAGCTGGAAAACGCCCGCCCGCGAGAGCCTGGAGCCTGCTCTCCTCACGCCAATGCAGGCTGGCCCCAGCGCTCTGTCCCAGCAGGCCGAGCCTGCCCCCATGGCCCTTCCCAGCTTTCTGCATGCTCTGCTAGACAGCGAGGGCCTCAGCGGGCAAAGCTCATCAGGCGCTGTTTCCAGATCTTTGGCCTGTTTCCCTTTGCTCCCTTTCAACCCATGACCCTGCAGGATGTCCCGGAGCCCAGCCCAGGCATGTCTCAAGGCCGAGGAGGCCAGGCTGGCGCTGGAGGAGCTGTGACACCGCGCACCCGGGCTGCCGGGATCCGGGCTGCTGCTGCCTGGAGCTGGAGGCCCCCCGGTGGATCTTCCCCACTGCAGTGCTCCCCACTGTCATCTTCCTCAGGCCTCCCCTGCCCTGCCCCACATCTCCCCCGCCTTTCTCCTCTCCCTGGGCCCCTGTGCTGCTCCATGGCCTCTCACTGACCCCCCCCCCAGTCCCGGCACAGGCAGGGCCAGCCTGGGGGCCTCCTCAGCCCTGTGCCTCTCTCTGCTCCTCACTAGCCCAGGCAGGCCCCCATCACTCAATGGGAAGCCAGGTCACTTCCCCATGGAGGCTCTCGAGGGGCCGGATCCTGCCACACTGCAAGCAGGGTGTAAGGGAGGGGAGCCAGTCTCAGCACAGCAGTGGGCACTGGCCCTGCGTCTCTACAGCAGGAGAGCCGCCGTTCTCCCGCCCGTCGGAGAAGGAAATGATCCCCCTGCAGGAATGACACGCATTCCCCGGCTCCATTTCCTCTGAGCCCCTCGGGAACTTGGCTCCTTCCAGCTGGTCGCCACAGAGCCACGGTTCCCGTGCTAGCGCCGAGGAGAGCTGGGGGGCAGCTCCGAGCCATTCCTCACAGGCTTCCTATGGCGCGTTCTTGCTAGGAATACCCTGGGCCTGCGAATGGAGGAGAGCGGGCCCCCGCTTCCTTTCCCTGCACTTGTGGGCTCCGTCGCCCTTGGCGGGGGCTGTTCCTCGGTCCCCCAGAGCGCACAGGCTCCTCGGTACAGGCCCCAGTGCCGGCCTCCTTCAGCAGCGGGGCCTGTCCCTGTCTGGCCAGCCGTGCTCTGCAAGGGGACTCAGAGTAAACGGCCCCAGTGGCTCCATGTTCATTGCCCCTCACGGCCTCCAGCGCAGAGGATTCAGAAGAAGCTGGTTCTCCCAGCTGTCAGCTCAGCCTGGCCCCCAAGACACATTGGGAATTTTCCTGCTTGCCCACCAGCACTGCAGCCCCGGCCGTGCAGCCAGTTATCCCCTCTGCAAGCCAGGCGGCTCCGGACCATGCCATCGGTTACGGGGAATACCCCATCAGCCCCCAGCAGACAGCTCGGGGCAGGCTGCAGTCCTGCCTGCATTGAGCTCAGCCCCGCTCAGCTCCTGCAGGCTGGCTGGCAGCGCACGCAGGAGGCTGGATGGGCTCGAAGCAGACTGATCCCCACTGCGTGGGCCCCCGGGAGCTGTGTCAGCACCGGATCCAGCCGGTGCCCTTAAGGCCCATTTCCCAAAGCCCTGCCTGAGGCCACAGGCAGCCCGCAGCCAGCGTGGAGGAACGGGCCCAGTGGTGGGGGAGGCAGAGGCAGACAGTGGCTGGCCAAGCAGATGCCCTGAGAGGCTGGTACAATTGCCTGGAGGGCCTGGCATTGTGGGTCCAAGCCCGGGGCTCTTCCCCAGCATAATGGCAGAGGGGGCAGCCAATTCCTGACCCAGCCAGGCGGCCTTGCCAGTTGCTCGCCCCTGCTAGACAGCAAGGAGCCCCGCAGCACAGTGGGCAGGGGCTGGAGACAGAGCAACTAACCCAGCCAGCTTGGCCCAGCAACTGCAGGCCTGGACTAGGGACCGCTGGGGGAGAGCACTGTTCCCGCGGAGCCGAGAGACGGGAGCACCTCGAAAGCTGGCAGGGGCCTAGGAACCTGCAGGGAGCAAGTGTCCTGCCCTGGGGAGGCTTGGCTCTGGTTCTCCAGCTGGCACCTCTCTTGCTCCGGAGAGCCCAGAATCCCTCCGGCAGCCGGAGGCAGCCCCGGGGACAGACCAAGGGGTTCTTGTCAGGTCTCTCCAGTTCCAGCCAGGCTTGATAACAAGGTGCCTCAGAACCAACAGCTGCATCTGAACAGGCACCCGAGCTCCACACAGCTCGGGGGCGAAGCAGCAGTGGGGCGGGCAGCCATGCACGCGGGGCCGAGGTGGCAGCAGGCTGCACTGCTCACCAGGCTGTGGGGACAGAGGAACACAGACCGTGTCTGGGAGCCAGGGGGAAGAGAGCACGAGGTCCAGGCCGGCAGAACCTCTGTCCCACAGATGCACTGTGATGGCACCCCCAGGCCGTTCGCTCAGCCCATCCGCCCCATAGCTCCCAGCAAGGCCAAACAAGCCAGGGACAAAGAAGGGAGAAGACCAATGTGGGGCCATGCCCCTTCCTTGATCAGCGAGTTGGAGCCACTGAGGCAGGAGCTAGCTGGACAGCTCGGAGTGAGGCTGGCCATTCTTGCCGTCCTAGGTTTGAAAGCGGCTGGATACCAGGCTGGCCTGCCCGGGGGCAGCAGCTGGGCATGGGAATGGTTGAGATCCGGCCCTGCCCCGGGCACTTGAGAATTTTATGGGCAGACATGACCATCTTGGCTCCCAAAAGCCCCGTTCTCAGGGAGCCTCAACCCACCAGTGTGGGAATAAACCACCACTTGTGTAACGGCCCCATTTGCCCCTGCTCTCGGCCAGGGGCTCCCTGCGCCCAGCATGTGCCATGGGCGCACCAGGCGCTAGTCCAGAGCTGAGAACGCTGCCAGCCCCATGAGCTGTGCTGCTTGCCAACATGGGAAGCTGCAGTAGTGCCAGGGACGTCCTTCCACAAGGTGCCTCTGGAGCGTGAGCCGGGGGCCTGCATCCCGCGTGCAGGGAAACCCGTCCGGCCCTGAAGGGTTAAATCCCCCTCTCCATCCGCCAGCCTTTATATATTTATTTCCCTTCCTGCCTTGCAATGACAGCATTGTCTGGGCTCAGGGCTGCAGCAAGGGAGGATGGGGGGCGCTCGCCTCCCAACGCCCCAGCGGATGAGCAGAGACCCAGGGCCCCCAGCTCCTGGGAGGGAAATCAGAGACCCAGGGGAAGGGGGTTGCCAGGGGCCTGGAGAATTCAGCCAGCAACGAAGGTCCATTCTCTGTTCACACCCAGCCAGCTGTAAACCCCGTGTCGGGTCCCCCCATTTCCCCTCGAGTCCATTTTAAAAAGCCCGTGCTCGGCTCCACGGCAGCAGCCCGGTCACACGGCAAACCGCAGCGCCGGGGCGGGGGGAAGAAACACTCGGATTCGGTGTAAACAGCCAGCACAGGGCAGGGAGCCCGGCCGGCCGCGGTCTGGCGGCGGGGAAGGACCGGGAGTAAAAGCGGACGGTGCAGCGCGCCCCAGCCCAGCCCTGCCCCGCTCCGGGACAGGGGCGCGGGGGTGTCCGTCCGTGTGGGGGGGGTCTGTCCGTCCGTCCGTGCGTGTGTGGCTGTGCTGTGCTCGTCTGTCCGTGTGGGGGGGGTCTGTCCGTCCGTCCGTCCGTGTGTGGCTGTGCTGTGTCCGTCTGTCCGTGCGTGGCTGTGCTGTGTGTCTGTCCGTGTGGGGGGTCTGTCTGTCTGTCCGTGCGTGGCTGTG
>ML675666.1:465973-565707 GCA_007922155.1 Mesoclemmys tuberculata | reverse complement strand
CCCTGCACCCGGGCCGGGGTGTCACATACACCGCCACACACACACACCCCCGGGCCGGGGTGTCACACACACACACCCCCCCCCCACACACACGGGGGTGTTACACACACACACACACACACACACCCACACACACTGGGGTGTTACACACACCCCCCCACACACACTGGGGTGTTACACACACACTCACCCACCCGCACCCAGGCCAGGGTGTCACACACACCCCCACCCACACCCGGGCCGGGGTGTTACACACCCACCCACACCCACACACTGCACGCGGGCCAGGGTGTCACATACACACCCCCCCACACCCTCAGGGCCAGGGTGTCTCACACACACACACACACCCCCGGGCCGGGGTGTCACACCCCCCCACACACACACACAGTCACACACCCTGCAGTTGGGCTGGGGTGTCACACACACAGACCCCTGGGCCAGGGTGTCACGCAGACACACACACACACCCTGCACCTGGGCCCGGGGTATACCCATACCCCCACCCTGTGCCTGGGGTGTACACACACACCCACACAGGCTCGAGATGTCACACACACCCCCACTGCACCTGGGCCCAGGGTGTCTCACACGTACACACACACCTGGGCCCAGGGTGACATAACACCATTTGATCCACTTTGCCCGCAGTAGCTGGGAACTGCTGTTATTTATGCTGCTGCGAGGTGGCCCCTGGCCCAGCCGGGCGGGTGCGGGTCACTGGGGCGGGCTGGAAGCGCAGCTGATGATTTTATCCCATGTCCAACTGGAGCGAGCAAAGCGGTGAATTCAGAGGCTGAGACCCTCGTCCCACCGCTGCCTCAAAACATGCAGGGGTGAGGCAGCCGGGGAAGCTGCAGGCCCCGGAGCTGAGCGCAGCTCGGGATAGGGCCAGACCCAGGAGGCAAGTTCAAGCGGCCGCTCTGGTCCCGCAGCAGAGAAGACGTGTAGGTTCTGGTATTTCCGGCCTGGAAGGGATCCACAGGCCCGTTGGGAGCTGGAAGCCAGCAGCAGGCCTGCAGTTGCCCACCAGGCCTGGCAGCATTTGCTGCTTCTTGGTGGGACACGGGCCCCGCCGCTGCGCCGTGTGGTGCCTGTCCTTGGGGAATGGTGTAGGCTGGAGGCTCCTCTGCTAATGCAAACACCTGAGGACATGCAAGCCCTTTGCTGGCCCAGCCAGGTCTCCCAGCAAGCGCAGAGGGAAAGGGAAAGTTCTTCAGCCTCCAGTCCAGCAAAGCTACCTGGCATTACGGGGAGGTGCCAGCAGAAGATCTGGCACAGGCGGGAGCAAATTCTCTCTCCAGGGTGGGGCTGGCTCAGGCTCTGGCTGTAGCAGGGAGCTCTGGGTGTCCTCATGGGGGTAGCTGAGCAGGAGGCTAGAGCCTCCAAACCCAGCAATACCCCACTCCAGAGAACGGGCTGGAGGCTGAGGAGGGCAGGTTGAGTTCAGGGCTGGTAAACGTGCCCAGCTCCTTTGATCATTCAGTCACTCAAGCAACTGGAAGGGCCCCAGGGCTAGTCCTACAATACGCACGCCGGGAGCTGGAGCCTGCACCCGTCTGCAAACTGTGCGAGTGGCTCTAGGTGGAAAAGGCAAACGGGGCCGCAGTGAGCTGTGGCGGGCGCATAAACACCCTCTCCCCCCGGGGAGCAGCCCCTGACAGCGTCACCCAGCGGAGTCTTGTCCAAACACTGCAGGGCCCAGGGCACTTGACTTGCGTCAGCCCCATGGAGAGAGACACCCTCCCCCGGGCCACCCAGCCTGCCAGCGAGGGGCTCAGGGCCCAGCTGGAAGCTACTTCACTAACTCCACGGCAGGGGAACAAGGGCTGTTTTCATACAGTGGTCGAGGGCAAATAATGGGCATGGGGAGGAAGGATGGCCGGGGTGGAGGGCGTCTGGGCCGTGGCTTCGATTCCCAGCTCAGCCCAGACTGCCTGTGAGCCCAAAGGACTTGCCTAGGTCATCGAGGCAGCCCCGCTGCGGGCTCAGCTTGTTGGAGACGTTTAGGGACTCAACTCCCATGGATTCCAAGGGGAGTTAGGCACCTACATCCCTTGGTGGAGCTGGGCCTCTGGGCTCCCATTCCTCCTCTGCACAATGGGCACAACAGCCCTGCACCACCCCCGGGGGCGCCACGAGGACCCGGTACAGCACCAGAGCCAGAGCCTGCTTTTTAAATGAGATGGTCCCTGGGCATGGCTGGGCTGAGGGGCTCTTCCTTCAGAGACAAAGCACCGGCAGGGGCCGAGGAACGCTGTGGTGCTACAGGCAATGGAAGAAATGCTTCCAGGCCCTGCTCACTCAAAATTCCCCAGCATGCTGCAAAAGCAGGGGCAGTATCTCAGGGCCAGGGCTGAACTCCCTCCTGGCTCGTGGCTTTCTATCCGGAACTGCTCCTGGCTTACCCTGCTGCCCGGTGTAGTTAAACATCCATCACCTTCCACGCCAGCAGTGGCTGCATTTGAGGGGGAGAAGCAAAGCAACTGGGATAGCACAGCTCCAGGCACCGTTTGACTGGAAGAGGTTATAAACGGGGGCTGCAGGACAGCGGGCCGTGGAGGAGGAAAGCGCAGCATTTTAGGGTAGGATGCAGTTTCCGCAAGGCGCACAAGCTATGCCGAGCTGCGAGGAGGCCGTAGGTCAGGGCACGAATAATTCAGCCGATGGCTGGCCAGCAGCTCAGGTTTTTATTTTCATGCCTGGCTTGCAGATGCCTAATGGCAGAGCTCAGATCCGAGCTGGTTCCCGGGTTGGCGCATCGCTGGGAGTTGTGTTAGCAGCCGTTCGCTGATGAGCCAATAAAGCCACCTTCCGTAAGCAGGCCCTGCTCCTGTGCTGAGGAGAGCGGTGTGCAACCAACGTCGCTCTGTGCATGTGGCAGGGTGGGGGAGAGGTGCGCTCTGAGCCATGAGGCTCCCTCCTCTGATCCCACTGGTGAGGGCAGCTTCTCCCTGGTTATTGGGCTTCTTTGGGGGGCCCCTGAAAACAGGTTCCGGTCACGTACAGTGCAGGAGAACAGCCCTTCTCCATCCCTCCTGCTGCCCAGGATCCTGCCTCTGGCCTGGGGTTCTTCCCAGCACAGGTCCTCCAGGTGCACGTGGAGCAGGGCATCAGCGCTCGCATCAGTCCACTGAGGCGCCAGCTGACTGGAGGGGAGCTCAGGTAAGGCCGATTTTTTAAAAAGGCTCCAGCAGCGATCCTGACAATTCCTGACTGGTGAGCCTCACTTCAGTGCCAGGGAAACTGGTTGAATTATAGGAAAGAACAGCATTGGGAAAGGGACAACATGGCTTTTGTGAAAGGAAATCATGCCTCACTAATCTAGAATTCTTCGAGGGTGCCAACAACTGTGGCCAATGGTGAGCCAGTGGACAGACTGTGCTTGGACCCGCCGAAAGCCTTTGATCAGGTCCTCACCACGGGCTCAACCAAAGCAAGCAATCATGGGATAAGAAGGAAGGTCCTCTCCTGGGTCAGTAACTGGTTAAAAGTTAGGAAACAGAGTGGGAATAAGCATTCAGTTTGCACGGTGGAGAGATGTGTTCCCCAGGGCTCTGTAGTGGGACCAAGGCTGTTCAACACATTCATAAATGAGCTGGAAAAAGGGGTAAAAGAGTGAGGTGACAACATTTGGAGATGACACAAAACTACTCAAGATAAAGTCCAAAGGTGGCTGCGATGAGTAACAAAGGGAACTCACAGAACTGGGTGAATGGCCAAGAAAATAGCAGATTAAGTAGAATGTTAATAAACGCAAAGTAATGCACATTGGAAAACAAACTCAACGACACATACAAAATTAGCTATGACCATTCAAGATTGAGATCTTTGGAGTTATTGGGGAGAGATCTCTAAAACTATCCGCTCAAGGTGCAGTGGCAGTCAAAAAAGCTAACAGAATGTAAGGCACCATTAGGAAAGGGATAGATGATAAAACAGAAAATATCATAACGCCACAATGTAAATCCATGGTACACCCACACCTTGATACTGTGCGCAGTTGTGGTTGCCCCATCTCAAAAAAGCTGTATTAGAATTGGAAAAGGTACAGAGAAGGACAACAAAACTGATTAGGGGTATGGAATGGCTTCCATATAAAGCGAGATTAAAAAGACTGCAACTGTTCAATTTATACAAGAGCTGACTAAGGGGGAATATGACAGAGGTTTAAAAATCATGAGAGGTGTAGCAAAAGTAAATAAGGAAGCGTTATTTACCCCCTTCACATAACATAAAAATCAGGGGTCACGCAATGCAATTAATTGGCAGCAGGTTTAAAGAAATCAGTAGGAAGTTCTTCTTCACACAGCTCACAATCAACCTGTGGAACTCCTTGCCAGAGGATACCGTGAAGACCAAGACTGTAACTGGGTTCAACAAAAAATTAGATAAGTTCATGGAGGTTTAGGTCCATCAACAGTTGTTCGCCAAGATGGCCAGGGATGCAACCCCATGTTCTGGGTGTCCCTAAACGTCCGACTGCCAGAAGCTGGGAGGTACCACAGGGATGGATCACGCGATAATTGCTCTATGCTGTTCATTCCCTCTGAGAAGGCACACAAAGCCTCTCACCTGCCCCGGCGACAGCTGTGTAATCAGAGGTTCATTTCTAGCTGGGCTGCCCCCTCCAAAGTCCCTGGCCCGTGGCGGGCAGGTTCCAGCTTCGTGGAGCGACATCCTGGCACCGCACCGGCAAAGGGAAGATGCAGGTAACTCCGGCTGCAGAGCAGGCACCGAAGGCCTCCCGGAAGCTTTGGGCAATGTTGGATCCTTGAGTCCGGGAGTCCTGGACGCTGCTGGGACAGGGAGATGGCATCCAGCAACAGGCCTGCCGTGAACCCCAGCAGAGCAACAGGCTGCCCTGGGAAAGAGGCGCTTAGCTGCAGCCAGGCGGGCAGCACAAGGGTAGCCCTTTCTGCGGCTAACGCGGCCGGCCGGCTACAGGGCCTGCTGCAGCCCCACGTCGAGACCGGCAGAGGGGCTGCTGGGCAGAGACGCCCGTCGTGGAATAACCTGCCCCCAGGACTCCTGGGCCCTTCCTCAAACACTGGCCCTGCTGGAGCCTGGACAGACCCCAGGGCTCTTCCAGCACCCCCCGCGCCCTGCCTGAGGGCTGAACACACCCACCCTGCCACCGTTCGCTCACGTGCCGCAGCTTCCTCGGAGCAGCTCCAGCAGGCGGCTCTGACTCTCAGCCAGCGACTGTCCTGCCATCGGGGCCGACACGGCAGCGCGGGCTGCACAGGAGCCAGCGGCAGACCTGCCCCCTTAATATTCACCCCAGCCCGGCTACGGCGCTCAGGGGTGACAAATCTGCCCCCGGGCACCGGGACTTCGCTCCCCTCACCCAGCAGAGAGGCAGCTCCCAGCAGCCCTTCTGCGACCGTAGCCTGCGCCTGCACACAAGGGCTAGCGCTGATGCGCCCAGCAGAGCCATGGCCTCAGGTTAGTGCCACAAGTCATTGGCCAGGGCCCACAGCAGCCCTGCTCTGGGAGCTGCGCTGCAGTTACCTCTCAGTGGGGCACAGACTGAGCCGGATCATCCCTCCCCACACACGTCAGAGCCGCCATGGGGAACGGGAGCTCGGCGAGGCCCCCGGGAAACTAATGGCAGCTGTGGGCCAAATCCCCCGGGCGGATGGGTTGCAGATTCCGAGGCTGGCCAGGAGCGAGAGTGCCCAGTGTGCTCCAAAGGGATCCTTGGGCATGGAGGGTGCCTAATCCCAGGCCTTGGCCATCGCGGGGCTTCCCCTAAGGAGCAGCCAACGCCAGGCAGGGACTTTGCCATCATCCTTTTATTTCAGCACAGGAGTTTTTACACTGGTCCCAATCCATTTTCAGGCTAGAAATGGGTCTCGGACTGACTCCCCGCTACACACACAGAGAGGAAGCTTTGAGACTGGCCATGAATTAAGGCTGCAGTGCTGTACGTACAACGGGGGGACGGGCCGAGAGGGGGTTACACGAGGTGGCTGAGTGACGCACACAGGAATGCAAATCCACAGGGCCAAGGGCACAGGAGGATTAGCTGGTGCGGTTACCACGGGGTGGTCAGGGCATGTCTGAGATCCCAGGAGCTGGCCCCCCGAGGTCCCCTTTCCTTTAGGGGCTGCGTCGCGGACGACTGGCTGGGGAGCAATGTGGGAGAGCAGGAGGTGGCAATGCCAGTCCAGACACACGCTGCTTTGAGGCTGGAGGTAGCGGAAACGTCTTGTTACCTGTCTTCTCTCCGGCTTTGCTGGCGTGGCTGTGCCACCAGCTGCACGGCACCAGCAGCACTGGTAAGGCAGAGTTAGCTGAGCCGGGTGCAAGAGAGTCCAAGGGTGGGTGGTGGCGTTGGTGGCCCTTCTTGTCTGCTTCCTACCAGTAGCTTGTGCCAACGTGGTGCCGGGATCCGGCCTGGTCGCTGGATCCCTCCCCTGCTGAGTGTCCCGATCACCTCCCCTCCCCCTTAACAAGCTCCCCACTGGATTGGCCGCCGAGCCCCTCCGCTCCCCAGTCACTGTCTCCACGCGCGCCGGTGGTGCTCAGAAAATGCCCCTTCGGTCCAGGGGCTCTCCTCGCCCAGCCCGTTGGTGTCTCACTTCCAGGTGCTTGTTCTGGACTCGCTCGAAGTGCTGCAGCAGCTCGGCATAGTCGACGTTGGGGGCGGTCGATCTCTTGAAGCCCAGCGTGGTCTTGGCGCTGTCACTGGGGAGAGGAAGACGACAGGGAGGTGAGAGGCTGTGGCATGCGCAGGCCCCACCCCACGGGCAGCTCCCGCCCCTCCCACGGGCTTCACACGCAGGCCAAGGGCAGCTTAGCAGCTGGGAAGGGTCGTGGAGGAGGGATCGGGGCAGCCAGCGATGCAGAGTAGGACAGGTGGTGAGCGCATCTGAGAAGGAGCAGGCAGGGGGAAGAGGGCAGGAGGGGGCTGGCGCACTGATGGGCCCTGGGCCTGTCCCTGCTCAGGAGAGAACTAGCAGCCAGGGGTGGGGGAGCGGTTCTGAGGCTCCCAGCAGCTCTGCCTGGTGGGAGCCTAGGGCTGGCCTAGCTGCTGCCCCCGTGGGGGGAGAGATCCTGGCCTAGTGCCAGGCAGGGGCACATTAGCTCTTCCCCTCGGGGTTCATGTGGGCACTGGATGGCTCCAGGGGGCTCTGGCCAAAGAGGGTCAAAGCACTTGACCTGCCACTGCCAGCGCCTACCAAAGCTGGTTCAGTGCTGCTACAAACGGAGGCAGGCAGGGCGGCTCTGCTGCTTGCCTGGGGTATGCAGGGTCCACAACGGACCTGGAACCAGGACAGCCTCCCCTGGCTCTGACCACAGGCTGCCCTGCCTTGCTTCCAGCAGGGAATGCAGCAGGGGAGGGCAACACACTGCAGATGCGAACCCCAGCTCTTAGATGTGACATCCCAGGCTAGGCCAGTGGGAGACCAAGCACCGTGCATTTCAGCCCAGCAGTTAGACCAGCGCAAAAGGCCACAGGCGCACACCTATTGTGGTTTAGTTTCAATCCACTTCTAATCAACTTATGCTAAATTGAAATAAGATCTTCCACCCGCCGACGGGGCTAGCCTCAGGGCAGGTCTACACTTAAAACATGGCAGCAGCACAGACGCTCCCTAGTGCGTCTCTGAAATGCTGCTCCGTGAGAGGCAGCAGCTGTGTTGATGGGAGAAGCTCTCTTGCTGAAGTAGCGCTGTCTACACTGGGATCAAGCTGGTGTAACAGTCACTCGGGTGTGGCTCCCCCCGAGCGACAAGGTTACATCCATGGAAGTTTACAGTGGAGACATGGCCCACATGAACCTGGCTCCCAGCTCTGCATGGGCTGAGCTCTGCCTGGGGCTGCACTGCTTAGGAAGCTTTATTTTCAGCTCGGACCAGCCAGCCCATAAAGAGTGTTTGTCTCCACAAGATGAACTGGAATTAGGAACAAAACTGAGACGTGGCCAGGGGCGGTTCCCCCCCACCCTCGGGGTGCACGCGTGTCTAAGGTTTTCCATCCCAGCCAAGGAGGGAGAGGCAGGGACGGCCAGACAGACACTGGCAGGAGAAGAGGTTTCCCCTGGCCTGGATGTTTTGGGGAGGCCAATCTGCAGAGCTTGGCATTTAGGGAATCAGCAAACACCACATGCACAAGGTGATTAAGGGGGGGAGAGGGGACAGGACCTGTTTGTTTAGCTTTGAGCAGCTTAGAAGGGGAAGAAAAACAACCCCCATCAAAGGATTAACCCTTCCCTCACCCACCGCATGCTGCAGGGCAGCAGAGAACGTGTCCGAAAGGCCTTGCCAAATGGAGCTGAATGGCTGAGATTCTTCAGCTGGACATTTCTCCTGCTGAATCAGAGGCTGCTTGAGGAGTCTCCTTCCTGCTACCAGCGGAGGGGATGGGGCGGATGCGCTGCTGTTCTGCTTAACAAGTGGCAAACGCCCTTGAGAACCACGGCAGCCAGCCCACGCTGCTGCCCGGCCATGTCCTGCCAGGCAGCGCCCTGGCTCGTCTCAGGCTCATTCTCAACCCCATGGCACCTGCTGACTCTCCCTCTGCATGTGCCGGCCAGCTGAAGGCCAGCGTGCCTGCCCCAGGCCCTGTCCACACTGGGGATGGGAACATGTGGCCCAGCTGATCTGGCTCCAGGTGGATCTGGCACAAGGCAATGAGCCGAACAGAGGTGCAGCAGGGAGCCCAGTGGCATGCGGCCCCCACTCTCCACTGACAGCCTGTCAGAAGCTGCGGGCTGCCCAGGGCTGCTCTTGGCAGTAACTTGGGGGCCAGCGGCCGTGACGTCGAAGCAGAGAGCGCTAGCCCAAGCCACACGTCACCTGGGCTGGAAGCGTGTCCCACAGCCAGGTGAGAATGGGAACGCTGCACCCTGCCCACCATGGCTGCTCCAGTCCCGCACGCTCACGGAGCCTTTCACCTCCAGGCAGCTGGGGGGAGCTTGGCTCTGACCGCTGCAACCAGAGCGCATTCCTAGCCCTTGAGTGGCTCCTGTGAGAGGAGTCGATGGCCAGTGTGATTTCTAGGGGACGGGGGCACATGCGGCCCCTTCCCTCGACCGCAACTGGCCCCACAGTCGACGGGCGGCGCTGCGGAATGGGGCCGCGGGGGCCAGGACATGCTGGCTGTGCCAGTACATTTGCTAGGGATGGCCGGTGTGCTGCGGTTCGAAGATGGGAAGCCTGCAGGGAATGAGAGCCCCCAGCTCCCTTTCACATGGGCCATGGCACCTGCAAATCCGACCCCCCAAGATCAGGACGACTCGCGGGCTACGCCACCGGGCAGCGGCTCTGAAACGCCGCACATGGCTGGGCTTAGGCCGGGTTTGGCTTCGCCCTTTCTGGATGGGGCCGAGATGTGGCTGTTTCTCTGTAGACAATGGCCGCCTGGCTGATGAAATCGCAGGACCCACAAAAGGCAACAGGGGCTACTAGGTAGGACACTGGACTGGCAGTTCTGCCTTCTAATTCCAGCTGTGCCGCTGGCCTGGTGGGGGACCTAGGGTGAGTGCACCTCTATGCCCCAATTTCCCTTCGCACCCTTTGTCTTGTCTATCCAGACTGTAAAGCTGGGGGGGCAGGGACGGCCTCTCGCTTTGTGTCTAGCGCCCTGGACGCATAAAAGGGACAGACTGGAAGAACGGTGTGCCAACCCCCACTCTTCGAGTAAGAGATTACCCCAAGGCTCAGTGATGCTCTGAGACCGGGGAACCCAGGAAAATTCACATCAAGGGATGAACGGAACAGTCTTCTCTGAGAAGGCACGTTCAAGAAGCGATCAGGTCCACAGGAGGACTGCAGACAAAGGAGACAGGCCACCTGGAGGGGGATGGTAAAACTGCCTGACATCACTGTACAGCCAGGGGGTCGACCCCTTTCTCCCACAGCTTGTCCTGCCCCAGCGGCTTCCCCCCGGGAAGGGCAGCTTGGTCTCCTCTGTTATGAAAGCGGCTTCGCTGTTCAGTGGAATGTAGGTCACGGTTAATCAGATGTTCCGTCTGTCTGGCAGCTCTGGTGGCTCCAGAACCCGGCAGTCAGGGGTAAAGGGAGAACCCCCCCCACATGAACACACACAAATGTAACTGCTCACATGCCAAAACCCCCTCTGCGCTGGCTGAGAAGAGAGGCGAACGCTCCGGATCGCACAGGCTGCGGCAGCGTGAGGCTCTGGAGAGCAGCCTGCCAAGTGACTAGTTCAAAGGAAGAAGCTGGTTTCTGCACTTCTTGGAACCATCCCCCCGTGGTTTGCAGAGGAGGGACAAGCCTTTCATGTCTCCCGAACGGACCTGCTGCCACGGAGGAGCAGCCCGCCCTGCTCATCAGTCTGGTCTGTGAAAGCGCTACTTGCCTGCCAAGCATGCAACTGACAGGGGTGGGCCAGCCTGGCCAGGGTGAAGATCTCCCTAGGAGACCTCCCCACGACAGCCAAGAGAAGAGGAGCAAAGCCATACAAACCAGGACATTTATGCTGGGGGCTGGTTTTATGACGGTGAAAATGGTTCCCTTCTCCCACGAGGCCTTGGCCAACCTCACCTATTATGCCCATTCTGCCCAGAGATTTCAGACCACGGCGGGCAGCAAGGATCAGAACCCTGCCACCCGAAAGCAGCCTGAAGAATGAAGCAAGGCAAGCCCCGATCTCTGGCTCCAAGCTGGAGGGCACAGGCCCCAGGCTGAGCTGCGCACAGCTGAAGAGACACACACTCACATGGGGGGCAGGCTGCCTCTGGAGGACGGGTCAGGTCAATGGGCAGCGAGGACACGTGCCAGGCACCACCATGCCTGGAAGGCAGAGCCTCGCTCAGATGAGCCCTGGCGTACACAGCGGCTCGGCATGCCTGTCTGCTAAGAACGGTTCCCGGCCCTGCCCCCCAGGCAGCACCCCAGCCAGGCCAGAGAGGTTAAGGCCAGAAGGGTCCGTTATCATCTAGCCCGAGACCCTGCCGTAACCAGAATCGGGTGCCCAGAGGGGGCTGGGCACAGAGCAGCAGTGCAGCCCAGGGGGCGAGACAGGAAAGACGACAGAGCGGGCAGGGACGGCTCACGGGCTCCCAAAGGCCCCAGCAGCCACCAGGCTGACAGTGCGGGGCGTGTGCTGCAGCGGCCAGCTAGGTCAGCTGCAGGGAATGGGGTGAAGCAGCTCCCGGCGTAGGAGGCTGAGGTGCGGGACGCACTGGCTCCCCCCGAAGGCCGGCACAAAGCAGGCAAGCCTGGGGCAAGCAGCCCCCTCAGCAGGCTCCCCGGGGCGTTCCAGACAAGCTGGGGCAGCTGACGGGGGCTGCGCCTCTCTCTCTTCACTGGAAACCTTCTCCATGACTCTGCTGGTTTCCATGGCGACCCCACAAGTGAAATTTTCCATCCTGGATGCCAAATGCCTGTGGACGAGGCCCGGCCCGCCAAGGGTTACCAAATATAGACAAATGCCGAGCCACCAGCTCCCCGGTGAGGGCTGGAGCTAGGCCCTGCTGCTGCTCGCGCAGAGGAATTACTCCTGCACCTGAAGGCTCAAGAGCAAGGCATGTGCATGGTGCCCACAGGCAGCCCCGCGGCTCACGGCAGCGAGGATGCCCGAGGTGCCAGTCGCCGCCTCCTTCCCGCTATAATCACATCCCTCGCCCGCGTCTGTCCCCAGCTACCGCACAGGTGGCAGCCCACAATGCCAGCAACCGGTCTCAGGGCCTGCGGTCCCTACAGCTCATGGCTGTGCACCCGCTGACGTCCCTATTCTTCCTCCACAGGATTGCCCGGTGCCCTCCCCGCATCCTATGCCCGGCTGTGGGGTCTCCACTCCTGCTGCGTACGGGCGTGGAGGGGGCTCAGCACGGGCCTTCAGAGGGGACGGTGCTAAGCCTGGCACACAGAGCAGGCGGTTGTGTTGGGAGATCTAGGTTCACGAACATCGGCTGTGCCCGTTCCCGGAGGATAACGCACACCAGGGCCTAGAGTGCTGCAGGCAATTTGGGTCAGGGCCGTGTATGCAAAGGGCTGGAGTCCCAGCTTCCCTGGGAGGAGGCAGTACTGAAAGGGGAAGGAGTTGATCCCTGAGCAGCAGGGAGCCAGAGCCTGGCCGGTGTTACTCACGTGGTCTGCAGCAGCTCGGGATTGGGCACGCACTGCAGCCGGCGGGAGAGGAGCTGGAAGGCACTGCTCTGTGGCAGAAGCATCAGCAGTCCGTAGAGAGCCTTGATCAGGTAGGGGTTATTCTTCACGTCCAGCAGCTGCAGGCGCAGATCTGTGGCCACAACGGACAGGCAATCAGTGGAGGTGACAAGCCAGTCACTCCATCGGCAGCCAGACCTGCCCAAACCATCGGGGTGGGTTCAGGGAGAGATCTGCCTTCTTTACAAACCACCCCAAACGTCTAGCAGTGGGCCCAAGAAAGCACCTCCTGGCGCCATGCGCTCACAGCTCTGCATTTGCTTTCGGGACAGCCCGCCATGCTCAACCCCCAACGTCCCACTATTCTCTACCCCAAAGACGCTTCCACACACCGTCGCTCCCACCAGCCAGTGGTGGCTGGGCAGGAGCCGCATCCAGCACGGCGATGTCGGTCAGAGGCAACTGTGATGGCTCAAGGCTTTGCAGGCTACCCACCCTCCCCTACCACGAAGCGGCTGTGCTGCCAGCTCCTGCTGCCCGGGCAGCGATACGCCCCGTCTGAGTCAGGAAGAGATGCACCCTTCTAGGGCGCTGGGCTGACACAATGTCATCCCTCTATGCGTCTGCTGCTTTTATCCCTGACCTACAGCCTGCCACCTTCCCCAGCGCCTGCTGCATTGTCTCTGCGTGGACGTGCTAGCGTTCCTCAGGACAGCCTGGCTTTGGAGTCCTGTACCAGCCCAGAGGCAGCTCTCTACAGGACAAAATGCTGCATCCTTTCACATAAATGCCATTTAAATAAGACACCAAAGAGCAAGGAATGTGGTCCGCAGCTCAGCCCCCTTCCTTTTTGTTCTGGGAAGGGCAATCTACCAGAGTAAGGGGATCAGAGGGTTCCCTTCGCTATTTCCTTTCTAGAGTCCCGCTTGGTGCACTTCCCTTCGCCGCCTTGCAAACAGATCTACTCCTTGCTGTATTCAGAGTTGGAATGGTGCAGCCATCTCACAACAGAGTTTGCACTGCATTTCCCACCTTCCAGCCCTGCAGGGCCCACACAGCTAAGAGAAGGAAGCTGGATTCAATTCCTTGTTGAGCATCAAAACAGAATTCTTAACTAAATTCTAACCACAGCTCAAATCCCACCTCCCGTTGCACAGATGACAGGGAGGGCAGCTTGCTACCATGGACGAGGCACTAGATTAAGGGTTTGTCTATGCTTCAAAGTAAATTTGCCTTAAGGTAGAGTGTGAATTTAAAGTATTCCAGGATAACCATGTGCAGATAAGCTCTCAGCACCAGTTTGACTCAAATTCCAGGCAAGATAGCAGTTCCAGCCATTAGGAAAAGCCATCTTCTTCCTTAGACACTGAACAGACTTGATTTGACCTGGAGGCAGCAAGACATCCCAGACATGGTACTCCACCATGCCTTTTGCAGCATCGCTTTTCTGCATGGAGCTGCACCGTAAATCTCCCACAGAGGAACACCACACACACACACACGTGGAAACCAAGGAACCCCTGCAGGGACTGCAACCGTCACCATCTGCATTAGAAAAAATTGTCTGAGTGCAAAAATACTACAGAGGGTGAGGTGGTTTGTCCCATTAACGCAGACTCTTAAAGTGAAAGCAATGCCTCCAGGCCTAGCCCAAAGCCTCAGCCCGCCATAAACATGGCAGAGCCCTTCACGGCTACCACACAGTGCCAGCCACAAGAGACAGACCCAGCACTTGGATTCTTCAAGAGTAAAGAGTGTGTGAAGAGCAATGCCGAGAGCCCTGCAGAGCTCAGGAGCGTAAGGCCCAACCTTCGGACAGCCTCCTAGGAAATGGCACGAACCCCAAACTTAGATTTCACCAACCAATTGTCAAGTTCATACTCCTCAGGAATGCCGGGTCCAAAGGACCAGTCACTCACCCCAGGTCAGTTGCACTTTAGATCTCACAGAAGACAAGGCGTGTAGCCAATTCTATAATGAACCAGCTAAAGCTTTACTAGCTAGGAAACGGAAACAGGAGAGTTATTTACAAGGTTAAAGCAGGCTAACGTACACACAGATAAGTCCAATCTTAAGTTTCAAAATGAAATAGACGGTCTATAATGAGGAAATGCTGTATGTCCTTTAGGGCTGACCCAGGCTAAACTCCAGGGATCTTTTGCTTATGTCTGGTAACCTTGTCCCCCAAGGTCCAAGCAGCATAAAGATACAATTCCTCCTTTTGGGTTCTTTTCATTCCCTTCCCCGCTGCTGCTCCCAGCTGCAAACTCAGCTGACAAGTGATGCAAAGTGAATTCCTCTCATCTTTGTAGGGGTGGGGAAACCAAACAAAAAAGACTTTTGCCCTCTAATATTCTGCACTAGTCCCGCTGCTGTTGCCGGGCAGGACCTAACGCCTTCTGCTGGGGACCAGCACCGTACGCTAGTTAACGTATCTCCCCCGTCTGGTTAGTCACACATGCTTACATTTCAAACGCTCACGTCTTACCGTGCAATATGGGATACACGGCTGGAAGTGAGATTAACACAGGCAGCGAGTTACAAGCTTTCCATAAAGTCTAAGCCCTAAACACACTCACAATTCGGACACCTCTTTTAACAATACTGACACCCAGGCGAGCCGATTGGTTCCAGCCACGTGCTGGCCAGCGTTCAGCTGAGACATGGGCACCTCGGCATGGGCCCTGCCAACACCGCCCCTTTCCAAGCCATTTCCCAGGCTGACTGGTGTTCACAGTCACTAATTTGTCAGAGAGCAACTCAGCTGGCTTGGCTGGCCAGCCTGACCTACAGATCTAGCTAGAGGCAGGAAGAGTGGTGGCTCTGAAGAGCAATCTAGACTCATAAGAGAGACAGCGAGTGGGAGGCCTGGGCTCTGCAAACCAGCTGTGTTTCTTGGCCATCACTCCCTGGAATATATCTAGGCTAGTCATAGTCCTGGCTCCGCTGGTGAACGGGCCAAGACACTGGCCTCAGTTTCCCCTATTGGTAAAATGGGGACAAGGGCACAGACCCAACTCTCTAAAATGCTTTGAGATCTCTGGATGGGAAGCCCTTCCAAGTGCCTCCCCACACTCCATCTCTGCTAACAAGCCTCCCTCCCAAAAGCGATCAGAGCCACATCACTATCATTTCCATGTCGCTCTCATGGAAATGGGCTCTCCCCAGCCAGCCCTGCCAGCCCCCCGAGGTGCTGATGTTCAGGCCTTCTGAGCTCTTGGACAGCTGCTCCATCACTCAGAAACTGTAGCACTGGTGCGCTGGTGGAGAGAAGCCATCAGGGAGGAAGGGCTGGAAAGTCCCCTTTTTCCCATGCAATAGTCAGGCATTTCCCTATTTCCTGCCTAGCAAAATGCCGGATGTTAGCCGGCTCCTCCGCATGACATCTCAGCTGACGTCGCAGGGGCAGGCAGCTATCTGGTGCCCCCAGAGCTCAGGTAACACCAGCAATCCTCACAGCAGGGGAAAGGCTCATAGAAGGGCATGCACTTTCCATACGAGATGCCAGCCCTTTAATCTACCCCATCCCCATCTCAGTTATCAGAGAACTGACCAAGACCATCTCCTCTCCCTCCTCACTCTATGCTGGCCCTACAGGCCTGGCCAAGGAGCATTCCAGGAATTTCCAGGACAACACGCTGGGCTGCTGCAATTCAAGATTTCTGAGCTGAGTCACAGAGATGGGGATAAAGGAAACGGACCAGGACTCCTCCAAGGAGACCCAAGACTGGGACAGGGATTCCCAGACTAGACAGCAATGTGTTTGGGACTTTAGGGCTTTCATGCAGACAGGGGAGGCTAAGCCGCACTACGCAGTAGTGTAGGAAATGAATCTGTAAATCATGTCCTGGGCCCACGGCTGGGCTTGGGTGGAGCAATGGCAATGGTTAGCCCCATAGCTGGCTGAACTCCCATGATCTGTAGGGCCAACAATCCACCAGGACTGGCCAACCTGGGTGCCCCATCGTGGCTGTTCAGTGGAGCTGGTTATGTCCCAGGAATACCAGCTTTGCTGCAGAGAGCCGCCAATGTCGCACCCTCTCATGCTGGCGAGTCAGAAGCCACACTGGAGATGTGGCATGGAACTTCAAGCTTGCTCCAGTCGCTGCTCCAGAGGAGATGTGGGTAAGAAGCTGGAAGCAGTCACTACACACAGAACAGGGCACCTAACCCGGTGCCAGCCATGAAGAGGCAGGGTGCGGCCTGATCCCAGCGCGTTTTAAGGAGCTCCCCTGGTGCAAGACAGCTCAGTGCAGTCCATCCACAGGTGCCGCTCGAAAGAGAAGCAGATGCACTTCGCTACCAACCCTTGCAGCACATAGGCCGAGATGCTGGGGGCGAGGGCCTTTGGGACAGGGTCCTGCACTGCCATTGCACAATGCACAACACACAACCCTGCCTCACAGCTCCGAATACGTAAACTGCTTGTCATGACTCAATGATCCCCACTGCCCGGCTCACTGACCTAGGCAGAACTGGGCCAATGTAACAGGCAGCTGAAATCAAAGGGCCCCCCATTCTGCTGCACCGCTGGAGCGATGGAGCGGAGCAGCCGGCTCTGAAGCAGCCAGGGTGAGCGGCCCACGTGAGGGCCTGCTGAGCATGTGGGCCCCTGGCTGGTGGCTTCCCCCCCTCCCAGACAGATGAGCAGAGTCACAACAGAGCCCAGAAGTGAAGCAGCGTCAGGTTGGGTTTAGACTTTCCTGGTGAACATTCAAGGAGCGTCAAGGGCTGCAGAAGGCAGCTGTGGTAACTAGTAGCCGTCTGTTCTCTGGGTCACTTCGACAGGCTGCACAGGAGAAGTCTGGTGGGTGACCAGTCCATCGGACTGTGCCCTGTGGAGACCAGCGCGGCACTATCCAGCACCCAATGCAAGGTGGTTTAAAGCACATCCTCGGGAGACAAACCAAGGGGGACGGGTGAGCCTCTCCCCCTCACAGCCCCTAGTGGGAGTGCAGCACCCCGGCCGCATCCTGCCAATGGCCTGCACCTGATGCTATGTGCGCGGTTCCCAGCTGGCCCCTCACTCAGCCTCTAGCATGGGAGAGAGCCGCCTGCCTTGTGCCGCTCAAGGGACTTCCTCGGTCTCCAGGCGAGCTCTGCCCATCCCTGTGAGAGTGAGAAAGAGGAGGGTGCTACGGGGCTTTGAAGGGGCAGTGAGGACAGGAGATCCCAAGGGGAAAAAGGTGGACTGTGCCCATACCGCCAGCCACGGCAACAGCACTCGCTGCTTTGAGAGCTGCCACTGAGGAGCTGCACAGGGCAGGTAAGCCCGTTACAGCTGGGAAAGCGACTGACTCACCCAGTGCTACACCACAACTGGAAAGTGCCCCACATGCTGGGCACAGCTACACAGCTGCCCTAGGTAGGCGTGAGCCCCATTTCTTATACCAGGCAGAGCCAGACTGCTTGCCTCGCCTAAGGACACGCAAGGGAACGCAGAGGCAGGTTTAGAACTAGCATCTCCTGACTGTTCCAGCCAACATCTGCATCTGAGCCCTCCACGTACACTTGCCTAATGCTTAAGCCAACACGACCTCCAGCTGATCAATTAGCGACTCTCCCTGTATGTACACACCTGCAAACTTCGCTCATGCAGAGGCAAGGCTGCCCAATGGTGCCTTGAGCCTGCACAGAGGCGCGAACTCCCCTGAGCCAGTGGCTGAGTGCCTTAACCACGTCTGTGCAGCCATTTCATGGCCCATGGCACACAACGGAGTGATGCGACCAGCGCCACACCTGACCGCCTCGGACTGCCCGGCTCCTTGGACCAGGCACCCGGTCTGCAGCACAGCGATGGCCTTTCAGTGTAAGACTGAGCAATCCCTTATTCGTTCAGGGACCACAGGAAAGCTCTAATCATCGACCTGGGTTCAAACTACGTTTGAAAGCTGCCTTGCGCTAAGAAGCGCAGTTATCCGAGGGCACGAGAGCGCAGCGCGAAGGGGGGAAGGCTGGCAAAGGGGCGGGGCGGGCCCCCCCCGCACCTTCCAGCTGCCCCTCACTGAGGGGCTCTTCACCAAGAGAGTTATAAGAATCTGGATGTAGGAGCAGCTCCCGAGAGGGAGGCCGTGTATCTGACAGCCCAGCTACTTGCTTTCCTTTGATCACACTCAGCGCCATCGATCAGGACGGCTACACAACTCCTAGAGTCCGATCTTTCCTTTATTCAATTAACGCTCAGTTCATCAGCAACACCTCTCCTCCGAGTCTGCGGGGCTTTTAGACCCCTTTAAAATATCGCTCTGAAACCAGAAATTTTGGTCTCTCAGCAAAACTTCCCAAAAGAGCCGGCAGACAGCAAGAAACACGTACAATATGTTCTCACAGTACATGGGTGCAGCTGAGGTTCAATGAGCACCGCACGTCTTCCTGAGCCTCTCGGTTCCCACGACTACCTGCTACCGGAAATCCTTAACCGAGCCCTACACCTGCTGTGCATGCACCTTTCGCTCTCTTTAGCGCAAACTGGAGCTCATTAACGTAACCCTGAATAGCTTCTTTGATACACCACCCCAAAGGAGCAGTGGGCACCATGCACTAGCTAAAACTCAATCTTGTGTGGCGGAGATCAGTCTGGGGACAGAGTCATAGTCTGAGCCCCAGACGTTCATAAAAACCAGGTGATTTTTATAACATGCTGGTTTTCATGGGGGCTTATCCCAGGAACATCTTGCCCAGATGACCCCCGATTTGGACCACTAAGCTTACATCCCCACTCCCATAAGACACAGCAAATTACAAGACCATCTGACTCCACATGTGGATTTTAGAGCACATAGACCAGACAAACAATATACTGGAGCTGCCACTCCGCTATTGTTTTCAATCTCTCCATGCTTGTATCTTCACAGCGCCCGGTATCAGCTTCACCGTAGCATCACACACACAAACGACGTGCAGTAGCCACACACGAATCTAATTTTGAATGGATTCCCTCTGTTCTTTCCATCTCTTTGTTCGGTGCCATTCCTTTTAGCGCTGTTAACCTACATTCCACGCACCCTCCCTCCCCGCTGCAGGGAGCCAGCGTGTCCCTGATGGACGGCTCTAGTGGAGCTCTTACACCGCTCCCAGCAAAAGTCTCATAACTTCTGCTCTATTTATTTGTGCAGCGCTGCCACTTGTGATGAAGAGCAGGGAGGGGACATGCCCAGGGAGCCTCAGCATGCAAACCCACCCCACACACTGGCCGCTCCTTTACACGCTCTGCTACTAGAAAGCAAACACTGGAAAGGCTCCATCTGATCCTTACATGTGAAAATTGGACACTCGATGAGCTGCACCAGTTTGTCTACCTCGGTGAGGAAATCCACCGTGACCTCCAGGTCCCCGCTGGACATGTCTGGTAAGGAAATTCCACCGTAAAAGAGGGGCAGCCTTGTCACTGCAGCCCTCAGTTTAAGTAGCCAGCCAAGAGGCAGTTATTTCCCTGTAGTAGTAGAAATAAGTTGCACAGCAAACTCGTTCAGGTTACCCCCGGCTTCTCTCTTTCACGCGCCCAATTGCTGCGGATCTGCTGGGGGTGCACTGCACACCAGGGCCAGGTTTCCAAATGGAGAGCACAAACGCTGTACCCATGACACCTGCATCTGCAGACTGCAAATCACTGCCCAGCAACCAGCGTGTGCATGTAATTACCTGCCAGGGTGCATGCAAGTGCTGCTCTGGAAACGTGACCCTGAGTCTCCTCTGGAATACTGGTAGTAAAATATCACTGAGCCCGTTGTCTGCCTGCCCCTCCCCCCGCACTCCCCAGGAAGCTGCACAACGAATGAGAAATTTATCCTGGGGGAAGGGAAGGTTCATGATTTGGCAGTGGCTTAAAGCAGGAAGTTGAAGGAACCTGCAAGGTGACGGCCTAGAATTCAAGGGGACCTGGAGTCTGAGCTCTTTAAACCAAGAGTCTCCCCAAGGCAGGAAGCCAGGCTGCGCGTCAAGCCAGCAGTGGGGTTATCAAATCTGGGTCATGTACATCCCTGCGAGGAACTCTCCATAAGGAAAGCAAGTGTTACTATTAGCATTTTCGTCTAGCCTCCCTTTGGAGCTAGCGCTGGGCTTCCCGCTGCCCCGATCCAAAAGCATTCCCGTCTCCTGGGATGAACTTGAGCGTACATCAGAGGGGATCATTGCGATCACTATTAAGCCTGTGCTTATGGAAATATACTTTGGGAGTTTCATATTTTGCTGGCACATGGAAATCATCATTATGTTCAACATAAACAGTGATGTCAATGGAACTACCGGAGAATCACAGAGAACTGGTCTGGATCTTGCCAGCAAAGCCCTCAGCTGCTGCCTCGGCCCAGGAGTTGCTAAACAAGGAAGCATTTTTGAGAAGCTGGATAAGCCGGCCAAGTAAACCAAGGAACCAAGTGCAGAAATACTCAGCTTAAACAATGGAGGCCAAGGGCAGCTGGAGATCTCACAGGAAGGGTTATAGCTGGATTGCCCTTGTGCTTGTGTAGAAAATTCAAATGAAGCAGCAGAGAGCGCGGGAGCCCATAGGCCCTATCTATGCTGCAGGAACAGCCATGATTAACCTGGGCCCAGTTCCAACTGGGACAATGCTGGTTTTCTGTCCATGCAGGGGGAGAACATCCCAGGGTTTTAACACGAGTGCATCAACCACCCCGCTGCCACAGGGGATTTCTGTAGCTCAGCCATAGCTAGAAAGGACAGATAGGCTGCTCTGGGTCATGTGTTGGGATCTCCATTGTGAAAATCCTGGGGGGCAGCGACTGGGTCTTCCTACCTCTTTGCAGCACACCTAGCACCAGGGGGCACTGAGAAGGCCGCTGTTACTGTAATAGCAACAGCATGACAAGCATCAGCATGAGGAACCTGGCCCATGAGCCACAAGCCAGCTGTCAGATAAGAAGCCTGGCGGCAGGGTGCGGGGGAGCATGGATCCCAGGGTGCATCTGGATGAGGAGCAGGGAAGAGGAAGGTCAGTGACAGCCAGCTAGGCACGATGCTACTGGCTGTTCACTGCATGGGGCTCTTCCAAGTGAAGGGCCTGGGGCCGGAGAATCCTGCTTTCACCCTCCACAGGTTGCCCCCCCCGGGGCTGAGCTTGGAACGGCCTCACTGAGGGGGTAACCCCTCTGATAGCTGGATGGGGCAGAGGCCTCAGCAGCAGGAAGGACACAGGGAAGTATCCTGTTTGGGTGCTTGCAATAGCAGTACTAGAAGGGCCCGGAGGAAGGCGTTGATAAGGAGGCTCCACTCCCAAGCCACTGTGCTCCTTGCAGGGGAGAGACAGGTCAATGCTCAGCCCTCCAGCGCCTTCCTGTCTCTCTACACCCACAAAAACTGACCTGAGGGAAAAAATAGCCAGCTCCAGTCCAGACAAACGCTTCCAGCACCTTTCTCTGGCTCCCTCAGCAAGGGGCGGCTGCAGCGTAATGACTAGCTGCAGCAGGGAGCCGGTGGGGGCAGGGAGACTTTCCCAGCCCAACAAGCAGCAATTGCTGCACAGTCCTGGCCTCTGACATGGTATGGAGAGCTCCTCTCTCTGCTCCCATTCAGGCCCCTGTCTGCTCCCAATGAACATGTGCCTTGGCCCTTCGCTTCTAGCCAGTCAGCCAGACACCAGTGCCACAGCGACCTGGCCCACATCTCTGCTCCCAGAGCAGCAGCACCGGGACAGCCTTCCTCATGGGGGGTCTCCTCGCTCAGCCCAGCCCACGACAATGCAGCTCTGGAGCTAATGATTCTCCTGAGCTGCTGCTGGGCAGGTCACTGGAAAGCGAGGCAGGGCGGCCCCACGACACAATTGCAGCCTGAGGCTGTGAGCTCTTGGGGGCAACGATTGACTTCTTCTATGCATATGCAGCACCTAACGCAATGGAGCCCTGATCCAAACTGGGCTGACCGGGTGCTCTCTTAATACAAGACAAGACTACATCCCTCCCTCCTTCCCCAGGGTTTGAACTCTCACCACTGTGCTCCCAGGAAGCCAGGAAGACTGGGGTAGCTGGGAACTGTGGAGGACTAGCTTCCTGTTCAAGGATGCACAGCTACAGACTGGGGACCGACAGGCCGGGCAGCAGTTCTGCAGGAAAGGATCTGGGGGTTACAGTGGAGAAGAAGCTGGATAGGAGTCAGCAGTGTGCCCTGGTTGCCAAGAAGGCTAATGGCATATTGGGCTGCGTTAGTAAGAGCATTGCCAGCAGATCGCGGGAAGTGATTATTCCCCTCTATTCAGCATTAGTGAGGCCACATTTGGAGTACTGTGTCCGATTTTGGGCCCCCCACTACAGGAAGGACGTTGACAAGTTGGAGAGAGTCCAGCAGAGGACAACAAAAACGATTAGGGGGCTGGAGCACAAAACTTATGAGGAGAGGCTTGTTTAGTCTGCAGAAGAGAAGAATGCTATTAAATCCCCCCTCAGCCTTTAACTACCTGAAGGGGGGTTCCCAGGGGGATGGAGCTAGGCTGTTCTCAGTGGTAGCAGATGATAGAACAAGGAGCAACCGTCTCAAGTTGCAGTGGGGGAAGGTCGAGGTTGGATATTATGAAAAAGGTTTTCACTAGGAGGGTGGTGAAGCACTGGGATGGGTTACCTTGGGAAGTGGTGGAATCTCCATCCTTGGAGGTTAAGGCCTGCCTTGACAAAGCCCTGGCTGGGATAATTTAGCTGAGGTTAGTCCTGCTTTGAGCAGGGGGTTGGACTAGATACCTCCTGAGCTGCTTTCCAACCCTAATATTCTACGATTCTCTAATGTTATGGAAGCATTGCAACTACTGGCCTGGAAGTAACGTCTTTGCTGCAGCCTGTCGTCAATCAGGTCATTCACTCCACTGTGGAGCAGGAAGAAAAATCCAGTTTATAGCTGTATCTTACAACCCCTCGCATCAAACCATTATGGAGCTGGGCAAGAATGCTGCTCATTGGAGCTCCTAGCTGGAGCAACTTCTGCCGGATAAAGAGAGCGGAAAATAATGGCAGCCAGAAAAGAAGAAAGGCTGGATGTGTCCAAAAGGAGATGCTCAAGTGCATGCCCGTGTGTCTAGCTCCCACAAGTTATGTCCTCTGGTAACGAGCTACAGGACCTACACAGCAACCTGTCTTGGCAAACAGATGAGCCTCCACTGGAAGCACCTAGTCAAATTATGGACGTTCTCTGTGCCTGGCTTCTGTGGAAACTGATGCTGAGCAGCCAACCCTGATTCCACCTTCTGAGTGGCTGTCCCTGGAAGCACGTCCACTGTTGCCTGGGGAGAGCCAGGCCACCGCTACTGCAAAGCTGGCCTGATGGATGAAGGAGAGAGGAGCTGTGGTTGTGATGTGTGCGCAGACATGCCCAGGAGATTACTTGTCATGAAACTGGGTCATCTAAAAGAAAGCCTGAAAGATGCTGGTCCAATGGCCCTGAAGGCTTCTTCTTCAGCCAATGCACGGGCCAGCTTCCTCTATCCTGCCTCCCACCAGCAAGGCTCAGCCTCACACGCAGGTCTGAGCAGGTCCCCCATTAAGGATGGGCAGGACAATCCATTCTCTCCACGTTTTCCTCTCCTTCCCCACAGTCGGAGCATGACAAAGGAAGGAAACCGTCCAACGAGCACCTTGGTGCTCCCCTGCTCCTCAGCCTTCCCAAAAGGCTGCTGGCCCAAAAAACACAGCATGAAAACGCTTTCCCAAGATCACAGAGAAAGGACTTGAACTCGGGACTCCGCAGCCTCAGGCTGGTCCCCTAGCCACAGGCCCACCTTTCCTCTCCAAAGGTGAGGGCCTAGGGTGCTGGGTCACTGCTTTCTCTGCGCTCTGTTGAACACAGCAATTGTTTCACAAGCGGGACGGCTCAGCAGGAAGACTATGGAGAAATTATTTGCTGCTTCCACAGAGCAATTCTGACCCAGTCTGTCCCACCAGCCACTTTCCTTCAACCTGCAAACGCCCCTGTATTTCAGCTCTACGTCTGAAAAGCCCCATCAGCTGTTACCAAAGCACAGGAGAGAGTTTCAGACTTTTCCAGAATTATTTAGGTTTCGTGCAAGAGCACAGGCAGGGAACTCTGTCTCTTATGCAAAGCAGCAAACATACAGAGGCTCTTTCCTGGCAAATGGCCTTGCTGGGGACCATGCTTAATCAGCTGTTTAAATTCACCACTGTTTGTTATGAAAACAGGCAAGGCTGGTGGCTCAGCTCCGACCTTGTGAGCCAAGGGGAATCAGCCGGGGAGCTCTGCCGCCCTGTTTAGGCTACATGAGGTCACCAGTGCTGCTTGCCCGCCCTCCCCCGCTCACTGCCATGGAGACCCCAGGGCAGCACCAGAAAGGATACAACTTCTGGATGAGGTCGTAAGCATGCTTGTAGTTCTGGGTGAGGAAGCAGAGGGACACAGTGGTCACGGGGTTGTGGCACCAGGAACGGTAGAGACAGCAGAATAGGTTACGGCTCTCCTGGGGAAAGAAAAAGCAACGAGGAGTTGGAACCACAGACGGAGGGATGGGAACCGAGGCTCCGCACGTCAAGCCAACACCGAGAGAAGGTCACTGATCAGCAGGACCAGCTCACCGCTGCGTCCATCCAAATCTAGGTTCTGGGAGTCCCCTGCAGCCATACAAATACACTCCAAAGTCGTGCATACGTTTACTGCAACAGTGCATGAAGCTGTGGAATCTACGCATGCAAATGGCCATCTCCATCGCCCTGGCTATTTGCACGTGAAATTCCTGCAGCTGCTCAGCTGTGGTCCAGGCTGGGAAACTCAGATGCACAGCTATGCAGACGTTTTCATGCAAGCCTATGTGGAGCAGGCTGGAAAGTGGGCCCCACTCAGTGGTTATAAGAGGGGGTCTGCTCTGGGTGGCTGGCAGACTGTTGTGGAGCATGCTGCCCTCCACCCCAGCACTGGCTGCATTTCAGTCATGTTATATGAAAACTCTTTGGGGTAAGGAACTCGACGACTAAAGTATCAGTGCACAAGTTCCCCAATATTATCGAAGGGAGGGGGGGGGGGAGAGAAGTCTCCCCTGGGCTGGGATCTTTTGTTCCACGTTTCAAGCCAGAGTGAATTTGTACAGCTGACTAATAAGGAACGGTTACTAACCTTCCATGACTGTTGCTCTTCGAGATGTGTTGCTCATGTCCACTGCAAGTAGGTGCACACATGCTGCATGCAGGGTCTGCCGGAGAGTTTTCCCCCAGAGGTACCCGTAGGGTCGGCTGTGGAGCTCCCTGGAGTCACGCCTCCATGTCGCCCTATACAGGGCTCTGCTGACCCTCCAGTCCTCAGTTCCTTCTTGCCAGCTAAGTCCGACAGAGGGGTAGGCGGCTGGGTCTTGGAATGGACACGAGCAACGCATCTCGAAGAACAAGTTGAAGAAGAAATGGTTACTCACCTTCTAGGAGTCCTTGCACAAGTCAATTCCAAGCAGGTGACTTGCAAGCCAGACCACCAAAGGAGGGGTCGAAGCTCAAAACACCCGCAGACTGCAGAACTGCTCTGCCAAAAGCAGCATCATTTCTGGCATGCCGAGTACTAGCATTGCGTGCTGCGAAGGGTGAACCGAGGACTACGTTGCTACCTTACAAATGTCCTGAATCAGCACCTGTGCCAGGAATGCTGCGCAGGAGGCTTGAGCTCTCATGGAACAGGCCGTTATTGCCGGTGCGGGCACATTTGGCAGGTCATAATGCTCCTTGATACAGGAAGTGATCCAAGACGAGATGCTCTGAGACGAAACTGGTAGCCCTCCCATCCTGTCAGCCACACTACAAACAGCTGTGTCCTTTGGTCCTTTCAGTGTAGAAGGCTAAGGCCCTTCTGACATCCACTGAATGCAATCTACGCTCTCTACTGTTAGCGTGCAGTTTCGGGAAGAAAACTGGGAGAAAAATGTCCTGAGTTACTTGGAAATGAGAGACCATCAAAGACTCACAGAATCATAGAAGATTAGGGCTGGAAGGGACCTCAGGAGGTCATCTGGTCCAACCCCCTGCTCACAGCAGGACGAACCTCAGCTACCACCTTTGGCAGAAAAGCTGGATGAAGGCAAAGTTGGACTTTATGCTTCAAGATGACTCGGTAAGGAGGCTCCGAAGTAAGCACTCTGAGCTCAGATACCTTCTGGCTGATGTTACGGCTACAAGAAAGGCCACCTTCCAGGACAGGTAGAGAACTGAGCAGGACACAAGGGGCTCAAATGGAGGACCCGTAAGCCTTGAGAGAACAAGGTCCCATTGGCGAACGTGTTGGCAGATAGTCTGTCCAACCCCTTCAGGAACAGTGTAACCAGGAGTTAGCAAAGACCGAGCACTCAGATTTCCAGGGTGGAACGCCAAAATGGAGGCCAAAGGATCCTTAACTGATGATCCTGACAGGCCTTGCTGCTTTACGCGAAGCAGATAATCCGATCAATCCTGGACTGACACCCGCCTCGGTAGGATACCCTTTCCTGCTGCCCAAATAGAAAGCCATTTCCACTTTGCTAGGTAAGTAGTCCTAGAAGGGTTTCCTACCACCAAAGAGAACCTCCCTGACCTGAACAAGCTAGTTTCATGGAGTTCAACAACGGAGCTTCCATGCCGAGAGGCGTAGCGACTTGAGGTTGGGGTGCTGCAGGGTGCAGTGATCCCGGGTGATTAGGTCCGGGAGAAGAGGCAGAGTGATCGGTGTTTCCACTGAGAGATCAAGTAGCTTAGTGAACCAATGTTGACAGGAACAAGCCAGGGCTATTAGAATTACTGCGGCTCTCTCCTGCTGGGTCTTCACCAGGACCCTGTGGATGAGAACGGTTGGAGGGAAGGCGTAGAACAGCTGGTCCATCCACGAAAGGAGAAAGGCATCTATGATGGACCCTGGGCTCTGATTCTGGAAAGAGAAAAACAGCATGCACTTCCTGTTGAGCCTTGTAGCGAATAGGTCCACCCAGGGAACACCCCACTGGTAGAAAATACTTCTCACCACATCCTGGCGAATCGACCACTCGTGAGTAAGGAAGGACCTGCTGAGGTTATCAGCCAATGTATTCTGGATCCTGGGTAGATGGGATGCTACAAGGTGGATCAAACAAGCAATGCAGATTCCTACAAACTGAGGGCTTCCTGGCATGGGGAGAGAAGCGTGCTCCACGCTGTTTATAGAAAACATCACTGTCATGTTGTCTGTTAGGAATATTATATCAGATTGTCCCTTAGTTGGCCCTGAAAGGCTTGGTATGCCAGACACATGGTCCTTAGCACTTTCACATTGATATGGAGCAGCAGTTGTCTGGGTCCAGAGGCCCTGTGTCTTGAGATCCCCCAGATGGGTCCACCAGCCCAAGTCTGACGCATCCACCACTAGGTATAAGGAAGGCTGGGGTGACAGGAAGGGAAATCCAGTGCACACCCATTGAGGGTCTCATCACTAATCCAGAGACACTAAGACTGAGGGAGGTGGAGAGACTACCTTGTCTATGTTGTGGGCTGGGTGATACACCATGGCTAACCAGGCCCGCAGCGGTCTCAGGTGTAGCCTTGTGTGCTGGACTACATAAGTGCATGCCGCCATATGACCCAGCAGCTTTAAGCAGCTCCGAGCTGTGGGGTGAGGGTACTGTTTTAAGTCCTGCATCATGCCACGCAGGGTCTGAAAACAAGCTGTGCGAAGGGACGCTTTGGCCTGCTCTGAATCCAGCACTGCTCCAATGAACGCTATCCGCTATGTGGGTATGAGTATGGACTTCTGCTTGTTGATCATAAGACCCAGCCTGTCGAAAATGGCCCTTATGACCCTGACATGTGCCTCTATCTGCGTCCTGCTGCATCCCTTGACCAACCAGTCATTGAGGTAGGGAAACACCTGAACCCTCTTCCTCCTCAAGAAGGCCGTGACCACCGATAGACATCTGGTGAACAGCCGGGGTGCTGCCGGTAGACCAAAGGGTAGGACCATTAACTGTAGATGCATCTGATTGACCACAAAACAGGAATCTCCTGTGTCTTGGTACGATGGCTACGTGAAAGTACACGTCTCTCAAGTCGAGGGTGGCATACAAGTTGCCTGAGTCCAGTGAGGGAATGATGGAGACCAGAAAGACCATGTGGAACCTCACTCTCTTCATGAATCTCTTCATGAAGCATTCCCTTGGCCTTCAGGATTAGGAAGTAACGGGAATAAAACCCCTTCCGCTTCAGATCCTGAGGGACCTCTTCCACTGCCCCTATCCTTAGAAGTGACTGCACCTCTTGGAGAAGCAGATGCTCGTGAGAGGGGTCCCTGAAGAGGGATGGGTATGAGGGTGGGCGGGTGGGAAGGGGGTAGGAAAGAAAACTGAAGCGAGTATCCCAATTTTATCTTCAGCAAGACCCACTGATCTGATGTGATCTGGGACCACACATGGTAAAATTAGGATAAATGGTTCAGAAACAAAAGGGTGGGTTGGATCCGAGCCCATGCCCCCCCCCAAAAGCTTTTCTCTCTGGCCCTGAGGACTGCTGCGTTTGGCCCTGATTCTGGTTGGAGGAATGAGGAGTACTCCTGTTGTTTCTACCCCCTCTATCGCTATAGTCCTGCCCCAGCTGATAGAAACGGGGCATGGGCTGCAGCTTAAATGGCTTTCTCTGAGTTGCTGGTGTATGCAACCCCAAGGATTTAAAAATGGCTATTGAGTCTTTTAGGCGTTGCAGTTTAGAGTCCATCTGAGATGAGAAGGCCAATCCCTCGAACGGAAGGTCCTGAATAGTCATTCTGACATCCTGTGGGAGGCCCAAAACCTGTAGCTAGGAGCTCCTCTTCATGGCCACACCAGATGACATGGTGCACTCCACTGCGTCAGCTGTGTCCAAAGCTGACTTGAGCAGAGTCTTTGAGACTGCCTTTCCCTCTTGACCACAGTGTGAACTGGGATTTGGAGTCCAACTGTACAGACTCCTTAGACTTCTCCATTGACAACCAAGAGTAGAAAGCTTATCTACTTAGGATTGCCTGTTGATTCGCGATCCGAAGTTGGAACCCCACGGTGGAGTATACTTTCCTCCCAAAGAGCTCCAACTTCTTGGCATCCTTGGCCTTCAGTGTGGGCCTCTATTGGCCTTGCCTCTCACGCTCATTTGCAGCACCACCACCAACAAAATGTTCATGGTCCTTGGATGGCACAAAGTATTTCCTCTCTACTTTCTTTGCTGTAGGAGGTAAAGAGTCAAGGGTCTGCCACAAGGTCCTTGTGGTCTCCTGGACAGTTTTTATTAGTGGGAGAACAACCCTGAAAGGGCCCTTCAGGGCCAGTATGTCCACTATAGAGTCAGTCCCTTCCACCACCTCCTCTGCTTGGAGGCCCATGTTCTGAGCTACTCTACACAGTAGCTCCTGAGGTGTCTTGCTGTTGTTTGGTATGGAAGCCGGAGTAGCTCCTGCTACCGCCTCATCGAGAGACGAGGAAGAGGACAACCTAATGGGCATTGTGGATTCCTGCTCCTCGGCGCCGGCCGGGTCGCACAGGGTCACATCGGTCTCCATGGTGCCAGGGTCCTGGGATTCATCCAGCTTGGTTTCAGAGTCTGAGACCTCTCCAGTGTGGTGCTTGTTGAGTGGGAAGGCTGGGGTCTGGATTCCAATGTAAAGGAACATGACCCTGGGCCTGGTGATGTGCCCACGCGGTCCAGAATGGCCACTGCAAGGGCATCTGCCATTAGGGTGGCCAGTGCATCAAAGGGGGTGTGATGCCTCTACCCTTTGATGCCTGCCCCAGTACAAGCTTCTCCTGGATGTAAAGGACTCTGCCTCAGAATCCGAGGAGATGCTCTCGCTGCGCGGAGACCACGGTGGTGCGGTGCCGAATGGTGCTGGGGAGTGGTGCCGAGGGGAACAGGGCCTGGCCATCATCACCGGTTAACCCTTGGAGGGCACCACGGTCTTCTTTGGTGCTGGGGCTTGAGCCCGCTCTTGAGGGCGGGCCGCTGGGGCTGTGTCTTCGATCAGCTCCCTTGCTGCCTCGAAAGTCTCGGGAGTGGAGAGGAGTTGCAGATCCTCCTCCCGTGTCTCCCTCTGCGGAGATGGCACAGGCGCCAGACTCGACAAACCCCTTTCCGGGGCTGGAGTCAACGGTGACGTACCTTCTGGATCGGGGTTTAAGTGGCCCGGTCCGGGTCACACTTTGCTCAATCTTCTGTGGAAGATCTTGCTGTCAGTGAGCACCCCCTATCCAACCTCTTCTTGTGTGTCACTGGGGAATGGGATCGGTGCCGCTGTTGCCCACGTGTTGGGCCCTTCGGTGCCGGGGCTCCTTGGCAAAGTCCTTCCTGTGTAGCACCTCTCATCGACGCTGGATCACCCTGCACCCAGGCAGAGGTGCTGGGAGCTTGCACCACTGGAGCGTCCATGGGCTGAAGAGCCACTTCTGTCAGCAAGAATTTCAGTCCTTGGTTCCTCTGTCTGGGTCCTTGGACGGAAGCCCCTACAGATTTCACAATGCTGGTGTGACTCTCCCAGGCACTTAAGGCAGGAGGAATGCAGGTCATCTCTGGGCAGAGGCTTCTTGCAGGATCCACAAGGCTTGAAGCCAAGCATGCCCTGATGTGGGGTTTGGGGAAGGGAAGAAGGGGGACCACCCACTAATCAGGAGTGTTTTATCTTAATCTGCACTAAAGACAACTGATTCTTAACTCTTTTAACTAGTCTAGTATTTACAGGCACTCAATGATGAAAGCAAGGGGGAAATCGCTTGCAAAGCAAGAGAAACTGGTTGTTCCAGCGACCTTCAGGGACAGTAAGAAGGAACCAAGGAGCAGAGGGTCATCATGGAGGTGCGACTGCAGGGTACCTGTGGGGGAAAGCTTTCCAGCAGACTGTGCAAACGGCGTGCACGCACCTGCTTGGAATGGACATGAGCAAGCACTCAAAGAACAGGCTGTGAAGGAAACCGACAGACCCTTCACTCTAGTATCACCACGCTGACGCTATAGCATGCGGAACCAGAGAAAGCTTGGAGCAGCTGGGGACCAAAGGCACAGCATGAGGTTGGAAGGACGATTCTGTGTTTCCTTCTGCAGAAATAGCGAACAATTCTCCTCAGTAGTTAGTGGTTTGGGAACGCTGACTATTGCGGCAGACAAGCTGTGGCACGTCAGCTCCTTCTCTGCTCTCCACGGAGGAGTCATCTGAACCCCTTGGAGCAGCAGAGAGCACGGCAGCAGCCGGACCCTGCTGTGTTCAGTGTGTGGGCGGTGAGCTGCAAGATGCACCGGAGAACCGGATCTGAAGGCTGGCTAACAACACAGGCCTTATTCTAAAGGAGAACTCTGAACTGAATGCCAGGACCACTAGCCAACAAAGTAAACAAGACATGGACATCGCTCCAGCTGGGCAGCCAGTCCCCTGCCTTCGGGCGGGGTGGAGAGTAGGTGCCAGGCTAATACCTGGCTCTGGAAAGGAGCGAGCGAGGGAGGGTGACACCCAGGTTCCCAGAACTGAGGCCCACATGCAGGAGGGGTGATTATTTACCTAGCCCTCAGAGGTGCGGTCACCTGGCCTATGGCAAATAAGAAATAAGGGGGAGGGCTCTGAACGGAGAGCAGCTGGGCTGGGACCAGCCAGCCCCTTTAGACACAAGAAAACAAGATTGCTGAAGAAATCAGAGAAGTCTCTGGAAAACACGTCTAGAAAATAATTCAGCTGATGTCAGCTTCTCAGGCAGCCAGCTCAGAGGGAGCTCCCGGCAAATCGCTCTCCTTTGAGAGCATCAGAGCGTTAACGCCTTCCAGCACGAAGGCCAGAGGCTTGCTGTGCCCACAGGTGGGCCTTGATGTTGCTCAGATCCCGCCGCTGGCGAAAGCACGGCAGCAGCCACTCCCAAGGCTGCTATTGAGTGGCTTGGGGCCTTGGACACGAGGGTCAACGCAGGGTCACAGAACATCTCTGCCTTCACCCCGGCTCCAGCTGGCACTGGGTGTGGCTCTCCATGGAACCCACCGTTCAGCACCCAGTACTGCCGTCCGGAGATACGACTCCTCCGCCTTGCCTCACAGGGGCTTCCTCTTCCCAGGCAGCAGCTGTTTGGGGATGAGGGAGCGCCGCAAGCTTCTCGGGGTGAACAGCTGAAGTAGAAAGCAGGGCTCTGTGGGGAATGTGAAGAGCTGATGCTTCCACTGTCACCTGTCCCCTTCCTAGCGTGTGCCCGCTTTGGGGGGCGGGGGCAGATGTCAGCTGTTAGGGCGCACCAACGGCTGTGGAGAACCCATGATAGAAAGGCTGGTGTGCTGAGGGATCAGTTTACACAACAGAGGCTGCTCTCTGTGCACCCGAGGAGGGGTTCACAGAGTTTGGAACTGCCTCCAAGCCCCCCTGGGCATCAACCTGTGGCATCTGCCTCCAGCCATTAAAAACATTCACACCCCAGCTTGGCATAGTGGACCCTGGGCACCAGTTCCCACTGGGGGATCAGGGGATACTCAAAGGATGTTTCACACCCAGCCTAGGGAGGGAGGCGGATCTGGAATTTGGGAGAGCTGGGCTTGACTCTGAGCTCTGCCTATGGGACCTCAGGTAGTCTCTGTACACCTCAACCACCCCTGTACATGGAGACATTCTCCATCTCTCCCCCCTTGTCTGGCTGGTCTGTTAGATCGTAAACTTTTCAGGGCAGGTGCCTGTGACTGCCCAGAACGCGCACCACGGGGCCCTGATCTCGTTTCAGGCCCCCAGATAGTACAGTAACATAGACCAGGCTGTGCGCAGGAGAACAGATCAGTTTCCAAAAAAAAGAAAAGCCACTCCTCTGGGGAGAGGCTGACCACAGAGAGATTTCAATCCCAGGAGACCGGGGCAGGTCCAAAACTGGGCTTAAAGAGAACTTGCAAGTTCACTCTGGATTCACTGCTTCTGTGACATAGTAACCTGCTTTTCTCTTCCTGCCTCACTAATGCAGTGTACAAAGACATGTTCTCACGGCCCCTACTGCGCAGTCGCAAACTAAGTCACAGGTGTTTTCCTGAGACATCAGGACCTGTCTTGAAAACAGTCTACCATGTTACTGTGCATTATGGCTTCCAATAGGAGAGGAGATGTGTGTACAACCCTACATAACACAGATCCAGTCCCACACTGCTCTGGGACCCATCGTTCCTTCAAGCAGTAACAAAGAACAATGGTTACTTTTTGCACATAGTTTTTCTGTCCTTGGTTGGGCGAGCTAACAGAATGTTTGGTGCCATTAGGAAAGGGACAGATAAGATGACAGAAAATATCCTAATGCCACTATATAAACCGGTAGTACACCAACACCTTGAATGCTGCGTGCAGTACTGATCAATCCATCTCGGAAAAAGCTGTATTACAATTGGAAAAGGTATAAAGAAAGGCAACAAAAATGATTAGGGGATGGAACACCTTCCAGACGAGGAGAGATTAAGAGTGGGACTATTCAGTTTAGAAACAGGTGACTAAGGGGGGATACGATAGAGGTCTATAAAATCACGACAGGTATGGAGAAAGTGAATAGGGAAGTGTTATTTATTCCTTCACATAACACAAGAACTAGGGGCCTCCCACTGAAATGAATAGGCAGCAAATTTAATACAAAGATAAGTATGTCTTCACACAACGCACACTCAACGAGTGGAGCTCATTGCCAGGGGAAGTTGTGAAGGCCAAAAGCATAAGTGAGTTCAAAAAAGAATTAGATAAGTTCATGGAGGGTTAAGTCCATCAATGGCTATTAGCCAAGATGGTCAGGTATGCAACCCTATCATCTGGGTGTCCCCAAACCACCAACTGACAGAAGCTGGGAGTGGGTGAGGGGCTGGATCACTTGACAATTGCCCTATTCTGTTCATTTCCTCTGAAGCACCTGGCACTGGCCACTGCTGGAAGACAGAACGGACCTTTGTCTGACTCAATCCGGCCATTCTTGTGACCTCAAAACACCTTACAACATCTACCAGAGAAAACTCAAGCAAAGAGTAAATCAACTGAGGCAGGAGCAGGTTAGAAGACTCCCAAGGCCATACTGTCAATGGTAGAGCCAAGAATCAGATCTGAACCCTAACCATTGCATGATGCTCTCTTCCTCATTGAATGCTAGCCCCTTCACTGTGTCCTTGGGGGTGGGGGAGAGGGGGGATACAAGTGTAAGACAGAAACCAACAAAATACTGAGCAGTTCCTTACAAGCAAGCCTTAAAATGGGGCTTCTGTTTAGGGCACCCAGAGGCAAGTATGAGATAGACAGGAGAAGCGAAGGTGCTAGGAGGTTTATCACTGAAGTAGAATACAGAGAAAATCTAGGTATCTCCTTCCCCCCAGCTAAAGTTAAGAGGCAAATTTAAGAGACAACTGTTAGATGTCAGCCTACATCCTGGGGAGGACGACTCTGCCCCAGAGTCCCAAGGGGCCTTGGCATAGGACAACCTCAGCCCTGTGCCTAGATAGATGGTGTAAGAAGGGGGGGAAAGCCTGTTTAAATCCAGCTCAACATACCGGTGTCTTCAGGTCCTTGAGCTGGTTTCTTAGCTGGAAGAGCTCGGAGGAAGTCAGCAGTATTGTGTTGAGGGTATGGACCATAGTCGAGGCAAACTTGAGGTCCTCTTCCCGCAGCAGGATGTCTGCCATGGAATGGAAGATGTTCTCTGCATTGAGAAGCAGACAAAGCTGCCTGGACATCAAAAAGAGAGAAACAAAGGGAGAAAGAGGGTTATTCATTCTAGTCTGTGAGCATCATAGCAGAGCCATGGACCTCTGGGAAGGTGCCCCATGTGATGCAGGGACATCGGAGACGGAGACACCTCCTTGATCACATCCAGTGCTTCCCCTGGGGTCAGCGCAGCATGTTCTCCAGAGCTGCGTCCAGAACTGCCTGGTGTTCCAGCCAGTGGGGGCTCCACTACTCCCTGGGGGAACCGTCCACGTTCAGTAGAGAGACGTCACCGTGCAGGGCCCCTTCAGACACCTGCAGAGCCTGTCATGCCCCCAATCCTTTGGGGGCTCTTTGGCCAAGTCTTTCCTGCCGAGCCCTTCACACCTCCCTGGGCAGTAAGTCAGCCCCTCCACTTCACTCGTTTTCGCTGCCCTTTTCTGACTCTCCCATTTTGGCCACGCACGCCCCTGTGGAGCAGAGATGCTCAGAATGGAACATGGCTTTCCACTCTTCCCTCTAGATTCTTTTGGCATTGCTGCTTTTCAGCCGTTTCTCTGCCAGGACCCGGAGGGAGAATTTCCTGACAGTGGTTCAAGCTGTCTGTATGCAGGCCTACAGGTTAGTACTCCAGCTGAGGCCTAGATTCCTCTACCTTGAGTCCCATGGCGCAGTGCCTCCCACACAGTTCCCAGAACACTTCACAAAAGGTGGCTAAAAATGGTCTGTATATTACAGACAGGGAAACTGGGGCACAAACAGGTTGTGAGATTTGCCCAAGGACACCCAGCAAATATGTGGCACAGTCAAGAGTCGAGCCCAGGTCTCCTGTCTCCCAGTCCACTCAAACCTGGTGGCCTGGGTGTTACAATGCTCCTAAAATACCCTTTCTGCCACCCTTCATTTCTTTTATCACACTCCAGCCCTGCAGATAGCTTATGAAGCACAGTGTTTCTCCTGGGAGCGCAGCAGGTCGCAGCCGGAATGTTCTGCTTAACAAACTGCAGCATTCTCAGGGTTTAACATTTTCCACTAGAAACCAAAATCCAGATTTTCCTCGGTGTTTGTTTGGATTTTAGGATTTCTTATTTGCTCTGCAATGGCGCCACATTTCCCTAGCTTGCTGCAGTTTGGGACGGTTTGTTCAAGGACACCTGAAATGCTGCCCAGCGACACCTTTGCTGTTCTGTGCTAGCAGAGGCCCTGATCCAACAGACTTCAGTGTCCTGAGACCCTGGAGAAGAACCTGATCAATTTTCTTTTTGTCACTGGCGGAAAAAACCAGGCTTAAAAACTTGAAATCCAATTTTATTTTCAATGTAAAAGAATTCTTACAACACGCCCGTCTCCTAGAGTCTACGCTGTGCCACGCAGAAACTTTTGGGCGGAGCGGGGCAAGGAGAGGAAAGAGCTTTCCCCAAAGTGCCTAACATTCATTAAGACTGTCTTGTTAGAGTTCAATTAAATGTTTCCCTGTAATTTTAATGCAGAAAGGCCCCAACTTTTAAGGACCACACTAGCAGAGGTCAGCAGATGAGTCAACAAAGTGATGTTTTCCCCTCTGTTCACACTGGGGATTTCCCCCCTAACGTTTCTCATTGGATCATGGGCTCAACTTGACCAATGTTAGAAAATACGCTGCTGTAGACATAGCCACCAACAACCTGCTGGCTAGGATGATTCTTAATGGGTCCAATCTGGTCTGGTGCTCAGTTCCCTACCTTGATGTACTTCATTAGATCCAGCCCTCCCCTGACTCCTATTCAGATCAGAGCTCTCGGGGTCCAAGTGGGATTGGGTAACAAGGATACCATGTATGATCTGTTCCAGAGAAGTAGCCATGTTACTCCATTTTTAGTAAAACAGCAAGAATTCTATGGCACCTTAAAGACTAACAAATTTATTTGGACATAAGCTTTCGGGGGCAGAAACTCACTTTGTCAGATGCATTGTGGGTTTCTGACCAGGAAAGCTTATACCCAAATAAATTTGTTAGTCTTAAAGGTACCACAGAACTCTCGCTATGTATGATCTGTTCATATAGCACGCTTGGGTAGTGCTAAAGGTTGGAAATGTGTTTCCTTTCTTATCCTTCAGCTGACAGAACCCAAGGACGTTGGGCAGTGGGGGGACAGCTATGGAAGTGACTTCCAAGCCTACCTATAAACATCCCCTAGTACAGTGCTTCTCAACATTTTAAGTAGCAAATACCCCCTAATTTTTGAAAATTTTCAGAGGGACCCCAACACTCAATTTTCTACGGAATTTTATGTTTACAGACTAACGTGAAGCATAAGCTGGGAGAAGGGCTGAGTATATAAGGCCATGATATGACAGATGGCAGATCTAGTGTGGATATGTTTGCCACCTTTACACCAGGGGTGCACAACTCAAGTACCTACCTGGGCTAGACGTGATGTTGGCCAAAGCTAGGAGACTGAGCGGCATGCCAATGCTGAGGAACATAAAGCGTCATGCCAAATTTTTTGCATAGATTTGAGAGGAGGAAGGGGTGAGAAATAGACAGGGAAGGCGGGTGAGAGAGACAAGAAAAGACGATAACTGGTAAAATCGGGGACTGTCATAGTTGTCAATTTCACTGCTCAGCTAGAGCAGTTTTCTGGGCATCACCTGCCTTCCAGCTGGGAGCTGTGACTGGGTGGGAAGCGGGGACACTGCCCACCTCCACTTCACTGGTTTTCACCAGGTACCCCCTGCCTGCGTCTCACGTACCCCAGGGGTACACATACCACAGGCTGAGAAACTACGCCCTACACGCCACTCGGACTCTTGCAAGCACTCATGCTATAAACAGTCACTTAACACTTAAAATGGGGCGCTCCATTCATACAAGTGCTGTAGGGTTGTCTCCGTCACATTCACAAAACCCTGCCCCACTGGGCAAACTCTTCCCCTAAGATCAAACAGGATGATGGAGAAAGATGAACACACTGCCCAGCTGACTGTGCCGGTGCTCGGCGCGCCGGCCACCTCCGTGTCGGCACCCCAGCAGCCAGGAAATGAGACTCACCAGCGGGTAAAACAAGCGAGCAACTGTAAATAGCTTCACCCAAAGGCATCGGCTAGACACTTACGAAGGCAAAAGCAGCAGCAAGTGCCTTCCTGGGGGGGATGGAAGTGTCAGCAGCCTGCTTGGCGAGTGTCCGCTTTGACTGGCTGGGTGCAGGGCTGTCGGGATGCATTCCCAGCACACATTAAACGGGAGGACAGGTGCTGCTGAAAGATAAGCAAGATAGTTCTCCTTCCTGCCCGTGCTGTGCCTGTGCTGGCAGGGGCAGCAGTGGCAGCATATGGTGATTTCCGATAGCACGTGCTGGATGCAAGACGGAGACCTCTGGCTAAGGTAAGAGAACAATAAATATCCTCCCTTGCATACGGCTTCAAGCTGTGATTCCTCACATCTCATAAGCTAAGCAGGGTCAAACTAGGGCAGTAATTTCATGGGAAAAATCAAGAGCCATAGGAAATGGTGCTGGTGATTCATTCTTCTCTCCAAAGTCCCCGGTGAACCAATGCTTGGCTTGGCTGGGATGAAGGGTTGTGCCGCTGGAGGGGTCATCTTTTGAATGAGATTTAAACCCCCTTATGGCACTTTTTGCAAGAGTTAAGGCTGGGAGCCCTGGTGTCTTGGCCAGGCATGCGCTGCCTACATTCCCTTCCTGCAGTTTCGGTTGAATACTGTCCTTCATGTCTTCTCCTAATGTGTTGTGCAGTGATGTTCTCTGCTCCTGAAGAGTTGTCCCAGTTCACATGGCTGCACTTCCGCACTGGGCAAAGGGATTTCAGAGCGTGATGCCAGGCGTAAAGAGCTTCATGATGTGTCCTGGCTGAAAGGCAGGATTTATCACTTCTCAGTCCTTCTCCTGTTCACTTGGGCTAATTGTCTCCTCCAGACTAAAGGAGATGATACTCTTTCATTAAACCTCCAGCACACCGATGTTGACACAAGTTACTTGATCTGGAGCATACTTGTGAAACAGATGATACTAACATGACTGTTTCAACTAGGCTTTAAAGTAGGTTCTCTCGGGGACAGGAACCGGAGCCCAGAGGTAAGTGGGATACTGGGAAGAAGCACAAGGAGGAGGGTGCAGCAGGGGAGGCCTCCTGCTTCATACTGAGAAAGAAGGGCAACTGGCTAATTATCTTAGGTGCCTGCACAACAGTGCAAGAAGCCTGGGAAACAAATAAGAGGAATTGGAAGTCCTGGCACAGTCAAGGAACTATGACGTGATTGCAATAACCCAGGCTTGGTGGGGTAACACATGACGGGAGCACTATCATGAAGGGTTATAAACTGTTCAGGAAGGGCAGGCAGGGGAGAAAAGGTGGAGGAGTTGCACTGTATGTAAGAGAGCAGTACAATTGCTCAGCGCTCCAGTATGAAACTGGAGAAAAGCCTGTTGAGAGTCTCTGGGTTAAGTGTAGTGGCAAAAGCAACAAGGGTGATGTTGTGGTGGGTGTCTGCTATAGACCACCAGACCAAGAAGATGAGGTAGCCAAGGCTTCTTTCAGGCAACTAATGAAAGTTTCCAGTTCACAGGACCTGGTTCTCATGGGGGACTTCAACCACCCTGACATCTGCTGGGAGAGCAACACAACGGAACAGTCAATCCAGGACGTTTTTGGAGAGTGTTGCGGACAACTTCCTGGTGCAAGTGCTAGAGCAACCAACTAGGGGCCGTGCTGCTCTTGACCTGCTGCTCACAAACACGGAAGATTTAGTAGGAGAAAGAAGTGGGTGGCAACCTGGACAGCAGTGACCATGAGATGGTCGAGTTCAGGATCCTGACAAAACGAAGAGAGGAGAACAGCAGGATACAGACCATGGACTTCAGAAAAGACGACTGACTCCCTCAGGGAACTGATGGGCAAGATCCCCTGGGAGGCTAATATGAAGGGAAAAGGAATCCAAGAGGGCTGGCTGTATTTTAAAGCAGCCTTATTGAAGGCACAGGAACAAACCATCCCGATGTGCAGAAAGAACAGCAAACACAGCAGGCGCCCAGCTTGGCTTAACAAAGAAATCTGTGGTGAGTTATAACACAAAAAGGAATCTTACAAGAAGTGGAAGCTTGATCAGATACCTAGGAGGAGTATAAAAATATTCCTTGAGCATGCAGGAGTGAAATCAGGAACAACAAAACCAAATTGGAGGTGTAGCTAGCAAGGGACGTGAAGGGTAACAAGAAGGGTTTCTACAGGTATCTTAGCAACAAGAAGGTGATCGGGAAAAGGTGGGACCCTTACTGAATGGGGGAGGCAACCTAGAGTCCAATGACGTGGAAGAAGCTGAAGTACTCAATGGTTTTTTTTGCCTCTGTCTTCACAAGGTCAGGGTCCCAGACTTCACAAGGTCAGGTCCCAGACTACTGCATTGGGCAGCACAGAATGGGAAGGAGGTGAGCAGCCCTCAGTGCTGAAGGAACAGATTCTGGACTATTTAGACAGGTTGGAGATACACTAGCCCATGTGGCCAGATGCAATGCACCCAAGGGTGCTGAGGGAGTTGGCTGATGAGATTTCAGAGCCATTGGCTATTATCTTTGAAAACTCATGGTGATTGGGGGAGATCCTGAATGATTGGAAAAAGGCAAATCTAGTGCCCAGTTTCTCAAAAGGGAAGGAGGATCAGAGGAACTACAGAGAGGTCAGTGTCACCTCAATCCCTGGAAAAATCATGGAGCAGGTCCTCAAGGAACCCATTTTAAGGCACTTGGAAGAGAGGAGGGTGATCAGGAGCAATCAACATGGATTCACCAAGGGCAAGTCATGCCTGACCAACCTGATTGCCTCCTATGAAGAGGTGACTGGCTCTGTGGATGTGGGGAAAGCAGTGGACATTAATATATCTTGACTTTAGCAAAGCTTTCGATACAGTCTCCCACAATATTCTTATCAGCAAGTTAAAGAAGTACAGATTGGTTGAATGGACAGTAAGACTGAAAAAAAAGCTGGCTAGATCATTGGGCTCAACGGGTAGTGATCAATGGCTCAATGTCTAGTTAGCAGCCGGTAGCAACCAGAGTGTCACAGGGGTTGGTCCTGGGGCCAGTTTTGTTTAACATCTTCATTAATGATCTGGAAGATGGGGTGGATTGCAGTTTACAGATGACACTAAGATAGGGGGTGTGGTAGATACCCTGGAAGGGAGGGATACGATACAGAGGGATCTAGACAAATTGGAGAATTGGGCCAAAAGAAATCTGATGAGGTTCAGCATGGACAAGTGCAGAGTCCTGCACTTAAGATAGAGGTATCCCATGCACAGCTACAGACTGGGGACCGACGAGCTAAGCAGCAGCTCTGCAGAAAAGGACCTGGGGGTTACAGCTGGATATGAGTCAACAGTGTGCCCTTGTTACCAAAAAGGCATATTGGGCTCCATTACTAGGAGCATTCCTGAAACTCTTTGTTCTGTCAGAACGTGTGTCTTGTTAGTGTCTCTGAAGCTATGAGATTTTGCTCTGTGTATATTACTGAGACATGCTGTGAGTTTGGGAGTCTCCCATTGCTAGTTCTACAGTGACAACAAAGGAGGTGACCCGAACCTAGGAGGGCATTAAATTACCATTGATCAGCAGGGGAATGGTAAACAAGAGATTTATAATTCAATAAGACTCAGACTCTAAGGTCAGAAGGGACCAATATGATCATGTAGTCTGACGACTTGCACAATGCAGGCCACAGAACCTCACTCATCCAGTTCCTGTAATAGACCCCTAACCTATGACTGAGTTACTGAAGTCCTCAAATCATGATTTAAAGACATCAAAGTACAGAGAATCCACCAGCAAGTGAGCCATGCCCCATGCTACAGAGGAAGGCAAAAAAAACCCAGAGGCTTTGCCAATCTGTCATGGGGGAAAATTCCTTCCTGACCCCAAATATGGTGATCAGTTAAACCCTGAGCACATGAGCAAGACTCACCAGCCAGACACCCAAGAAAAAATTCTCTGTAATAACTCAGAATTCACCTATCTAACATCCCATCACAGGCCATTGGCATATCTACCACCAATAGTCAAAGATCAGTCAATTGCCAGATTAGGCTGTCCCATCACACCATCCCCTCCATAAATTTATCAAGCTCAGTTCTGAAGCCAGCTAGGTTTTTTGCCCCCACTGTTCCCCTTGGAAGGCTGTTCCAGAACTTCACTCCTCTGATGGTTAGAAACCTGCATCTAATTTCAAGTTTAAACTTCCTGATGGCCAGTTTATGTCCATTAGTTCTGGTGCCCACATTGGTGCTGAACTTAAATAATTCTTCTGCCTCCCTGGTATTTGTCCCTCTGATGTATTTATAGAGAGCAATCGTATCTCCCCTCAGCCTTCTTTTGGGTAGGCTAAACAAGCCAAGCTCTGAGTCTCTGCTCATAAGGCAGATTTTCCATTCCATGGATCACCCTAGCAGCCCTTCTCTGCACCTGTTCCAGTTTGAGTTTGTCTTTCTTAAACATGGGGAACCAGAACTGCACCCAATATTCCAGATGAGGTCTCACCAGGGCCTTTTATAACGGTACTAACACCTCCCTATCTCTACTGGAAACACCTCGTCTGATGCATCCTAGGACCGTATTAGCGGTTTTCACTGCCACATCACATTGGCAGCTCTTAGTCATCCTGTGATCGACCAATACACTCAAATCATTCTCCTCCGCTGTCACTTCCAACTGATGCGTCCCCAGTTTATAGGAGAAATTCTTGTTAGTCCCTAAATGCATGACCTTGCACTTTCCACTATTAAATTTCATCCTATTTCTATTACTCCAGTTTACAAGGTCATCTGGATCTGATCCATCTCTGGATCTGATCCTTCTCTGTATTGGCAATACCTTCCAACTTTGTGTTCTCCACAAATTTTTTCAGCACGTTCCCACTTTTTTGCCAAAGTCAGTAATAAAAAGGTTAAATAAGATTGGTTCCAAGACTGATCCCTGAGGAACTCCACTAGTAACCTCCCTCCAGCCTGACAGTTCACCTTTCAGTATGACCTGTTGTAGTCTCCTCTTTATCCACCTTTCAGTTTTCATATTAATCACCATCTTTTCCAATTTAACTAATAATTCCCAATGTGGAATCGAACCAAATGCCTTACTGAAATCTAGGTAAATTAGATCCACCGCATTCCCTTTGTCTAAAAAAATCTGTTATCTTCACAAAAAAGGAGATCAAGTTGGTCCGGCACGATTTGCCTTTTGTAAAGCCATGTTGTATTTCATCCCAATTACCGTTAACCTCGATGTCCTTAACTACTTTCTTTTTTAAATTTTTTCAAAGACGTTGTATACCACTGAGGTCAAACTAACAGGCCTGTAGTTACACGGATCACTTTTTCTCCCTTTCTTAAAAACAGGCACTATATTAGCAATTCTCCAATCATATAGTGCAGCCACCGAGTTTACAGATTCATTAAAAATCCTTGCTAATGGGCTTGCAATTTCATGTGCTAGTTCCTTTAACATTCTTGGATGGAGATTATCTGGCCCACCCAATTTAGTCCCATTAAACTGTTCAAGTTTTGCTTCTACCTCAGATGTGGTTATTTCTACCTACATATCCTCATTCCCATTAGTCACCCTACCACTCTCCCCAAACTCATCATTAGCCTCATTAAAAATGGAGGCTAAGTAGTTATTCAGATATTCAGCCATGCCTAGATTTTCCTTAACCTCCACCCCATCCTCAGTGCTTAGTGGTCCCACGTCTTGCTTTGTTTTCTTCCTATTTATATGGCCATAGAACCTTTTACTATTGGTTTTAATTCCCTTTGCAAGGTCCAACTCTACTTGACTTTTGGCCTTTCTCACTTTATCTCTACATGTTCTGACCTCCATGAGGTAGCTTTCCTTGTTGATCCCTCCCATCTTCCACTCCTTGTAGGCTTTCTGCTTCCTCTTAAATCACCTGTCTGAGATGCTTACTCAGCCAGTTCAGTCTACAATTCTTGCCTATGAATTTTTTCCCCTTCCTTGGGATGCAGGCTTCAGATAGTTCCTGAAACTTTGACTTGAAGTAATTCCACGAGTTCTTCAGCCCAGTCCACTTCCCCAACTAATTCCTTTAATTTTTTAAAGTTAGCTCTTTTGAAGTCAAAAACCCTAATCACAGATCTATTTTGGTTTATCCTTCCATTAGTTTGAACTGAATTAGCTCATGGTTGCTCGAAACCAGGTTGGCCCTACAGCCAGTTCTTCTATGAGGTCCTCACTACTCATTAATACCAAATCTAAAATGGCATCCCCTCTTGTTGGTTCAGTAACTACTTCGTGAAGGAATCCATCAGCTATCACATCCAGGAAAATCTGGGCCCTATTATTATTAGCACTTGTCCTCCAGCCTATATCTAGGAAGTTAAAGTCTCCCACAATCACACAGTTCCCAGTAGTATTTACTTCATTAAAAGCCTTAAAGAATCTCCATCCATGTCCAGATCAGATCTTGGTCAGCAGCACACCCCACACGCTATCCCGGGGAAACTAGTAGTTTTCTTCCCCAATGTGATTTTCACCCAGACAGACTGTCTTATTAATTCCATCACTTCTAATTTCTTTGTAGTCTTCATCATTGATATACAATGCTACTCCACCCCCTTTGCCTTTATATCGGTCTTTCATAAACAGTACATACCCTTCAATACTTGTATACCAGTCGTGATTACTATTCCACCATGTTTCCGTTATCCCTATGACATCTGGTTTCACTTCCTTTACCAGTAGCTCTAGTTCCTCCATTTTGTTACCCAGGCTCCTCGCATTGGTATACAAACATCTTCATTTTTGCTGTTTGGCTTCGCTCACATTCCTTACCTGATTTGGCACAGTCATTCCATTGTCAATATCACTTGTTAGATTGGTACCTACATTATCCTTCCTCTTCATGTCCATTCTGCTCCCCACTGCTGTGTCCTTTCTTACTTCATTTTCCTCCCTCTCCATGCTAAAATCAGGCGTGGAGATCACCTGGGCATCTCCCAAACATCTCCCCCAGCTCCCTAGTTTAAAGCTCTCAATGAGTTGTGCCAGCCTCCATCCCAGAAGTGTGTTTCCCTCCCTATTCAGGTGAAGTCTATCCCAAGAGAACAGTCCGCTGTCCATGAATGCTTCCCAGTGACCATATATCCCAAAGCCTTCCTTATAGTACCACTGCCCGACCCATCTGTTGATCATCAGAATCATCAGACAGATGCATAAGCCCCACACAGTAGGGTTTGCTCAACTCTGTGACTCAACAAGAGGCCCATCTGGACATGCTTGGGACAGTTTCTTTCCAGGGACATGGACTAAGAGTATAAATATAAGGGACAGTGGCATCATGAGACCACCCTTCTCCTCCCCAAATCTACGATGAAGGCACAAGAACAGTAGGAAGACAAAGACTTTGAACTGAGGAGATTGGTCCCAAGTGGAGAAGGAAATTCCATCTGTGTATTAGGAACTATAACCCTATCCGCAACATCCAGTGGGGTGAGAAAAACTTCTTGATTCAAATACTGCTTAGGGTATGCAAAGTTGCCGCCATCAGATTGACCTATCTGGCTCGATTGAGTGGTCAGTGAAGACCCACTCAGTCAATCTAGAAAGTGATGTTGGTAAACCACCCCCGCCAGTGGTGCAGTGCAGTGAGACACCGCACAGAAGGGAAGCACGGCAGTTGATGGGAGTTAGGCAAGCTACTCTGTGTAGCTTGTGTAACTTGTCGATTGCTGCTGAATCGCCAGGTAAGCGCAGACCAAGGCTTAGTCTAAGGTGGTTGAGGGTTTAGACTGCAGGTTTACTTTTTATTTTCTCTGGTAACTATCTCTGACCTTTCTGCCTACAACTCATCATCAACCTTTCTGTAGTCAAACTTATTTTAATGTTTTATTCTTATTAGTGAATACAGCGCTTGGGAAATCTGCTCAGCTTTCAAAGGCTGGTGCATGTCCACTTCCCTTTGATGAAGTGGTGAACTAATTAATGAGGTCGCAAAGTTTCAGAGAAAGTCTTGAGCCATGTAAGACGGTACATTTCTGGGGTGCCAGGCTGGGGGCTTGGGAGATTTGCTGGCATTTCCTTGTGTATGGTCCATAAGTGGCTTGGGGAGCCCTCACGCAACTTAGCGGGGTGTGCCACTGCATGTTGGTGGCTGAGTGATCACAGCCGCTGCAGGGGTTCATTGCTTGTCACTGGCTCAGCACGGTAAGAGACAGCCCAGGCTGCAGAGTTCGGGGGCACAGCAGTCCCACAGTTCCAGACTGTGCCCCAGGGACTCCGTCACAGATAGGTCATTGTAGAAAGGGAGGCCTTTGTGAAAAGTTAGACCTCTTTGCACGTGAAAAACAGATTTTGTTAATATATTTGTTTTAAATGAACTCTTTAAGCAGAAGACAGTCACAGGACAAAGAAAACAGCCCCTGACTCGGACTGAGGATATAGTAATACAATACCAGGGATGAGTATACAATGAAGTCAAAGCAGCACGGCTTCTAGGAAGGTAAATCCTGCTTTTCTAACCTGTTCTGGATTCTCTGAAACGGTCAATAAAGCTTTGGATGAAGGAGACTCTGCTGGACTTAATTTACTTGGATTTTTAAAAAGCTTTTGACAAGATCCCTCACAAGAGACTATTGAAGAAAATAAACAACCACGGGGTAAAGCAGAAGTGTCCCAAGATGGACTGCAACACATAGGAAGCACTGTAATGAACAGCTGCTTCTCAGAGTCCAGGGAAGTGAATAGCGGGGTACTGCAGGGACCAGCATTTAATACATTAAGGATGATGGGAAGGAAGTCCATGACACCTGCTGTTGACAGAAATATTTACAGCAGGATTGTAAGTGCTATGGGTGGGAGGAACTCCAGGAGGATGGAAGATGGGATACTGAAGTGTAATTCAGAGGGAGAGAGAACTATTCCATATACATGGATGAGTTCTCAATTAGCATCAGCCTTTCAGGACTCAGCATGAACGGCCATCATGGACAGCTCAGGGAAGGTATCTAGCCAACAAGTAAGAGTGAAAGCCTGAGACATTCTAGGTTAAACACTTATAGGCAACTTTCCAGTCTGTGATGATTTGTCTTTGCCCATTGCAAAGCCCCACTGGATGCTCTGCTGCTCTTCTCTGGAATGATGGGATAGATGCCAACCTTGGAGGAGACTGGAGGCAACCAATCCTCAAATCGCATGCCCCCGTCTTCATCTACAGCAGCCACATGCTCACCGTCTCCAATCTGCACCTAGCTACCGGGGTGATAGGTGTACTAAGCCTGTCTGGGAGGGATATGAACAGGGTATTTTGGTTTTCTTCCTATAGCCTGTCTAAGCTCCGCATCCACATATACTGGCCCTGGAGCCTCTGCCTTCCTGGGACCATCTTCCCCTCCCTCCAACCTTGTCTGCAACACAAAAAGCACCACTGCAGGGAGTGTAGCGGACTGACAAGGGATGTGGGAGCCTTTCGCTGCTTGGTCCCTTGTTCCTTAAGCAGTGCTCCAAAGATCAACAGCATTGAGCTGTATGGGGAGACTCAGTTCAGTTCCTGGGGGATGTGCTCCCACATCACTAAGTCATCCTCATAACTGCTCACCTTGCCGGCAGCCCAGGCAAGGATTAAATGGACTGAAAGCTCTCTCTTGGGAAGAGCGCAGGAACGCCAGCGGGTGGGAAGTGGAGAAACTTGCCCTGTCACACTCCATTGTGTGTCACCAGCACACAATTCACTGCAGTGTTTTGGAAAAATCAGTGCAACAGAATCCTCCACACTCGCCTAAACAGGAGAAGGAAAGGGGTGATTTCGTGGCAACTTCTCACCCTGGGTCTGCTGAGCTCAGCACGCAGAGCACAATCTCTACCCAAGCGGCTTTTCTCTATTAGAAGCAGGCTGGCTGGGACTTGGAGAGGCAGTAGCAGCTCAAGGCGCCGTTGGTACAATTAGTGACGCAGAACCGGCTGACAATGAGATTCTCTGTGCAGAGCTTTACGCAACCTAATCTAACATTCTTTATGGACTGTGTTAAAATGGAGCGGGCAGCAATAAATAAGCCCATTTATGCCAATTATTCTTACATAACTGGCAGCAGACATGTGCTTTTGGGATTAAACACTTCCTCGCTGGCAGAGGGGAGGCAGAGATCGGACCATGGAATGAACAGGCCAGGGGGCCGTTTGGGTCAGGATGCTACACCTAATGGCACACCACAGCCCTCGGACAGGGGCTAGCGGAGGTTGCTGAGAAGGAAGGGAGCGTGCCCCGAAGCTCAGTTGCTTGCTTATTTCAAGTTAAACCTGATGCAGTGAAATGGAAAACAAATCTTGGCGCCACAGCTAACTGCCAGGAAGGGAACACGGCACTACAGGGAGCCAGGATCTCCCACCACCATCAGCAGAGGGTTGGGACCATTCACTGAACCCAGCTGCCCTGGCTAAAATAGACAATGAGCATTCAAGCAGAGCATGGGACTGGAGAGCAAAGGGCAGAAATAGTCTTCCTCCTGTTGCTACACCTAACCCCACACCCTTTTCCTCTGGCTCTTCCTAGCTGCAACAGCCTCGGGCAATTGTTTTTACAGGGAGCGCTGCTACCACAGAGGTGTGAGCACAGCACCCCAAGTTTAAGCCCCAGCTCCTCCTGTGGCTTGGGACAGAGCAGTCTCTGTGCCCACCCCTCGCCACTCGTGGAGCGGGCAGATCCCAACCACATGGGATGCTGTAAATTGCTCCGAAGACGAGACCTCCTATATCAGTACTAAGAGTGAAATTTTCAGAAGCACATGGTGTATTTTATCACCGTCTTCACTGGGAGCAGAGTTAGGCCAAAACTGAAAATGTCACCAAGCGCTGCTCTACTGGGAGCCACCGAATATAACGAGGGGGGTTAGTCTTGTTAAAAAATAGCCACATTAACTCATCTGCCACCGAGATGCAGTGCAATTTCCCTGCGGTGAATAGGAAACATTCTTCCCTCTAGTGATGGTGGCATGTGGTCCTGTCACAGTTCAGGGTGCCTGCACCTCTATTTCCCCTCTTTTGTATTCCAGCCAGAGCCCCCCTGCTCCTCACCCATCATCTCATCTCTCCCCCTCCTGACCAGGATTTTTCCAGGCTGCACAGTTCCTTGCCTGCACTGTGAACTCCCCAACAAGGCTATTTAAGCAGACCTGCTTTGTCCTCTCCTCAGTGGGTATAAACAGAATACATGCTCTAAGTTATAAAGGTAGCACACAGCTTTTCCAAAGAAGCACGTTTATTCTTAAAGTGAAAGCATTAGAGAGAGAACATATTCAACCATCAGAGAACCCACATGCACGCTTACCAGAGATCACTCCAGCTAGGGCTCGGGTAGGAATCAGTCCTTCAAACCCCACATGGAGGCTTCTGTGGGCACAGGCTCTTAACACCTTGAGCTCGGAACAAGCAACAGCATGAATCTGGGAGCCAGCCCTTTATACAGTTTGAGTCTGATTTTGGGTCCCTAGAAACACGTGATCAGTCGGCAATGTGCGTGTCCTCACGGCACAGCTTCAAAACAGGGGGGCCAGAGGTGTGGGTTTACATTTCCCACCATCCCAGATTTCCTAGGAAAGTTCCTTCTAGTCTGGTCCATTTGCTGGTTCTCTGAAGTCCCAGGGGCTTACCTCAGTCCCGTCCGCCCTAGAGCATTACAGACAATCCCGCAGTGACACCAACTTTGCCATTTCTCATTTGCCTGGATACTCAGCCTTTGCCAGATTATTGCAGGAGATTGCCACGTCTGTCAGACGCCATGTGACTACGGTATCCAGGGACAAAGTGGCAAGGAGGATCTTCCCCTGGCTGACACGTATCAGTCCCAAGAGTCAACCTACAGTGCCTTCCTTGGGGGATCCGGCCCCACACTCTGGGCACCTTAGAAACACACACAAACCTCAGACAGATCAGCATCTACAGAACATTCTCCCCCAGCCAAGGCCACAAGGGAAGGCTCTGGGCATCTAGTCTGTCCTCCTGTCAAACCCCCCCACCCCCCAAGGGGAAGCCAGGGGATACAGATGGGCCTCTAACCACGTCTCAAAGGGAGAGAGACTGGGGGTCTCTTGGACCCCTTACTTCCACAACCCCAGGGAAGCAACATTTCCAAGATATACAACCCTTCCTTGGCTGACACGAGGAACAAGCTACAGCGCAGCGAGGAGAGACGTTTGATTGGCAGGGGGAACAGTCTCCAAAAGGGCCCCATAGTGTCTGAGTGGGAGAGAAAGGGCACCCAGCATTACATGATGTTCCACTCCAGCCCTGCCCCACAAACTCCCACCGGCACGCTGCAGGAGTCCCCCGGCCTTCCATCCACAGCCAGTGCAGCATGGACACGGCTCCGCCTCTATAGGCGCACATGCCCACCCCTTGCCCCCGGCCCATCCCCAACCACACTGGAGTTGCCCCTGGGTGCGGTTCCCCACCTGTGCCAGGTAAGGGAGACCTATCAGTCCAGGGGGAGGAGGGGCTAACAACCTGGCTTGAGCGCCTCTGGGGGCAATAGCAGCTGGTCAGGGCCCAAATCCCATGATCCAGCCAGTCCTGGGGGCAACAGGAGACGAGCCCTTCATTTACCTGGACCCTCTACCTTGTTGGCCTGCTCTGCCAGAGCCCCGGAGCTCAGCGCTACGTTGGCCATTAGAGCCAAGCTTCCCCTCCCCAGAACAGCCCTGCTAGGCTGGGTCAGCGGAGCTCTCCGTGGCCTGCAGGTCAGCGAGGAGCCAGTTTCCATGGCCGCCAGGCTAGGATGCACAAGAAGTCAGTGCAGCAGAGTGCACTGGAAAGCTTCCTGGGAAACACTGTGCAGGCAGCCAGGAAGGCGGCTCTGAAGGAGACGTAGTGATCTCTGATACTCCCCTCGCACGCCTACGCTCCGGAGCAGGCATTTTAAGGAAAATAGAATTCTGGTTCTCCCTCCCTCTCCCCCTTGATCAAAAAGCAAGGCATCATTTTCCAAAAATAGACGCTCTGACATTTTGTTGGCTAACGCCTTGTTCCCAGCGAGCAGGAATCTGAATGCAAACTGCTGGCTAATTTCAGGCCTGGTTTTGATTAGTGAGGATGGGATTTTGTTGTTGTTTTTCTATGTGGGAGCACTGGGAAATCTGAAAACATTTTGCATTAAAGGAACAGTACACACGAGACACATGGGGGACAGATGGGCACCCCCCAATGCCTTGCGTCTCCATCCTTCCCAGCCCCATCTCTGTGTTTGATTCTCAATAAGCAGGTAAAAAACCAACAAACAAAAAGTGGCCCATTGCACACCCCCGGAGGGGCAGTGGGAAACCCAGAGAAGAGGTAGCAAGCTACCTTCAGCTATGGCCTAGTGGTTACAGCAGAGATTGAGGAAAGGGTCTGGGAAAGCATGGAACTGGGGCTAAGCCTGCCCCATGGGGGTGTGTTGAAATGCCACTCACGTTTGCAGAGATCCCTGAACTTGTGGGGTGGAAGGAGGTAGAGAGAGGTTGTCCCGATGCATCGTCACAGGGGGCAGGGAGCAGTCGCCTTTCCAGAGAGAGTCGTTTACCCTCCACTAAGTATGTAAGAGCTTTCAAGGCCTCACCCCCTGGCGCCGGTACTCGGGCACAAGCCAGCTTTCCCAGCTGACAAAGGAGGTCTGCTCAGACACAAGTCAGCCCCTCTACCGCTGCCCAATAACCAAGCTGCTGCTGGGGATTTTATTTCCCACCCAAGGTGCTCCAACCCCTGGCAGGTGAAGGGGAACCTGCCCCCTGCCGCTGCGGCTGGAGGGCTCTGCTCCCAACCTCCTTGGAGAGCAGCAGGCAGCCCCGCAGTCATCTCTGCACGCCACACCCGGGGGAAGAGCGGAGGCCAGCAGCAGGCAGACACTTCACATGGGCACCTCTAGCAAGGACCAGCATCTCCACAGTGGCTGCAGCTCGCTGGTACCACACCCACTTGGGTAAAAGCCCTTCAGTTTACTGTCAGCTCCGCAGGGATTTCCCACCTTAATCAGGGGAGGGGTTGGCTTGCATTTGAGTCCATTCATACTGCTCACAGACAAAGCCTGGGCTGCCTTCTCCTTAATACCCACGTCTAGTCCATACATTCCCTAGCACATCTGGGGGGACACTGCCTGCTGCAGACCTCCGTGGAGAGGGACACAAAGCGCAGGCAGTGGACGAGCAGCCGCTGCCCCCTGAAAGCTGCCGTGCCCTTTTCTCCCTCCTGTGCCGCCCCTTTGGATGGGGGGACCACAGCTCATGCTGCAGGCACGGCACTTTTCACTCCAGTGCAAGTTTCTGGAGACAATATTGTGGAGGGCGGGGACGGGGAGAGAACAACTGGCCAAAGCCCATCAGCCAACCAAGCACAGCTGCTGGCCTCCATAACAACCGCCAACAGCTGAAGCCATCAGCAGAGCAACTCCCAGATCACATGTCAGAGACATGGGAAACCTGGAGCAGATACCCTCTGTTGACGGGTTTCCACTGCGCGAAGGACAACATAGAAGGAGTCTATCACATAGATGGGGAAGGCGCATGGGAAAACAGGTGGCTTTAACTAACCGCGCAACACTGGAGATTCCAGAGAGCTCGTGGGAGGAGCGCTAGAGAAAAGACTGGGCCCAAGGGCAAGACACAAGCGAGCACGGGCTGTACGTCACCCGCTCTGCCATTCCCTCCCCTCCCCTGGGCCCCTCCGCCCAGCGCCCAGGATTTGCTCCTACTGCAGCTCACGACCATGCGGTATCACAATCTGGAGCATGCAATCAACCACGGAGCATCTGCAAGGCTCCAAGGGAAGTGGTCCTTGCATCTCTGCCGACCGCACTGAGCTCCTGCACTTCAGTCTTGGGGTGAATGCGTCGGAGGCTGTGCTCTGGCCCGCCTGTCCCTATCACCACCTCCTAAACCCTGGCAGGGCGGCACAGGGAACTCAGAAGCCCCTGTCATTTGAAGGTTACAGAGAAGGATTTAGGTCCAGGCAGCAGAGCTGGGCTGGTCTGCACTACACCTGCCTCCAGACGACACTCCCGGCTCCTTGCTTTCCGTCAACACTGGAACCCATTCAGGGCCTCAGCTGAGAATTGGAGGGCTCAACAGCCCAGTCACACCCTCCAAGCGAAAGGTGGGGTCGGGAACGTAGCCTGCACTGTCCTCCAGCCACTGCGAGGCCTGCAAGCAGGAGCAGTGCGAGGCAAAGGGGAGCCCGGCGTAGCCGGCGCATGCGAGCTCGCCTGTCGCAGCATGCTGGGCAGGAAGAGAGATGAAATCTCAGCCTCATGCAGGCTCCTGAAGCGGTGAGGGACGGAGGGAGGAAGCAGGTGGCACTACAGGATCGTGCCATACAGGGTCCATAGCACCAGCAGAAGCTGCATTTGCTAGCACGAGACTCTCTTCCCTCCCAGCAGCCAGGGCCAGCATCCCGCGAACACGGATTCCCCGGTGTCGACCCCACCATGACTAGATGCACTGACTACAACTGGACTGACAAGGCCTGGTAGCGCTGGCAGGGCCTGCCCCGGAGGGTCTGTCTACACTGCAGCCAGGGCTGCGAAGGACAGCGCGCCTAGATGTACCCACGCTGGCTGCGTGCTGCTTAGCTTGCTAACAGGGGGAGGTGAGGACGCAGCAGCGCCGGCTTGGTGCTGACTGCACAAGGGAGTACGTGTGCCGGGGGCTAGGTGGGCTTGCGCTGTCCTCACTTCCAACTTTAGCAAGCTCACTGGAGTCAGCTAGCGCAGGCATGTCTCCACGAGCTGCCGTGCCCTACCCTGGCTGCAGTGCAGAGGTACCCTTGTGGCTAGGGGCTAAATCTCGCTGACTGTCTCCTTAGGGGCTGACTCACTTTGGAACGGTAACAGTCAATGATAAGCCATGCACCTGCCAGCTTCTACCTCAACCCTTAGGTCTTTTTGGGTTCCAACTATTCCTGCCAGGAAAGCCAGGTTTTTACAAAGGGGCATTAACTTAAAAAAACCTGCGCTGTGGTTTCATGTATAGTGTTGCAACAAACACCAGCCAAGAGCCAACACTTCTGTTCTCTTTCCTCTGTTACAAGTTGTTTAGTTGCTTGTGGACTGCACAAACGCCCTGCATGAGCCAGGCGCATGGCTTCCCTCCCATCAGTTACTCCTTCCGTTTGTGTGGGCCTGTGACCCAGCAATGGCGGAGAGAAGCCATTCAAAATATAGGAAAGCACCGCAGTAAAGACATAAGTGGTCGGGCCACTGATTGGAGCTGCAGCAGTGGAACATTTTTGGGGCTGGGTGGAAATGGCTAGACTTCAAGTCTGTCTCCTTTGAAGACACGTTTTCAGGAAGTAAATCTATTCAGTGGCTCAGCTGTAGAGTTACAGCCGCTTTTTATCTTGCAGCTTTGTAGGTTAGAGGCTGCTCCTGGAAGAGGGCGCTTCTAGCCTTGAAAGCTCGTTTAGTAAACCTTTGCTTGTCTGATAAGACATCACAGTTAGAGGGCAAACCTAGTCAATGAAAGTGCCTGGCCTATGGCGCTTACAGGCTAAAAGCAGACAAGTGCCCAGTGGGACGTGCTGGGTACGTACCTTGTATGCTGTCATACCTGGGCTCCACATCTGGAACCGAGGTGACTCACACAGTAATTCCCGAAGGAGGGGCCAGGCCTATCGTTCGATGGTGGAAATTCTGTCCCTCAGGCCAAAAAGCGTCTGGCTGGAGAGCTTGTGTGTGTCCAGTGCTATGCTTCTGAGGAAGGGGCAGAGAGGAGTTTCAATGTTAGACAGAAGCAGCCGAAGATGAGATGACTGGACATTGCCAGCTGGGGCATGCTGTGACAGCCACAGACTGACCGGGGCCGGGAGGCGGCCGAGTGCATTCATACGGTGCCCAACACATGCATTGAAAGAAATTGGAAGGTGAACCAAAATAAGCTTGGGGTGCCCATGTGCAGATCACCCCACTGCCAGTGCACGTACCTGCATCACCGGTAGATCTGGCACCATGTCACGAGAAGAGGAGGAAGTACACAGGGAAATATCCCTGGGTGGGGAATGGTGGATGCCATGCTCCCTGCCCTTTCTTGCTGCGTGACAGACCCTCCCTCACATTCACACAACCTACCTCGAAGGGCTATGTCAATCTGCCTTTGGCTCCAGGCGGCCAGGGGAAGCAGAGGAATCTATCTGGCCCACCGGGCAGGACTTGCAGGGCACTGGTTTGTAATGTGTTGCCTGCTTGTGTGAGCAAGTGATGTCTCCCCGCAGTGGCTGGCTGCGCACAGAAAGGAGAAGGCCCTGAACTGCTACCAGCTAGCGCAGCTCTGCTTTAGCTGAAGTGGTTGAGACCTGGACACAAAGGTCCAAGTCCCCGTTCCCCAGGGATGTGTGATTTAGACAACCCTGCTCACTTATCCGCAGGACTCAAATTAGCCACAGCAGCTCAGCTGAGCGTTACGGCGCTGGCCAAACTGGTAGATGCCGTGCTAAGCTTTATTTGACGCCAAGTCATTGCTGCAGGGCTTACCACACACAAGACCAACAAGCAATCCATCAGGGTCAGTCTCAGAGATTCCTAGCCATGCATTGTGCCAGATCCCATACGGACCTATTGCACCCCACCACAGGATTCCCAGGGGAGACTCGGTCTGCGTGTGCGCATGTTCCACCAGCGTCCAAAGAAAACCGCAAGTGCCGGCAGCAGCAAAATGGGCCTGCACAGATTTTATTTCAACTATTTATTAAAAATCTCTGGCTGCAGATCAGCCCTCCTTGTTCACACCAATTGATTCACCTGCCCTGGAATGGGAAACCGCAGGCCCTTTGAGGAGAGGATTTGCAAGGTCTGTCTTGTTTCCCTGCAGCCCCTGTACGTGTTTCCTGGAGTGCTACTGTGTGACTTCTTACACAACAGACAGCCCGCCCCCGATGTATTCGTGCCCCCATTTCTCTGGCACTGGGAGATCGCGAATGTCCAGCCATGCCCCGCTGCAGCCAGAAGCCTTCCCACAGAAACACCGACAGGGCTCCATGCTTCAACTCATGGCCACGATCCACTGCCGACACACACTGCACTTCATCCCAGGAAATTGGAAATGCCAGACGTGCTCCCTGCCTTACGACTCCGCTCTGAACGCGGTGTGACAGCACTTGCCACTCCGTCCTGCCAATACCCAGCCAAGAGGGTGGGCCAGAGACATACTGCAGCTCCCGCCCAGGTGTCGGGGTTGGTCCCGGGAATGTTGAGAAAGGGGGCTGATCACCCAGAAGCATGTTCTCCCACATCTGTTGCACCTGCTTTATGATGGCAGCGAGGACAAAGCCAGAAGACAGCATGAGATCTCAAGGACACAACATACAACCCCCACGGAAGGGATGGGATATTGCGGCGTAACAGGGACCTTAGAGCCCAAGAACTCCCCCTGAAGATTGCTATGGGGCAGGGTCTCTCCACCCAAAGAAAGGCCAGCCTCACCCTAGAGTTTTGGGAAAGAGGGGAAGAAGAGAATTGTGCCTTTTACAACGCGCAGCCAGCCCAAAAGGCCTGTCACAAGCAGCAGCGTGCGCTAGCAGCCAGCAGCAATGCAGAACTCACAGGCACACAGCAGCAGCGATGAAAGGCAGGGCGTAGGTCACTAAAAATTAACTCCTTAAATGAAAAGGGTTATTCCTGTTACGCACAGCAAGGACGACGACTCTGGGCGGGCAGCAGCGCTTCTGGCTGAGTAACGGCTAAAGCACCTGCCTTTGTGCATGGGGCTGTGAGAGCCTGCGCTGGAGCAGGGCTGACAGCGCAGCCAGCCCGTGACGAAAGGCCAGCTCACAGGAGGTCACCTCTCTCGCTTCTCACACCGAGACCTTGAAACCCAGACGGGAGCTTCCAGCAGCACAGAGGATTTCACGGCCGCCTCCAGAGCCCCGAGCGCAGGGAACAGGCGGGTTCTCCTCCTCCTGGCCAGCTGGTCGCTGGTTTCCATGCATCAGTTCCCAGTGGGGCAGGAGGGGGCTGCAAGTCAAACACAGGAGGGTGGGTTTCCTCTGCTTTGCAAGCAGAATCCACATGGAAATGCCACCCCATTCTTGCCCAATAATTGGGTGGGGTGGGGTGGCAGGTGCAATTCAAGAAGATGCAAATCCCTTGCAGGAAGCCCCTCTAGCAGGGGGACGGGGAGGGGTGGCACAGCATACGGGATTGACTCCAGGCTTTGCAGCCGAGCCAGGAAGCAAGTGTAAGCGCTGCAGGGATGTTGCTCCAATCGAACACATCTCCATGCTGCCCCAAAGCATCCAGTGGCCCCGCAGCACCGACCCCAGGGAAGCGCAGGGGAGCCAGGCGCAGCACCCTGGAGCCAGGCACCCAGGGGAGCGCAGAGCAGGCGCAATTGAATTTGGTGCCCAGAAGGAAAGTGGCTTGTGCTGACTGCCAGGGTCTAGCTTCCCACTGCTGTTCTGGAAAGTGAGCTCAAGAGGAGAAATGGTTTCATTCCCCGTCTCCTGACCCAGCCCTGCGAGGATGCTGGACCCATTGCGCGCCAGGAGAAACACAGCTGCAGGGTTACAATTTTACAGGGTAAACACGCTGGCAACTGCCCATCACATGGAACCGGTCAGAAGGGCAGCGCTGCTGCTGTGTGCACAGCACGCATCCATCCTCCTTTACAAGGCACCGTTATTGCATTCCCTGCCACGTGCCTCGCTCTCCCGCATGGTGAGACCCCTGCTAGCCGGGAACTGCCAGGACATGCAACCAAACAAAGCAGAGCAAAAGGCAAGCTACGAAGGGAAAGTCGGGGGCAACCAGTGGGAACAGTGGGGGAGTGCTGAGGGGTTTCTTCAGCAGGTATGTCTATTTGGAAACGAACTCTTTGGATGCAACAGCTGCTCTCCTGGGGGGTATGCAATCCCCGCTGGACTGGGCGCTCAGAGCCGTCTTCTCCAGTGGGTGCTCTCACCTGGCCCTCCTCTGACAGAGGGAACGCTGAGTCACAACTCCAACTCCTATTCAACGTCCTCCCCAGGAGGATCCCTGCTCCGTGGCCAGTACCTGGGAAGTGCCCGCCCTGTCCTGTCTGGGTAGGGGTTGCGCACAAGCGTAGCTGACCTCGGGGCACAGCTGCAAGCAAGTGAGCGTTCTGGGGAAAATCGCAGCAGTTCCCCAGCAGAGTGGGGTATCTCTGGGTATGTGTCTACTGCACAGGGACCAAGGCTCTTAGCTGGATTTTAGCCTCCCCCTCTCCAGATCTACACAGAAAAGCATGACCCAGATTTGGAGTTTCTTCAAAGCCTGGCCTCACTGAGCCGGCTAGAGCATGGGTTAGACCTGCCTCCACTTCGACCGGGGCTGGAACCCACCCACTTTGCAGTGAGGACATGGACAGTCCCCAAGACGGTCCTCTAAAGGGCAGACAAGTTCTTCCCCCCAGACTGGGAAAGAATTGCAGAGTGCCTCCTCATGGGCCATGCCCCCAGAAACAGTGAGGACACCCCCAGGGCCCAACAGGCCAAGGCTCCCTTGGCCACAGACAGGGAGAGGTCCTGGCCACACTCATTGCTGCTGGGAGAGATGGGGGAAAAGAGGTTCCTGTCTCTGGTGGGAGGTGGAAGGGTAGGGGGAATAGGTCCTGGCCAGTCACCATTTCTCCAGTATGAGGGGAAGGTGGGAAGGAGAGGTCACAGCAACGTGAGGGGGGGACCCCAGGCACACCTCTTCAGCCCCCCACCTCACACAACTTCTAGTTGCACCCCGGGACAGTAACAGCATGGCTCTTCGCCCGGGTTAACTGTGCAGTGCAGACATAAGCCATGTCAGGGGTTTGCATCAGTGCAGCCTCACGGACATCTCTCTCACAGGGTGGGGACTCAGAACAGGACTAGTAGTGGCTTTATTCCCCTTAGTCAGAGGGTTCATTGAAACAAGGCCAAGATGATCAGAACCAGGAGTCTAGAAGGGCTCCACAATGCACAGCCAGGCACCGTGTCAGCCGCCAGACGCCCACCTCTCGTTGCTCTCCAGGGAAGCGTGGGGGGAGCTGCACTTCTCAAGTCTTGGCCACTTACTAAATGCCCTAGGATGGGCTCAAGTTCAGCTCCTCTCTTAAAATGCTAAACATTTCAGCCCAGGCGGCTAAACCCGCAGCTCTGGGTCACCCCCTGCCACGGAAGCCCAGCAAGACGCTCTCCACTGCTGCCCTGGTGGTCTGGGATTGCCAGAACGCTCTAGGTGTCTGGCGCCTTTGAGCTACCCGTGGGCGGTGGGGGGCAGAGATACGGGACAGGGACTAGAAGAAAAGGCCTGGAGGCAGCACACGCAGGCGAAGAGGCAGAGGGCTCAGCCAGGGAAAGGAGGGGGAGGTGGCGGGTCAGAAAACAAGGGCTGCAGACAGTGCAGGAAAAGCTCTGCAGGAAAGGAAAGGAAAGGGGACGAGCAGCTCAGTGCCAGGAAGCTGCACTCAGTGTATGGAGCAGGCAGCTGATCGGACGCGGTGCTGCCATTAAATACAGCACCCAGGATCAGACCGTGGCCAAGGGGATGCTTTGAACAGTGCAAGCCTCCAGCTTCTGCACCAATAGCATTCTCTGGACCAGGCCTTGGGAAGAATGGAGGGTCTAGGCGACAGCTCCAAATCTGGAGAAAGACAGGACAGGATCCCACAGAAGGAGACGGCTTACAAACCCTTGTACATTTACAGGACAGAAAGAGAACAGAGCACGTGGCGAGTGGCAAATGGGACCCAAAGCAATCCCCCACCCAGCTGTCTCCCCAACCTCTTCTCTTCCCGCAACAGACACCCGCACCAGATTCTGATCTCAGCAAATCTGGAGTAACTCCAGTGGGGTTACTCCAAATTCACCCCATTGTAACGTTGAAATCTGCCCCTTTCCCTGATCCTGACAGAATTTCCACCTCTCTCTCTCTGTGCAAGCCCAAAAATCAGCTCTCCCTAGCACAGCTAGCCCTCGCATGGGGCACTGAACTTTCTGAGGCACATGGGAAAGCCCGGTTGTCAGCGCATAGCTGCTGGAGGGGAACTGGGATTTGGAGACACACCAAATCCCTTTCGGCAGAAGGCAGAAATATCTCCTCCTAGCGATAGAGTGGAGTCTGCCGGCACCTCCAAGTACCTCTGGATCCGAGTGGGAGCCCCCACCCCCTCACACCTAGTAACATTCCTTTGCATTGTTTAATAAAGGCAATTTTCACTTTCCAGTCAGTCACTCCTGCGCTGTATTGCTAATGCACCATGACTAATATACAGCAACAATGAAACACCCATCATACTTGTAGCACATTCCACTTAAGCTTCTTCCCCAGCCTTAGCCACATGCTACATAAATCAGGTGACTTTTTACTAAGAACCAGTTAGCGCTCCAGTCATTTGTTTTATTGGTGCTAGACACACACTTCAGCGACGGGGCTTATTTCTGCCCCCTTGAAACACCAGAAACAAAGAGCAGGAGGATCAGGACGTAATCACTGCCCCAAGACCTCGGGATGAAATGCACTTTGTCAGAGAGGGTGAGCACCACCCACACGTTATAGGAGGGCAACTGACGCAAAACGTGAAGCATCTTGTCCAAGGTTACAAGTAGCAGAGCCTAGAGCGGGACACAGAACTGGGTTCAACCTGCTGAACTGCAGGGCGTCCCATTTACACACAGCACTTCCAGGATTTGTCCCACGCACCCCGGCACAAGCCGAACCCAGTGTTGGTTGCTGCCATTCTTGCCCCACCATCCAACCACCACTTCCCCATTCTCAACAACCACCCTCCCCGGTTCCTGCAACCGCTGGCAGCCGTATCCCCGAGCACAACAGGCCTGTCCTCGGAGCAGACCCACGGCCTCATCCCACTGCACATCTGCAGCAGTCTCCATAGCCGCGCTTTTCACGCCACACTTCAAGGAGGGCTGCTCTCCTCTGCGCTTCCTCCCCACCCCATGCTTCCTGCCTAGCTTTGGTTGGTTGGAACTAGCATTGCAACTCCTTCCTGTGGTCTCCAACCAGCTCTGGGAAAGGGGCAGAGCCCTGCCACCATTTCCTCCCTCTAACTGGCCCACGCCAGGTGGGTGGGGGCTGTTCCGATGCTAAAAAGCCTGCACTGCATTAGCAACAGCCAAGGGGGACACCTGCTGCTGCACACGCAAGCGGCATGACTCACCACGTGACATTTGGATGGGCGACCCCGACAGGAAGCGCTGCATTCATGCCTTGCTCAACAGCTGTGGCCCTTTAGGAATTTGAAGAGGAAGCATCTTTGTGAGCAAGGATAAAATTAGGACACGGAGGGGAGGAGAGGGAAGTCAGAAGTCAAGAAAGCTCTGAAACTGGAGAGGTTTTCCCCACTGCACTGAAGTAGGAAAATTGTAATTCTCCATTTTATTTTATTTATTTCCATCAATCCTCAGAAGTGTACCCCTCAGGGCACGGAAAACCATGGCAACTCTGCAGCTCACGCTTTAAAAATTCATACACTCAATGCAGGAGATTTCTAGCTGCACTTTTCAAGTTTAAGGAAAAAACTGGGTCTCATGTTAGTGTTCTGACCGCAAACTGGGCGGGGGTGGGGGCAAAGAGGGGGAGGGCTCTATTCCCCCTCACCCCGGGGGAACGTACTAGTATGCATTTTAAAGAAAGCCTCCCATTAGACACTTCCCCCAACGAGCACAGATGCTGAGTTCTGCTGGGTGCCACATGCCATCCAGAGCATGCTCTGGTCCCTGGTGTCACACCGTTCCCCCCCTTACATACAGGCAGATAAACAACAGCGGAACTAGACAGCAAGCAGGAATGGACAGGCCAATGGGCAGTGGGAAAAGAGGCAGGGATGGGACCCAGAGAGGGTAGGACAAGCGCCACCAGAACCCAGAGCATAGTATCCAGAAGTGGCATGGGAAGATTAACGGTGGGCCCGACCCAAAAGCAGCCACGTGCTCTGGATGAACGGGTCCTTGCTGATGAGGCAGCAGGAAGTCACTGCGGACCTTCCAGAAAGGACAGAAATCCACCTGGATGCCAGAAACTGATCAAAGCCCTTGCTCTTCAGTGCAGCTCGTGGACAGCACCTGGACACCTGGCTATTTCAGACCTTGGGCTTCCAAAAGCGTAAGCATCGCTCTTTCTGGGGTCGGGCTAAGCGAGAATAAAAGCATTAGATCACAGGTGGATGGTCAATGGAACCCATGAGGCTCTCTTCTGGAGAGCAAGCTTAGAGAAGGGTAGCTGAGCTCAGGAAGGAAAGATTAATTTGCCTCTGGCTAATATTTCCAAGCTGCAACACAAGGTCGGTGCCCAGACCCCACTCGCCATCAGGAAGAAGTTGTGACTGTAGAGAAGTTCCTTCCCTTCCAACACATCCAACATCACTTTCCCCTGCAGTCTAGGAACTTGGCCATGCCCCCAATGTGGGGCCACTCCCCATGCAGGCAGTGCAATGTATCACATGGCTGGTGACGTTTATGGCGCTTGCATGAGCCTCACCAGCGCCTGCACATGGATCCACTCAATGGGGCGACTCCTAGCGTTCCGGAGCTGAGCCACCTGTGAGAGGCCGCTGACAACGGACCCACGCTCCCAGAAATGCATGTCCTCCCCTCCTGAAAAAGAGCCAAGCACAACACAGCAATCTTCACTGCGAGGCCAGCAACAAGCTGACGTTTTCGAGGAAGCTGGTTTTCCTAACAAAGGAAAGGAAACGGGCTGAACCTCCAGCCTCCCTCCCCAGTTGGTTCAGGGCTCTGACTCCTTCATCTCGGCTGGCAGGGAGCAGAGAGGCACCCCCAGTGGGCCTACATGCCAGCGAGACTCCACGCTGGGCTAGGATGGATCCCCCTTTGCCAGGTCCAGGTCTCACGTGACTACAAAGGTTTCGCCCCAGCCTGGCAACCCTCTGGGGGCAGGGGGCCGGCGTGGGTGCCTCTGTCCTCAGCCCTGCCCAGGCTCGGGGAGGCAGAGAAGGAAGCTGTGGCTTGGCCTCCCCTAGTCCCGTGGGTAGGGACATTAGGGCTGCTGCTGAGGTAGGCTGAGTCATTAGCAGTAAGGGGCTTCTTCCAGCCAGCTGCCCCTTAATGGCAGGCCCATGGCGTCAGCCAGCTGGGTGAGATGTATGCCGTCAGTGTCCAATGGAGCGGGGAGGGCTGCTCTGCGGGGCCTGGCAGCAATCCCCAGCAAATTCAGGGGGAGTCTTTCCAGGAGCTGCCAGGAATTTGGCTCACTCTCTACTCGTGCCCACCGATGTCTCAGGGCAGAGAGGTTCTCCCAACCGGTGCAGCTTGTTACGCACAGGGTAAACTTTGCTGCTCGTGAGAGAACCCTCCTATGCAGCAGCTGCTTGGAGGAGCAATTAACAGAAGAGCTGCCAAACACGCTCTGCTGCCAGCTCCAAAGGTGGAGGAAAGGAGCTCTTCATTTGCTGCTACCCGGGGATCCCCATTCCCAGAACAGAACAAGGAGGAGCTGAAAATCATCACCAAGGAGAGCAACCGCTCTGCCCTCCGAGCAGTTTAACAGAGCGACTCTGGGGACTTGGGAAGCTGGGTTCAGATAGGGCCAGGGCTGGCATGCTCTCCCCAGGATCATCTCATTGACCCCTCTTCTCTTCCTGGCCAGAAGCCACCCTTTGGCAATTGCTGCAGCGGAAGTGGCACCAGGACAAGGTTAGTGGCTTAACGACGTCATGCACTAAATGACTAAGTCAGTCAGATCCTCTCCTTTGCTGTGCATCTCCTCTGCCTGTTCCCTGCTTCTCCCCTTCCTTGCATCCAGGTCTCCTTTCCACTGCACATGCTTCTTCTCCCCTAGACCTTCCTCTTCCACCGGCAACTCCAGAGGTCTCCTGTCCTGATGGATGCTCCAGATGGCAGCTCCACTTCCCAAAAACACCTTCTATTTCTTCATAGCAGCGGCAGCTAGTGGATGGAGGCAGCTAATTTGGTTCCTCCTCCTTTCTAGCTGCTTTTACAGGCATCCAGGCTCCTCTTTGCAATCAACCCAATGCTCGGCAGCCCATGATTCAAGAAACAGTGCTATGTAGCGCTGACTACCTAAAATTGATATGAGGCGCTCAATGTCAAGTTTGCTTGCAGCGATTAAAGTTTAAGAGCAGAGGTGGACAGAGTAGGGACCCTAGTACTTTCTAACGTTTGAAATACCTAGACCAAAGACCTATAGGTTCAAATCCTGATAGACTCAATTAGCTCTTAATTGTTCCATGTCAGAAACTGAATTCCATGTATGGTCGTCAGGACATCTTGTTTAAAAACCCGAGGTGCCAATATTAGACGGCACTTCATAGGAGTCTGTTTACCTCTGTGTTTTTAATCCAAAACGCTCTGCATGCTGTTAAGCAACATATGCTGCACTGGCTGTTACCTCTGCTCATCCTAGATGTGGCTGCAATTCAGTGGTGATGTGTGTTACTTGTAAAGCACATTGGGAGCTACTGAAATGCAATATACACACATTTTAAAGGATCGCAACCATGCCTGCTTGACTTTGATAGCTTGTAAAGGAGGCAGTGTGGGCCTTGTGGACAAAGCATGGACTGAACTCAGGAAAGGCAGGTTTTATTCCCAGCTCTCCCACTAGCCTGCTGGGTGACCTTGGACAACTCGTCTGCTTCCTGTGCCTCAGTTTCCCCAACTGTAAAATGGGGATAATGATACTGTCCTTCTCTGTCAAGTACTTTGAAATCTACTGATAAAAAGTGATAGACTAGCTTGGTATTATTAAAGAACAGCCATATAAAGCAGATATATACAATTTAAGTTTTCACAATTGCATGAAATTATGGCAGGGAGGATCAGCATTTAATGACTATCAATGTTGAGATTCAAAAACATTAAAGCTTTGTAACTGTTAAAATACAAATGGTCGACATCACGTGAAAATATATAACGTAAAGATCCTTAAATCAAACTCGAATAAGAAAACTGCAGCTTAAGAACTTACTTTGCCTATCTGTACATTCTGATCGTCCACAGAAACACTTCTTTGTACATGCTTGTGTACAGTGAAACTGACGTTTACCAATAAAAACTTTATTCTTCCAAGCCGGAATATATCTATACAGTTTAGCTGCAGCCGAAGGCACACAGAGACACTGCATGCTGGGAAGAGAAACAGGGGCAGTAGGACTACAATTGTGAAATAGCTTTAGTTAGATGTTTGTTATTCTGCAATTTATCCTTGCTGAGTCTGCTTAGAAGTGCACCCCTCCCAAGCACGCCACTTACAGCGACAGTGCAAAAAGGAAAGCATACTGCATAGTGAGCTGGCTAAGTTAGGCCAGACACTTAGTGGCAGTGCTGAGGGGAACTGGAGTTCAGGGAGCACGATGAGATGGGAACACTGCGGAGGCAGAGAGTTCAGCCCCTGATCAATGCTCCAGAATGAAGGATATCACAAAGCAGGGCAGATCTCACTAGATAACACCCAAGTGCTACCGGACCCCAGGTACAATGGCATATACCTTGCACCAGAGAGGAAAGATCCAGCAACATGTTAATGTTTTGCTCCCTCTGTAAGCACATGTAGCACCTGCCACCCATAACTGAAGGAGCATTTCATACAGGTGGGTTAGTGCGCTTATCCCCATTATACAGACAGGGAAACTGAGGCACCGAGCAGCAAAGCAATCTGCTCAATATCAGAGTCAGTGGCATAGCTGGAAATAGAACCCAGCTCCCACAGAGCCTCAAGCTACTGCCCTAGCCACTGGTACTTTGTAGCACGGGGCCTCCTACACAGGACAGCTTTTACCGCAATCCAGCGCTGATAGATTGCTCCCTGCATTTGCACGTGGTTCCTAGGGGACATGGCACTTGCTGCTCCTACCATCTGCGCCCATGGAGCCAGCCGACTGGCCAATTTTCATATTGGAGCTGGGGGGAATCGTAGCCCGAATCTGACCCCTTTGGCAAACCCATTACTAGGCATCTAGATTTTGAACCTGCAGGATGATCTCTTGGCAAACGGCTCTGAGACTTCGTAAAACGTCACATAAATGAAAACCGTGACCACTGGAGAGTAATCACGTATGGCACTGATGCGACTGTGCATGCATCGGGCCATAAACAATTAGCCATGTGCCAGCGCTGGGGCTCAAAGCACTGCTTTTGCAAACTGAGTGCCCGGTGGCATGATCCAATGAGTCAACTAGAATGAGACAGCAGCTTGGTTTAGTTAGGTATTTGACAAGGAAGGATGAGACATTCCTTCATGGAAGATTTTGCTGAATGTGTGCTTTGCAGTGTCAGTCCAATCCCTCAGGGATAATTACCCAACAGCGTCGGCACACGGGCTACAGTGGAGTTCAGGCAAGTGGCTGTGTTCCTCTGGGCTGGAGAGCCAGGGAACAGAGAAGATCCTCTATCAGGCTGCTAGCAAGTGTTGGCTTGAAAGCTCTCTGGAGGCTGGCTAGACTGCAGAGCTACCCAAATGCCTTGTGGAAGTACTCCGTGTTTGAGCACTCATCATTCGTTATGGAAGCCCAAGTAGGTGCTTTGTTAGTCTCTAATACACAACAGCTCTCTCCTAAGACGCTGCCACGAAATAAGGGTTGGGATACCAAACACCTCTAGATAATGATGAGACCAGCCAAATAACCATAGCTAGGGAATGCCAGAGGAAAGTGAAACAGCACATAGTATTAGGGAAAAGGAAAAGGAGATGGAACTGAAAAGAATGTCTAGCACTGATGCACTCTGGGATTAGTGGAGGGAAACAAGATGAGCTAAAATACATGGGGGGGAAACGCGAGTCCATCAGGCCCGATGAGCCGCTACAGCAGCCTTACACAGCACATGGAGGTGCCTTAATGTTTACATACATTGAAAATGCATTCAAAATCTGCCTCCTGTCCACCTCCCACCCGCAGAAGTGTGCTCTGAGCTCCAATTCTCCCCACCCCAACCAAAACTAAGGATAAGCTCTAAATGGTACATGGCCAAAGATACCCAGTAATCAGGGATCATGCAGGAGGCCGTAGGAATGGCTGTGTTTCTACAGGAAATCCATTTGGAAGAAAATCAACAAAACAACTGTTACTTCCCAGCCCTGTTGGGAGCTGGAGGATATGATGCTTAATTCCATCACTCTGCTTTTTAACCGAACAGCCTCGTGCAGCAAGCCAGAGGTCTTGACTCAGCGACATCTGTCCTCTACTTCAGACGTCGTTACTGCAAACCCCTTGGCATTCTTATAAGGTCAGGTGTCACGGCTTCAACAAGCCGCTGGGGAAAGCCAGGCAGTGCCGATCTTCACACTGAAAATGGCGAGATGATTTTCAGCTTGCGTTATAATTCAGAGGGGCTACCATTTCTGCAGAGGGGCCGTGCCATGGTGCGGCTGGGCATGCCACCCTGTGCTTGTCAGGGTTCTGTCCTCGAGCAGGAAAACCAGATGCTGAACATTGCAGCATTGTACTGAGCACTGAACTGAGGCAGCAGCACCGCTGTAAGATCTCTAGCGTAGCCATGCTAAGCCAAGGGGAGGGAGCTCTCCCAGCGACACAATGAATCCACACCCAACAAGCAGCGGCAGCTACGATGGCAGGAGGGAGAAGCTCTCCCACTGACAGCTCCGTCCACACCAGCATTTCCATCAGTGTAACTTAAATTACTCAGGAGGGGGATTCATACCACTGAGCAACGGAAAAGTTACACTGACAAAAGCTGTGGTGTAGACAGTCTCAGGCTCACAAGAACATGCCCTGGGGGCTACTGATCATGTGCTATTCAGCTCCTTGAGCGCTCCTAAAGTCCCAAACAAGGGGCTTTTGGACCATCCCTGCTCTGAATTCACAGCAATGCCTCAATGAAGCATCATGCTCCATATAGCTTTTAATTGCAGTTAGCTGTCGCCATCCTGCAAGCTCCTCTACGGTCCCTTTTTCTGCTCCAAGGCGCGAGGTCGGTATGTCGACTTCAAAAAGGGGGAAGCAGCAGCAACTCATGGTGCATTTTTCCTTGGAGACGGATGCTCTGCTTTCAAACTGACAGCTGTGGCCTAATTTTCAAGGAAACCGACAGGCTCCTTATTTCCACCCATACGATTTCTTTCATTACGAATAAAATAGGTTAGGAACTGGCTGCAAGCCAGGGTAATGACAGCTGATACTTAGATGTTTATCCATTTTTAAGGGTGGCTCTGAAAGGGGGTTGCTGGATGCAGCATGGGAAGGGTGAATGACTTAAGAACTTCACAGAGAAGAGGCAAGGTCTCTTTAAGTGAGCTGGCATCAAAGCTCAAATGCAAATCAGCACAATCTTGGGGCTGTCCTTTTTGAGAGAACTCCCCGCAGCCGTTGCTACGCTGCTGCAGTCAAGGATCAGTGCAGTCATGCTGCCAGGAACTGCAGCAGGGAAATAGGGACAGCTCCCCCCCATCTCCAAAGGGGCCAAGATGCACGTCCTCACCTCCATTTTCAATCACGCTCACCGAGGACTGCTCCTGAGTAACCTCGTGTCTGGGCTGGCTTTGAAGCCAGTTAACGCCCGTTAAATGGGAAATGCACGTTCTGCTTAGCCCAGCAGCACTGAAGTCCAAGAGGCGCTAATGAGTGTGAAAGAACTGAAATGTCCTTGAAATTAATGCTCAGGAGAGGTGCCACTTCTGAGTCTTTGGGTTGGAGCGGCGAGCTTGCTGGGAAAGGGGCTGTGGAATGGCATGGAAGCCCAGTGCTGGAAGAGATCAGACTGGAAGCAGATAGTGAGGGGAAGGGGAGATTTGTGTTGCAAGGGGAAGCCTCAGGCATGAGTGTTACGGAGGGATTTTGAGGCCATTCGGCACCATAAGGGTATGTTTACACAGCCCCCGGAAGCATGCCTATGAGGCTAGGGTGACAGGCTCACACTCCAGCGCTAAAAAGGGCTGTGGAGATGCTGCAGCTAGGGCTGGAGGGAGGGGGTGGGCTTCAGAGCCTGCACACAATTTAAAAGTGCTGGCTATGCAGCTATTTTTAGTGACCCGGGCTCAGAGGCTGGCTGCAGAGACGTAGCCTAGGAGACCTCAGAAGGCAAAGGGAAAGGCATGAACGACATGGAGAAGAGGGCAGGAGACGGACAAAGGGAGCACTATGATAGGGTGGATAGAGCTAAGGACTTGAAAGAGGATGGGACAGCAATGAGCGCAGATTTGGAAGCAGGGGCAGGACACAGCAGCCCAGGCCTGAGCAGCAGGGCTCTGATCCGGCTCCAAATGGCCCCCCCAGTTCAGATGAAGATAGATGGATCTGAGCCAGAAACCCACATCCTCTTATGCCAGCTTGAAAGGAAGAGGCAAATTTAAACTAGATGAGGAAAGAGGAAGCCAGTGAAGGAATTATGGGAGGGGGAGATAGCCAGGGTGGCAGGAGAAGTCTAACACCAAGTATTCAAGGAATCTGAAAATGAAGCAAACTGTCAAGGGCATCAGGTGTCAGTTCCAGCTGAGGCTGTGGACTCTGACAGTGGAAACAGTGCCGTGCATTTGATGGCTAGGGCTGGGGTTCGCCAGGAAGACTGAGTGCATCATCCCTGCAGGTTGCAGAGCTCTTAAAGTAGGATCGAGGGGGAAGCTGCCACTGACATTCTGATTGTGAGATCCAGGACCACCATTTGTGAGAGCTGCCAGGAGCGTATCAGACACTGTCCTCACGAGAGGGCAGTGACCCGGGGGAGGGAGTGCACAGAGCTGATGAATGAGACGTGGTTTCAAGGAGATACTGGACAGATGCTGCTAAACAAGGGGAGGCAGAGGAGGGTGAAGAACTTTGATGGGAGGACAGGTTACTGTTGGCGGCGCACTTTGTCCATACTCAGCTATGCACTAAGATTCTGCCCCGCTCCCTCGTGGTGGGAGCTGGTGGCAGCAATCAGCCTTCCAAGGACACATGGGGATGGTGGGACGTCAGCAGATGGGACATCAGGCGCTGCGTCCACAGGAATAAGCTATGAGGCTGTACTTGAAAGAAAACAAAAGAGGCATAAAGTTGGTACGTTTTAGTTTCTTCCCAACCAATGGAAAAAAGTAACAGGCCCCGAGTAGGGCATGTGAAGAACCAGTTGGCGGTGGTCAAAAGTTCGGAGAATTTTTTTGAGCAGCCACTATTTGTGAAGCACAGTGGGGCTATGTCTACCTTTATGGTAGCATCACCTACCGCACGCCCCCCAGCACGGGTATAAACAGCAGTGTAGACGGTGAGGTGTTAAGATGAGCGAAGACGTGCACACTATGGGGCTCTACGTGCCCAAGCAGTGCATCCCACATCTACACGACTATTTTAGCAGTGTCTCCACCACTGCCCTTCGCTGCAGGGAAAGGCTCCAGCGCTGCTCCCTGCTGTCAAAGCCTTTTCCCGCTGCCGCTGCCTTGTCGGAGCCTTTCGCTGCCATGCAGAGCTACACACCAGTGTGGACACAGCCTGCCAGAGATACCTATGTGGACCCTAAACACCACCATTAGTGTAGACAAGGCCTTAGTGTCATAGAAGAGATTCTCCAACTCACCCACTGGGGAGACAAAAGCTGGCAATCAAGTAAACTTGTCTGGGCCTTATTACCATAATATCTGAGCACATCACAATCTTTGGTTATTTATCCCCTGTGAAGTAGGGAAATATTATCCCCATTGTACAGGTGGGGAACTGAGGCACTGTGAGACTAAGTGACTTGCCCAAGGTCACCCAGGAAGTCTGACAGCAGGAAATTGAATTCTCAAGACCCAGGCTTGCACTCTAACCACTGGACCATCCTTCACCTCTCTGAGCTTGGCTGCTACCGTGGACAATTAGCCCCGTCAGATTTTCCAGTGTGATGAGAGAAGAGCAGAATGTGGAAGGATGCAAGCTCCGCTTTTAAGGCAATGATGCCACTGAAGGAGGGCACGAGGAGATCAGGGAACTGCAGGGCCAAGGAAACTGCCATGCAAATGCCAGAGACGTGTGGAAGTGGGGGAGAAGAGCACTACATGCTTTCGAGGGCTCAGACACATTACAGGACAACAGATGGAGGGACCAGGAAAGTGACGAGGGATATGAAACCAGAGGGGACCGTTTGCTGCATCTGGGCAAGAGAAGTCAGAGCTGGCTGGCGGTGGAGACTGGACTAAATGGATGTGGCTTGGACACCAGCCATGGGAGAAAGTGCAGGAACTCCCTGCACTGCAGATTGCTGCCACCCAACTCTCCAAGGCCAGCTGGCACTAGGGAAGCCAAAGAGCAGCTTGCCCCATCCCTACAGCACAGCCGGCTTGCTGCCTCACGGCTAAGCAGGCTCTGGGGTTCCCAAGTCAAGTGCAATGAAGAGCATGCTGGCTGACCGGCTCTGAATGGGGCTGCACTAGCTACAGCATGTCCCATTCCAGAGCCAACTGGTCCTCTGTTCTGGCTGGCTTCACGCAAACCTCAAGCACTCAGCCAGTGCGATGGGTGTTGTGGTATAGCAAGGGCAGTAGGAAAGGTCTGGAAGGGCGCTATGTAAGTGCTAGAATGATCCGGGCTTTATACCCTATAGACTAGCCAGAGTCACTAGAAGATAATTAGTGTCAGCTGACACCAATTAAGGCCCCACCCAGGTGCCTATAAAAACCCTCTACTCCTGAGAGATGGGGTGGAGTGGAAGGAGTAGGTGTGTGGGGAGCAGAGGAGTGTGTGAAGTTGTGGAGGAGAACAGAACAGAGGACGGCGGTGTGTGGAGTCGTGCAGGAGAACACAATGGAGTACAGTGCTGTGCGGGAGAGAGGTGGAGTCCTGAGGAAGGTACCGGGCTCAAGAAGCCAGAAAGACAGATGGGGGAGAGTAGCCCAGAGGAAAAGCCTACAGCTGCAAGTAAGGTGCCAGCAGCACGTAGCTGCTACTCAGAGGGCCCCTGGGCTGGGACCCAGAGGAGCGGGTGGGCCCGGGTCCCTACCCCCCTCCCTGGGAAGACGGGGTAACCGGCGACGCCCTGGCCCACTATGAGAGGCAAAAGTGCGAGACCCACTAAGGAGAAGCCGGCCGTTTGCCACAGTGTTTACAGGAGCAGGAAAGGGAGTGGAGTTTACTCAGCTCCCATCCGGTAGCTCAAAGCCTTCAGGTTTCAATGTATTAAAGCCCTTCTGCTTCGATGCCAGCTGCTCACATTCCTGTACTTACCCATGCTGGCCTCTACTGCCCTTTCCCAGCTTTGATTTAACGGTGGTAAATTTTGCACACAGCCTACTTCGGTAATTCTCATCTGTGTGCCAAGTAAACCCTGAGCATCACGGCACTCGAACACCAATCAAGATGTTTGAATCACTTTGCATCTCTTCAGAAGTCAGCTGTCCTAGAGTCAAAGCAAGATTGTGCACAGCTTCCTCTAGTCTTTGAATTATTCAAACACGATAGCCTGATCACGAGATTAGAGAAGCTCTTGAGCTTTAACTCTCATTCAGCTCATGCTCTGCCATGAGGCCCTCTGCTACCGCTGACTTGGCTAGAAAACACCCCTGCCCTGCTGCTAGAAACAAGGTCTCAGTTCTGCAGAATCATTTCCACCCGCACTAGCTGTTACCGGGCTTCTGGCCTTGCTAACGTACCAATGAACTGGAGCTGGAATACGGTGAGGCCGTAAGGGACAGGCTGACGTGGTTAAAGGGATTCACTGCACTTGGGACTTTACTAGTGGCGTGGCCACACGTCTTGGACGGCTCCTGTTGGCTGAGTCCAGGGCCCAGGAAAACCAGACAAACATCAGTGTTGAGGGTTGGCTTTTATAAGGCCCTGTGGCCTGGGCACCTGAGCCAGCAAGATAGAGAGCAAACTGTGCGCAGTGCATCTCAGTCACATGCGCCCCCCCCCTTCTCCAGGAGTTCCTCAATTCACACAGCACCTGTGTGCACGCAGAGCCAACACTCTCTGCATACACTCCTTGGCTGAGGAAAGGACCAGCCTTAGCCTCATCTGGGAAGTACTCATCCGGCCCTCATCGCTGTAGCATCTGAGCAGCTTCTCCCCCGCCCGGGGGGGGGGGCAAGACAGTGCTACTCTCCCCATTGTGCAGATGGGGACCCAAGGCCCAGAGATACCAAGTGATTTGCCCAAGGTCACATAGGAAGTCTGTGGCACAGCAGGGAACTGAAGCTGGGTTTCTTGGGTCTCAGGTGAGAGCCCTAACCACCGGACCCTTCACCTTATTCCCCCCTCGGCTCCACTGGAGCCCTCCCCGCACTCTGGGTTTGGTTTGACAAGCCGCTCACTCTCTCACAACTCAGACTATACAAGTGGGGATGAAATAGCTCTGCCCGAGTCCCTGCTTACAGCTCGACATTCCCGGCTGCACACGGCACTGACTAGACCCACCCGCTCAAGGGGCTGACTGCTCCTTTGAGAGCCTCTGAGAAGGATCTCTCCTGGGGGACTGGTGGGGAGGAGAGAGAAATGGCACCGCCTTGAAAACTTTTGACCATTATAAAAAATTCTTGGAGGCCTTCGAATAACTCGAGTTACTCCTTGCGGCACCTTGCGTCTAAGCACAAAGCTGTTCCTCAGAGAGGTAGCAGACCTGAGCTTGCTTGAGGTGTGAGCGAGCCAGCACGCTGTGCAGCACTGCCATGGCTGCTGCTGATTCAGTCACTGGGAGACTGCCCCAGCGGCCTGGCTTTTTTCAAGGCATTCGGCAGGTGGCGTGAGAATACTCCCTGTCAGCACCAGGACCAACTGCAGCAGGTACCAGATCCAAGTCCCCAAACACAAGGGTTTGCACATTCTGGCATCTACATCAGAGGGTCGCTGTGCCCCACTGGGCCAGCTGCAGAGGTTGATGACCCTGCTGCAGCTTTGGCTACAGAGCAGGGCCTTTTAGCTCTGGCAGTGGAGGCTCATGCATTAAGACCCAGAGGTGTCAGGCTCCACTCCCACTGCCAGTGACCCACCCAAAAGGACAGTGTTCGACATGCAGCACCATAAACCGCTCTCATCTCAAGAACGCTTCTCGCCTGCTCATCATTCTCCGTGAGGTCCGCAGTATCTCCAGTTCTCCCTCTCCAGCGGTCAGTCTCTTGCTTCTTCCCCTGACACCAAAGAGATCTGACCAAGCGTCTCCAGCGAAGCTTTTAGAGTCTGTGCTCTTGGTAACTGTCTCTACTTTTGCTCCATGTGTTGTGGCTGGATATATGCAGGTACTGAGATTTCAGTTTAAGGAAACAGGAGCTTGTTCCTTTATTCGGCATTGGTGAGGCCACATTTGGAGTAGTGTGTCCAGTTTTGGGCTCCTCACTCCAAAAAGGATGTGGACAAGTTGGAGAGAGTCCAGCAGATGGGAAAAAATGATGAGGGAGCTGGAGCACAAGACTTATGAGGAGAGGCTGAGGGAACTGGGCCTGTTTAGTCTGCAGAAGAGAAGAATGAGGGGGGATTTGATAGCAGCCTTCAACTATCTGAAGGGGGGTTCCAGGGAGGATGGAGCTAGGCTGTTCTCAGTGGTGGCAGATGACAGAACAAGGAGCAACGGTCTCAAGCTGCAGTGCGGGAGGTCTAGGTTGGACATTAGGAAAAGGTTTTTCACTAGGAGGGTGGTGAATCACTAGAATGGGTTACCTAGGGAGGTGGTGGAATCTCTAGCTTTAGAGGTTTTTAAGCTGCGGCTTGACAGACCCCTGGCTGGGATGATTTAGCTGAAGTTAGTCCTGCTTTGAGCAGGGGATTGTACTAGATGACTTCCTGAGGTCCCTTTCAACCCTATCTTCTATGAGTCTATGACACTAGGGGGCTTGAGTTCTTGTCTCCCCCCGTTTGAGGGCCCACATGTCGCTTAGAACCACAGGGTAGGCAGGTCTGAGTTTCCCTGCATAACAGATCCTTGTTACAAAGTCTTGCAAACATGGATTTCTCAAGTCCAATAATGTTAGTTTAATTATCAAAATTACTCTCACACTCGGGGAAGTGGGAGAGTTGCAATTTTTTTTTTAAAAAAGAGGTTTATTTACCCAAGCCGCTAATAGCTCCAGTGGAACCATTACAATCTTTGCTGGAAATAGGTATTTGGCCAGCATATATTTTCCCTGTAGACCACACCAGCTGCTGTGTGAGTGGTTATGAGCTGCCATGGAAATCTGCAGCAAGGGGTTTTCAACCAGACAGCCTGGTTAAGATCTAATCACATCAATGACTACTCAGAGACCGCTTAACTAGCAGATTATGATTTCTGAGAACTGCTATGCATGCACGCATGCCTTCAACATTATAAAACTGTACACACTTCTGCAGGGCAGGAGTGGGGTGGGGGAATACTGAGCCAAGGCATTAGAACAGCTTTTCTAAAAGATCAGAAAACAAGACTTAAGAGATTTTCTAGGAGACTTTGGACCACGCTTCAGACTCCAGCCAGAGGTTCGGCTGAAGAAAAATAACGAGTTGTAGAAGCACTAAACGTTATTGCAACGAAATACTGCTGGGCTCATCTGCAGCTTATCACATGGGGCAGCTTTATGCATAAAGCTGAGTGATTATTTCACACAGCACCAGTCCAACCTACGACCAGCCTGCAACCTAGCCAGCCCGCCCCTCCAGAACCACAAGACCCCCGTGCTCATTGACCTGAGCCCTCCCTGCCCCAGTGTCAATCCCCCGGCGAGCCTGTCCAGGGCAACACGGACCCCCCAGACTGCAGCAGATGCAGCATGGCCGCTCCACACACAACCCCGGCTTGAATGGTCCCAAGGGCTTTATGTGAGCTTTGCTTGCCCCAGGAGAGTCGGCCCCTCTTTCATATGACTATACGACGACACCCAGAGTTAAATAGGAAGCTGCACTGGGAGGGGAGAGAGATGCGATTTCCGCTGGAAGAGAGTCAGCAAGGCACAGCCATGCAGGCTAGCCGGGACAGGAGCAGCAGAGGAGAAAAGATGGCTCTTGGACCAAGAAGCCAAGCTTTTGCACAGAGGGACAGAAAGTGGGAGGAGCAAAACAAGATCAGTGAGTCAGGCCAGAACGATTTGCAGTAAGACTGGAAGTTTGTGGCTGCAGCGAGACTTTCCTAGGCTGTGTTTTGGCCCAAAGCAAAGCTTCATAATCTCACCCTAACCCTCTGAAAATGTGACTAATGGGATTGCTGATGCACTCTCAACAGCAGCTGGAGCAGCCTGTCTTTCATGTTTGCTGCTGGCTCGCTACACACAATGCCAAGAGCGAGCGAGCGAGCGTCTGGCGTCGTTTCTCGCTGAAAAAGCAGAATGAGAAACCAGACGACCCTCTGATGCAGCGGGGGGCACACTGTCAGTAAAGATTCAAGGAGCACCAAGATGCACACCCTTGCCCTTGGGGTCTATAACAAAGCATGGTCGGTGAGTCAGGAGCCCCGTGCAAGAGCAAAGCAAGACAAACTCATTCCCACAGACTGATTTCACCTCCCCTCCCCTGGACACTAGACCTTCCACTGATGTTAATAAGAAGTCAGGAAGTACCAGAGATTTGACGCAGCTCCGAGGATGCATGCCTGGCAGAGTCAGGACTGACAGGTTATATTAGTCTCCAGTACTTTTCTTGTCCATGCTTCACTTCTTCGGCCCCACCCATGCTTTCAGCCACTGCTGCAACCACCCGGGAGCCAACTGGTTCACTCACACTTAACACAACAGAAGGTCAAAGGAGCCTTCCCTTGCTCAATCATGTTACTTGTCCTGGGTAAGCAGAATTTTGCAAGGTAGCTGTAAATCGCATTTGGGAGCTATAAGCAGACTCTGCCACCAGCTCCCTAGCATTTTGTAACAGGCCCGACTCTCTCTCTTTGCACTGGTGTGAGCCAGCAGAGACTCCACTGAATTCAATGGAGTTCCACAGGGGAGAATGAGAGGTGAATCAAGCCCAGCTTATCCAGACAGGATGCATGGGGTCAAACCACATTAGAACAGTTGATCAGAAACTGTGTTCTAGCTGCACTCCCTAGAGAAAAGTCAAATTCTTTTTATCTTCCTCCTCAATTCTCCAGGCTAAGTTTGCTGCACTTGGAGAGAGTCCCAATTCCCCAGTCCACTCCTTCCGCAGGCCACGCATGGTTGGCTGGGGTCTAGGAAAACTACTAGAAGACACCCCCACCTCCCAAAAAGGGATGATGCCCTTTCACGAACTCCTTGCACATTTTGCAAGGTTTCTTCCTCTTCCTCCCCTCCGTACTCTCACTGACCGTAATTAATCCCAAACCACTCCAAGTAATGTTAGTCGCATGTGTTTTCCATTTTTTCCCCTCAAGGAAAATATATCCAGTTCTTACAGGCAGCTTGAAGTAATCTGTGTCACAGAGCAACTTTAGCATGTAGGGCAGTTAGCTAATTTCAATAGCTCTCGGGGTATTTTAAAAAAGGACACAGCCTAGATCCCACAGAATTCCCCAGTCACAATTCCCTGGGTACTGCAGAGAGAGGGGTTCGGCTTTCTTTTCCCAAATTAAGTCATTACAGCTCCTCCTTGGAGTCAGCCAGGGTGGGACCTGGCCCAAAGCTCCATAGGCTGGGCCTGGAGATCCCCAAGTGTCATTCAGCAATGCAGTGTTACTGGGCATCTGGGGCAGGAAGGTTAGAGAGTCACTGCTTGTTTCCAGCTTGCTACAGACAGACCCCTTGGCGCAAGCACTAGCCCCTGTAGAAACCTCTCCCCTCACCCCCGACTTGCAGGTCCGGTTTGCTTCATTTCCACAGTAAGTTTCTTATGTTACGTTCCAGCCCTGCTGAGCGGCCTGCCATGCTCATGAAGCTTCTGCTGCATATAAATGATTATAATCAGCAGCAGTCAGGTCGTGAGTAACAGCTTCTGACTCCCAAATGTGCACAGGGTTCCCAGTGGCCCTGCAGGATATTTTAATGATCAGAACACAATGGCGCTTTGGGGTTCCAAGCAACCGTGCATGAGGAACCAAGGCAAGCTGACCTCATGGCCAACAGGAGCCAAAGCCTTCTTGTGGTTCTCCAGAGATAGCTGGCAGCATCTGTCCCGGATAGGAAACCCTCCGTAGTAAGCACCACTGCCCCTCCACACAAAGGATTTGATACACAGAACTGCCGAGACACTGGACCACGTGTGCCCTCAGCTGCTAAGCCATTGCATCATGGGAAGAGGGATCATTTTTATCACAAATGAATTCCTGTCACAAATTAACATAACCCATCAAACTTTAAGTGACACCATTAGAGACACCTCCGTGCAGACTCGGACAGGCACACGCACCAGGAGGGAGTGTATGAAAACAGACCAATCCTTACAGTACCACTTAATAAACACCGTTCTTTATCTTCAGGTACCAGTGCTAGAATTTACCGTCACTGCTCAAGAGATGCAGAGGTAAGGTCTACAGAGGGGGAGCTGGCGAGGGGGGCACTGGAAGAGACATGTATTGGAGGATGATTTGGGGTGGGACGATGGAAAGAAGAAAAATATCGGCCAACTGACCAGTTGCCATAATAAATAGGACACGATGATAAACAGGAGCATCCATTCATGGCCAGAACTGACCAGCTTAGCAAAGCTGCAGTCCCCAATTACTCCATGAAAGGCGGGTTTTCTTCATGTCATCTTGCAGAGCAATTAAAAACGAATCCAACTTTCAACTCCGTCAGTGTAACGCACGGATTAACACCAACTCCCCTGCCAAACCTAGGGAAACCAAGCGAGCCACCAAGTGCACTAATGACACATAAATAAATGTGCACTTATGAAAATTAGTGTCATGCTGACCATCAAAGGGGGAGAAGAATACGGAGGAAGGAAGACTGACTTGGCAATGGGGTTTACCACCACACAGGTCTAAATTAGAGGTGGGTCTGGACTAAGCCTCTGTAACTTAACACCCCTGGACCTCTGGGACCATTCAGGTCTGAACTTGGTGTCTTGGACCTTTAAGTTGAATCCATTGCCTCTACCTTCTGCCCCAATCCTCTCTCAATTTTCAACTGGCCTAAATTCAGATCCCACATTCCTAGGTCTGAGACTTTGTACATCACACCTCACCTCTATGCCATCCTGCAGGGAACGTCAGAGTGCAAAGTACGTTTCTGGCTGCGCACCGCACCATTCAGAGCTCTATAGTTCACTGAACTAAATTACACTGTTTTTTTAAAGGAAAAAGACAAAAATAAAAGCACTCTCCAGTTACTCCTTTCTGCAAGGCAACAGGGAGGAGGAGGAGAATGCACAGTTCATTAAAGCAAAAAGGGCAGTCGGCCAGCGAGCCATCTTGGCAGGCAGCGCAGAGCATTTTCACAGACTTTCCTGCTTCCCAGCACAGAAGCATCCCTTGTAAAGATCACAGCTGTTTGGATTATGCCTGAGTTCATCTCACAGTTTATCAAAGAGGCTGGTTTTGGGTTTTTGTTTTGCTTTGCCCAGTACAAGTGGAACAGTTCACATGAAAACAAGCCAGGGTTTGTTCGGCATGCATTAGCATGGAGGGTGAGAATGAAGAGGAAGAAACACACACCAGGCTCATTTGAGGGGGTTTGCAGTGAACGGCTCCTGCGGTCTCTGAGTTGCAGTGCACAGGGCTGGAAGGGGTGGATGACATAACCTAACTCAGAAGACTAGGTGACTGCAGGTCACACCCCTGGAAATCAATAGCATGCATTTGATGTTCTCAACCTAAAACCCTAGTTGGATTTGGAGCGCCTCCAAGAACGGGCAAACAAATCAACAAGGGGCAGGGCATTCGGAAGGGGCCCACAGCTGCAACGGCAGCAGGCACTGGTGGGATAGAACAGATATGCACGTGGAGAGCTGTGTGGGCTCCACGGCTGCTGCAATGAAGGGCAAGGGGACCTGGGAGAGGGGACTAGAATAGCAGGTAGGGCTGCATGCCAGGATTGAAGGGTACTGGCAGAGCTGTGGGGGGGACCCAGGACTACAATAGCAGAGGATGTTTCGGGTCAGGATGGAGGCATCTCTACATAGCTGGGTAGGGACCAGAGCTAGAAAAGCAGACAGTGTAAGAGTGAGTAAGAGTGTAGATACATTAGGCAAAAGGGGGGAAATTTGCACAGCACCTTCCAGAAGTGCCCTGGGCTCTTGCCAGTCTCTTGTGACTGGTTCTGCATGAATTAAGCGCTAGTGAGAGATTGCCTAGCCCTCCCATAAGGGAGAATGGCAGCATTCGTCACCCCTAGAACCCAGCTCATTCCAACACACAAGGACTCTGCCTTCTTGCCAGTATCAAAGAAGGGCCCAATGAAGATCTGGTTCCCCAGAACACAGAGGTGTTTGGATCTGGGTCTCCTCTGTATGCTGGCACATTTAAAAGGGGCATGCTTTGATTCTGTGCTTGCTATATAGAGTTATACTGCAGATGGGATCACTGCCTGCTCTGCCCTAAGGCCTTTGGGGGCAAGGAGAGCTCAAGTTCCCTAAAAACAAGCGGATGTAGTCTTAAAAATGTCACAAGAAGATCCTGGGGGAATTCTCCCATTATCCAGCCTGAAGAGTCAGCAAAAGCCTCTAGCTCAAACAAAAAGGCCTCTCTTGCCCCCCTTGCCAGCTGTTTTCAGGGGCCTTGTCCTGGCTGCAGTGCCATGGTGCTGAGCAGAGCAGAGACAGCATGGCCATGGGAAAGCTCTGCAGACAGACAGTGAACAACAATTTAACATGCTGCTTAGAAGGAAGAGCTCCTCTGCTCCATCCTGCCTATGCCAAGCAAGCATCGGATGTTTCTCCAGTAGAAGCCAGTTGCTTTTGAACACCCCCCACCCTCGGCCCATTTTCCAAACATTCTAGGTTAACAAGTTTGGTCAATTTGAGGCCTGGGCTACATGGAAAACTCAGACTGATGCAGCTCTACTGCTCAGGGGTGTGAAAAATTTACACCCAAGTGCTGCTGCTCCGCCAACCGAACCCCTGGGGTCAATGCAGAAGAGGGCATCGTCAACCTAGCGACCATTCTCGAGGAGGTGGACTTCCTGCAGCGACAGAAACCCTGCCCATCATCCTGGTCTGCACCCACACTACGGGGTTACAGCAGCACAGCTATGGGGCTGTAGCTCTGTTGCTGTAGCGTAGACCCGGCCTGCAGAATTCACTGTTGCTGGTTTATCCTTTTGGAGAGATCAGCAGCCATTTAAGTGAGGGAGATGTTTTACAAGCCAATTTACTGCATTGCTTCTAAGGCCTACAGGGCTCTTCTCCAGCAGCCTCTGTGCTGACATTCTCCTTCTGTCCCCCACCCCAAATACAGAGAATGGGGCTGGGGGTGGGGGGAAAGGATGGTAATCATGAGACTAGGACACCTACTCTCCTACTCCTAGGCGAATTACCACGCTCCTTTTTGCTCTGCACAACTGTTCCTGTGCTGACGGAGCATCAAGGCAGCTTTGCAGAGATCTTTTTCACACCCCTCTTCTACCCACAGCAGCACAGACCCTGGTTGATGTGGTCTGCACTAGGCCAAAGAGTTAAAAACCAAAGCCCTTTCTCACAAAAAACGGAGGTGGGCAGAGAACTCATTCTGGACGAGGGAGGCCCGGGTTCAACGCTGGCCGCTGCCTGCCTGATGGAGCACAATGCCTGGAAACTTGGTCTCCAACACCCCCAGCAAGTGCCCCCCCCCCCAGCCTCTTCCTCTCATATGTGTGGGGCCAATCCAAAGGGCAGCATCTGAGCGCACAGACTGGCTCATGCCCCAGGTGCAGCAGGTGGGGCAACGCCTAGTTTGAGGATCCTACTGGTGTTCAGGTCTAAGCTCAAGGCCCAGGTGCTATGGCCAACAGTACATCTTTGGTGCCAAGGGGACTCTACCAGCAGAAACTTAAGGACCTTAAATGCCTACATCCAAACTTTAGAGCCTCACAACCCCGCTCAGCTGCAGCCTAACCCCTTTCTGCATCTAGCCCTAAGCAACTTGCCCAAGGTTACTCAAGAAGTCTGGCAGACAAGAATCAATTTTTAAAATTGGGTGATTCTCCCAGAAAGTCTCTGGGGGAGGAGCACACAAATGTGCACCCCAGCCAGTTATGCAAGAACTCAGTCTTCTACCACTTCATCCTAAGGAGAGGGCCTTTGTCCGCTGATTACACTGGACAACACATTTTTTCCAAAGTGTTGCTTCCTCAGAAATTTTTTTAGATTATGCTGGACCGCTTGAAGCTGAACACAAACATAACATCAGACTACTTGTATCACGTAGGAATTTGGAGAAACGAGAAATTGACTTTTACTGAATGTAATGAGTTTAATTGCATAATGTGCTGATGCTTTGCAATAGTTCAACTGAGCTAAAAATGTTTTGTTGATGATTTTCATTTGTACGCAGCATCTGAGGCTTCTCGTTTAAGTGTCCAACAACAATTAGCCAGCATTGATGGATTCCAGTTGCCCTGATACTGTTTTTCCATGATCGCAATGTTCTGGTGAAACCTTTCACTATGCTTGTCACTGACTGCACCAAGATTTGCAGGGAAGAGGTCTAAATGCGAATGCAGAAAACCAATCTTTAGTGACATGTTACACTTCATGGTTTTGTATGCTTGAAGCATGTTGTCAACCACCTGCACGTAGTTTGGTGCTCTGTAGCTGCCAAGAAACGTATCGCGGCTGTTGCGACATTGGCAAGACATTTTGCTATCACGAATCCTCCTGAAAATACAATTGCTTTATTATAGCGAGTACACACAATACGCTATGCGCATAGAGCATGCACATCAAACATGAATGCAAACTGAGATAAACGCAATGCACAGAACGGTGTGTGCGAAATGCTTTTATAACCTTTCTAAAACCTGTCCTGCCAGCATCCCCCCTGCCTAAACCTTAGCATTCCCACTGCATGTTGGGTGACCTGCACTAGGTGCAGTGTCACTTCATGCCCAGGCATGCTTGGACACAAGATAGAAAACTTTTCAGCTTACATTGTGGGTAACATTTTAATAGACTTAAATTATGAACTGAAATAACAAATATAGGTGATTTAAAAAAATGGTATGTGACAGGGAAATTTCATGGTGATTTTCGTAATCAGCAGCCCAAAATCCATGAGATACGCCCAAAAGTATTCTGGGAACAGATAACACTGGACAACAAAGATTTTGCTTCCTGAAGCCCAAACTGGAGGAAGGAGTGACTTTATGAATCTGTGGCCACAGGGGGGTTTGAAGGACTGATCACCTACCAGAGAGCTTGCTGGAGGTGGACTGATCTCTGGGAGTATATTAGCAGCTTGTAGGTTATTGTGTAGTTGTAATATGTTTGCTCTGTACTGCTTTCACCTTAACAATAAATGTGCTTGCTGAGGAGAATCTGTGCTGCCTTAAGCAGATGGGCAATGAGGCTATTCATAGCCCCTGGGGGGGAAGCAAAGCAGGTCCGTCTAGGCAGTCTGAATTGCTGGGGAACTTGCAAGTGTACACAAGCAGCGATGCAGCCTGGAGAAACCTCAGCCAGGAGGGAGCGAGAGATGCCTGTCTCCAGCCAAGAGAGGTGATGCCTGCAGCACCAAGAGCTACAGGGGCTGCCTTCGTTGGACCATGAAGGGAAAAGACAGTGCTGTGACGGAGCTCTCGAAAATCTGCAGAGCTAGCTCTCAGTGCCCAGGCCAAATTTCAACGCAGGGAAGCGCATTCTAGCTCCCTGAAGTCCCCCTGGGATTTGAATTACCATTGGTGTCTTCACTTCCACTGGTGCCTGGCACTGCTGTAACAGCTGCTGCACTTCACAGCAGAGGCAAAGGCAATTCTGCGATGGAGGAAGGCAGCCATCCCTGAGGAGAATTTATCAGAGCTGAAGCCTGGAAAGTGGTTTGGGCTCCTGTGGGAGAAGAGGCGCTGCGCAGAAGGGAATTTTATCAAACCTCCAAAACTGGCATCTGAGAGACCAGCTCCAACAATGCAGGTAAATGGGCCCTCTTCCCCAGGTGACTGGCAGGCAAACTGTTGAATCAGGAGCCATCTCTTGGCTGAGGGGGTCACAGCTGATAAAATACATAGGACCCGACAGAGAAACCAGTTTAGATTTAACAATAACAAAACTGGTAAGCATGAAGCAAGTCATATAGACCAGGGCGGGCGCATGGATTCCAGCACCCACCACCATTGAAAGGTAAAAAACCCCACCCGGCTCCTGGTCTGATGAGCTTTTAGTGGCAAGGGACAAGGGATTCTCATTGTGTTTTTATGCTTCAAAGATAGCTGGATGGATCCAGTGAGAAATGTGATGCTTTGGAAGCTGCTGTGCATTTTTGTGCTGCTCCAAACCACCTCAGCAGGCCAACAGTTGGATGCAAATATTTTGTTCTTAATGGTGCAGCCCACAGCCAGTGAGTGCAGGACCCTTTCCTTGCCATGCGCCAGCCTAGGGCAGAGGGAGGTAGTCGATCTCTCCTGGTTAGCGGGAAGGCTGGTGTTTCTCAGGTCCACGTTGACAAGGCAGAAGGCAATGAACAGAACTGAGCACAAGGCTGCTCTGGCTCCTGCTCCTCTGTCTGGGCAAACAAAAGTAGCCCCTTGGAATGGAAGGAAGTCCAGGAGCAGAGTGTCCTTCGGTTCAAAAGGAGACAGGCATCTCCTCGAGCACTAGACGGAGTTTCCAAGCTGCAATAACCTCGCAGGGCTTGGCCTTATGGTGCTCGAGAGCTGGCAGAAAACCCCTGGCTGAGGGGAAAGAGCCCGATGAGAAGCCATCCATCCGCTGAGACCAGGTGAAAAGGGACCCACCAAGGACACCATGAAGCTCCATTTGTGCCCTTTTGCTTCTCCAGGGTGCACAAAGGCAGCTTGACAGGACTCTTCTTCCCCAAGGATGGGGCTCTATAAACCCAGAGCGGGAATTTCAGGTCAGGTGTTCCCTGCAGGGAAGCAGTGGGGGTGTGAAGCCTTTAACAAAGATGGCCTCTCTCCTAAGTGTTCAGTAGACATTGGAGACAAGTATGGGTGAATGCTGAGTAAAGCTCCCTTTCCCCTCCCAAATGCTCAGCTTTCCTTCTCTTCTCTGCAGGGTCAACGTCACTTGCTCTACAGTCACTACTGGATCAGCCTACACTAGGCTTTCCCCCTAAGAAGTTCTCTCTTTTACTGTTGCTGGTCCAGCCCCAGATCCGGTAACGACAAGCACTGCTAGTGTGGACAAGGCGTCGCGTAGCCACGTATGTTTTAATCTGCTTCAACTAAGGAGATGATGAGCTTGGGATTTCCTCCCTGGTGGAGCCAGCCAGAACTTTTCACTCACAAACATTTGGATGAAAACTGGCCTTAGGAAAGTTTCCATAGAAACGCTTCAGTTCCCTCCCCGGAAATGTTTTGGATTTTAGTAAAGAACAGAACAGAAAACTGGAACAAACCGTTCCCAAGCATCTTGTGAGCCAGTTCTCATTTTCAGCCAGCTTCGCCACCGGATGGTCCCTGGACACACCTGTCGGGCTACCTAGCACAGCCTGGGCTGCATGCCCGGTGAGAACTGCCTCACTCGAGCGGGCTTTAGGGGGGACTGGCCTCTGGGGCCAGGCTGAGCAGGAAAGGGAGCTAAGGCAGCAGCTGTGGAGGCTCTGGATTCCTTGAAGGCCTTATGGCAGCCTGCCAGCTTGGGACTGGGGCTGTGAGGGGGCAGAGAAGGGCTGATGGCAGCAGAAGGGAGGGCTGAGCTAATGCCAGCATTTGGAGCGGGAAGAGGTCAATATGGAGTGTATTTCTGTGGCTCCTGCCAGAAGTTAGCAGGGAGCCTACCAATTAGAACAGCCTGACCTTACTAGACTGCAGGCTGCGGATCTGACCACTTCCTGCCACACAGGGCGCCTGCAGACACGGCATGGGGGACGAAGCTCCTCTTACTGCACTTCATTTTCCCAGCCACCCTCTGAGGAAAGCAGGATCCTAAGGAGAGCCATGCATCAACAGCTGCGCCCACTAAGGTGGAGTGAAAACTGGGTCCTGTGTACCTGGCAGCAGTGGCCCCGTCTATCAGGAGGTGGATTCAGCTATCGGCCTGTAAGGTCAGCAATGTGTCCATGGTGGCTGCCTGGTTCTCCAGGCAAGGTTTCCCTCAGTCTCACAAAGTCACTGAGCCAGACCCTAATGTCACTCAGCAGCATGCATCCATTTTGCTGCTAGGACTATGATCTCCTCCTGCTCCCCAGGAAACAGACATAGGCCTAACACCACCCTCTGGCCAGAAAAAGTGAAAGACCCTCCACCAGGAGCAGATGCCAACATCACTCCGTAAAATGTCCTGCTGCAGATGCTTTGCACGTGTGCCTTGCCACAAATTCATTTGCCTCTATGGAGCAAGGGCTCTGTAGGATCATTGATGAACTTCCTGGAACCTCATGCACACAATATGTCTCCACCTCCAGAGGCAAACAAAGACTTACCAGAAGAGAAGTGAAAGTCTTTCCTAATTGCCAACTACAATCATTGCGGAGCCCCAGAGAGGGGTTAGGAAAGAAACCACGATCATTCCTGACATTGTTTGGCAGCCCCTATCTGACCCTTTGGCCCTCCCTCTTTGCCAGTCCAGGCAGCATTGGCAACACAAGGCGGAGAGTCACTGCTTTGGTTTTTGGATCTTTCTATCCCACAATCCCTTTGCCTTATTCCTTCATCTGGAAATGTTCTTCTCCATATAACAGTTTTGTTCTCAGTGCTTGCTCCAAGCCAGATTCCCAGGCTGTACAGCAAGCCACTGAAATGCAGGTTGAGCAGCACTTAGTTTAGCTTTACTCATGCTACAGACACACATGTGGGATCCGGAATAAAAAGAAAGGAAAAGGGCTGTAGCCTTATGGTTAAGGTGTGGTTGTAACATGCACTTGACACTAACAACAGGTTTGTTCTTCGGTGGCTAATGAGAGATTAATTAAGATAACTGGTGAGACATACTGAGTTTTATTAATACCGCCATCACTATAAGCAAAACCTTAGAACTACAGTCTCTTCACCAATCTATGAGCTGGCGGCTCCCCAGCCGATGAGATTAAGCAAGCTGCCACCATCCTGGTATCCCAACGTCTGGGCTTGAGTCCCTATTTATTCACCTATTCCTTACATCCACCTATTTCTGAGACCATATTTGATTAAGTCTTGGCCCCTGGTTCATATTTGCCATTCCTGCGACCCATCGTTGGGGTTCCGACAATTGTCGTAAGCATTTGCACAGATAGAAGGTTCTCAATACAATGCTGTTAAGATGGTCTGGCTAAATAAAGGCTTTGCAGTCTGACAATTTATTACCAGATACACATCGGTAAATCTTCTGACCCAAGGTTATTTATTAATACTAACTTTTATTCAGTCTAATGTGCCCTTATGCTACTATTAATACCACACTCCAGGGTCACTGCAAAGCCCAGTTTAAAAATCAATTTCTTTGGTTATTCCTTTTTGCTTCATAGCTTTAGTTTCATTTGCACTGGTTTAGTCAGCATCTTCAGTCTTCCTAAGATATAAATGATTTAACTGGTTCCCTGAATTCAGGTAATGGGTTAGAAATCAACAGGATATTACTTGCGAACCATCCTGCGTGTCGTTTATTAAGGATTCACTTGTGGGAACCACTTTGTGCAGCCGTATAACCCAGTGCCCAGCAGCAAAGAGGAGAAACCGTTAGGACGTCAGTGATTGCCCAACATCTGCTCGTAACACACTCAGTACCAGCTTAGGGCCTGCCTTAGCCCCAGCCTGATGTCTGCAGGAGGGCGGCACTTCACGCTGTAACAGGCAAGACTCATTCAGGGAGAGGGTAGAACTGGACTGTGGTGTTATCCAACACAACAGTCCTGCACAGCACATTAACATGCACGGCTCATCTGGCATTACCATTCGGATACGTTCTATACAAGTGCTGGGACGTTACGCTAACTGAATCGTATTCTGCTACTCACACAAGTCTGGTCAGCCGGGCTGAGTATCCACAACACTGTGCAAAGCTGAACTCAGCTTTGGCACTAGCAAATATAAAAGCTGTCAAGACAAGACCCATTCATTCTGTGCCCAGGTACAGGTTGGGATGTGCCTCCACAGCACAGCCAGTACTGGGAATGTGGACTCCAAAACAAAAAAATACAGAAGGAATAGGTTGATAAAGGAAAACTAGGCAAAGAACTAATTGATAGATTTTAGTCTTAGGTGATGTACAGAGAGCTCTCCACTGCAAACGTGGCTAGCTTGATACTTAGTTTGGAGGAAAGCATTTGTGCAGGATGAACTGACACTGCAAGAGAACAGCTTCCCAGAAGGATTGGTAAAGTATTAACTCATTCCTTTCTATATTGTAAATGTGTGTCAGACAATAAATTGACTAAGGCAGTGATTTCAACCTGAGGTCCGCAAACTATGCTTAAGATTCCCAAAAGGGTCCACACCTCCATTCAAAAGTTTTCAGGGGGTCCACAAATGAATAAAGGTTGAAAACCACCGGTCTAAGGTTTGGTTATTTAGCCTTGAACATTTTCAATATCAAAACAAGTGTAATCAAGCGACTGGCTCTACAATCTTTGGAAAAAATATGGTGAAGACAATCTAAAAAGAGTGCACTAAAAATAGCACCAGGGGCTCCCATGATCAATGGGTCTCAGTGACAACAGATCAAATACTGACCATCCAGTGAACTCACTCACATCCTTCTCCTTTCTCTTCAATTGCTTTAAACCAGAGAAATAGTTAATACAGGCATTGAAACTACTTATATTGAGCTCAAGAATGAGATCAGTGGGGCAGTACCTCTCCAAGCTATGGGATCACGCTACCTGCGGACTCGGGGGCCATTGCTGTATCAGTTACATTAGTCACATTGTGAACATTTTCTTTGCAGCCATGAGGCTGGAGACTGAATTGGAAGCTTGGATTCTGGAGCACAAGTCATCAGGAAAAGCACTGGCATGTTATACTGCCATGACCTGGCCCAACTTCAGCTCTGCTACATGTTGGGAACGAGCCCAGCATGCTCCGCTACAGGAGCTCTTGGTACCCAAGCCGTTTTCCCCACGCAGAAAGTCCAGCTGACTGCAGTTCAGAAGAACGTTTGACATGAAATTGTACAGTCGCAAAACCAGAATCCGACCCAGGAATTGTTCTCCAATAGGCTGTGGGGGCCTTGGCCCTCTAATCAGAAACAGGGCCACATCTGCCACTCCCTCTCAAGTACCGTGCATGCAGACCATGGCCTTGTGTTTCCATTTGCAGAGGGCAGAGAAGAGAGATAGCACTTGCTGTTATAAAAATCCCATGTAGTATAAACTCCTACAGGAGACCATTAGCATATGCCAACCTACACTCTGGGAAACTAGTTTCGCCATGGTTCTTGAGATCAGGCACCAGTGGAATTGAGCACGGGGTGCAGGATATACTGGGAGAGGGGGAAAAAATCCTTGACCTTCCCCCTGATGGGGAAAGGATGGTGGCACTCATGCTCCTCCCACATATCTGACCCTGACCCACAATCTCAGTGCACATGGATGTTTCACTGCGAATTGTTTTAGCACCAATACTTAACACTGATCTCTAAGGGCAGCTTCAAACATGAACTCCCTCTTGAAATGAATGGGGCAACTCACTCCTTTCAGAGCTGTGGCTTCAGGCGGTCTGCAGACTCAGCCGGGCACCACTGCCATTAGACACACTCGGAAGATTTTCTATGCAAACATAAGGGTTAGAAACTTTTAAAAAACAACAGCTTAAATTTTGCAGGTCCTAATGGGGCCACTGGAGAAGTGCACATGTGGCACACGAACCAGTCTTCAACTTCTGATCATGACACACTCTCTAAGTGATATGGTTAATACTTAACCCTGGACCTTTTGCAACTATTCCTTCCAGACAGTTTGCCTCTGCCCCCCCCCCCTTGCCCTAGAAGAGTGAGCTTCGTGGCATTCAATCTCCACGCTCATTCAGTTCTGAGTTCAAGCACATCTCAATGATGCCTTCTAAGAAGGCAAGGAAGGAAAGATACACAGTTGGACCCCCCTCTGCCCCTCACTGATTCCCCCTTTACCAACCCAGTGACCTTCAAGCTGATTATTTCTGTACAAGACCAGCAGAATTTGATTGCCCTGTCCCAGATTCATTTGTTAAAGATTACATACTGCCAGCTGTCTGTCACAAAGCAAGCTTTCCCAGTATCCACCACCTAATCACAGCTTCTGGGAAACAGATATCAAATCACACAAGAGACCAAGACACTGACTTCACAGCTCCGTTCTTCTTCCCAGTCAAAAGCTCTCTCAAAGTGACCAGTTTTGCACTGGGGCGCCAACAGCTGAATTCATGGATGAGTGTATACATCTCACAATGGCAATGCTCTGGATGGACTATCAACACACAAATTCTACACCATACTGTACCCTACTCCAGCATAAAGACAGTCCAGACACCCCCAGAATACCCTGACACACGCTCCAGCTGTTCCATTAGTTTCTGAGCAAGATAGGATCTGAGAACAGTGTTTAATAAGGGGATATTTAACCTTAGGAATGAAAAATTCAATTGCTCTAAAAACATCGACTGTGATGACTGGCAAGCACATAGCACTTGCAGTGAGGCCTTTGACCACAAAGAATCAGGCAAATGTTCGGCCAAAATTCCAGATCCCGCTGAGGAAGGAAGATGCTCTTAGCATAGGTTGTGGTCTGAGAGAGATGGAGACAGACTGTTCTGACCTGATGATGAAGGGCCCTCTCGTCTCCAGCAGCTTCCGCTCACTGCTGAATCTTCGGAGCAGGTTGATCATGAATTTGTAGAAGTAGGAGTTCATGGCGGGGGGAGAGGGGGAGCACTCCATTCCTTTCGTACCTGGCAGGGGAAGGAGAACAAGTTATGGAACACGGTCACCCAAGTGTAGCTGAATTTGAATTCTGCACGTGACGGGCATCAACCTGTCACAGTGGGGGAAGGAGAGCAGCAGAGAGTCAGGTAGACGATTTAAGGCCTGAGCCAATGGTTTCTCCTTTAGGGTGCTTATATTTATGTAGCTTATTTCCATAAACGTATGTCACCATTGCACCAAGATAACAGCAGCCACATGGAAGGTTACACAGATTTAATTGTGTCAGTTAATACACATACCCTTAATACACACCCACTCTCTCTCTGCCACTTCGAAGTAGATAGTTCATTCAAGTAGCCAAGCCAGGGCTTAGAGTAGCACTGGGGTAGGTGGTGAATTATTGAAGATGCTCCATGCACTGCTAATTTAATTTCTTTACCTTCTCCTTCAGGAACTTTCATGCTGTTACTGAACAGCCCGGGGCCTGGCATTAATGAACACAGATCAAGTTGCAGCATTCGGTGATCGCAAAGTGTAATCCTAAGAACCGTTAACTGGACAGCCTGAATCAAACATTGACTTACAAGCACCTTTATTAAGGACTTTTCCATTTTCCTCTTGACAGGAAATTTGTTTGGAGACAAGGTTGGTTTCTGGGAAATGTGCATCAGAAAGATACTTTAATTTGGTGGTCAAAAGCAAGGAGGTCAGTAGTGAGTATAGTAGAGGAAGTGTGGCCTAGTGGATAGGGCATATCAGGCTCTGCCCCTAACCTGCTGTCACACTTTAGGCAAATCATTTAATGGTTTGGCCTCTGTTTTCCCCACCCACCCTTTGAGACTGCAGGCTCCTCAGAGCAGGTACTGTCTCTTCAGTGTGGATTTGTAAAGCAGTGAATACATTGGGTCCAGATATCTGTTTGGGGCTTTAGGTGTTACTGTAATACTAAAACATTATAGTATATGCACCATCACTTTACAACCCTACAGATTGGAGAGTTCTTTTACACACTTGTGAGAACACCAGAAGCCTCAAGTCACATAGCATAATCTCACAGACACAAGTGATAACTTGATAAGAGACTATTTGCATGTTAATTGAACTTGGTAAGGGTGCTGGCATGCCAGTTAGCTGGGAAGGCGTGAAAAATGCATTTCCTCATTAAGGATACCCAGATAGACAGTGTTTAAGACAATTTCACACCAGAAATAGAAACTTCAACCTGTGAAGTCCAGAGAAGTTGTCCGATAAGGATTGCTTTCAAGTGATGGAACTTTAAGGTAGCCAATTTAATTACTAGAACACCAGATCAAAGTCAATGGTTTTAATGGACATTTTAAAATGAGTTGATGATGGAACTGCTTAAAAATAGAACACCCATAACTCCCCAGGCAGGATTGCAGTGTGGGTCTAGCACACTAAAGCCTGATCTACACTAGATTTTTGTCGACCAAAGTCAGTTCTGGTTGACAAAACAGAAGTGGTATCCATACTGCGATCGACGCCCCCACCCCATCAGCAAAACTGTCACACTCCACTGACCCAGGGAGGGCAGTATAGACATCAGCCACTGCTGTAATTACAGTGGTGTCTTTAAAAAAAATCACACTTTTCAAATGTTTTCATACTGAGCCCATCATCAGGTCAAGAAGCAACCAATTAAAAGTATAGGCAAAGGGCTAAAGCACTGGTAAGACTCAAAATGTAGCCAGTGATTTCTTGTAAAGCCGGCATAGTCTGTCCAGATTTTGGCACAAGTTCGGTAATTCTCAGGCTCCCAACTGGTAAGAGTGAAAGACACACAAATCTGAGGGGAATGAAATGAAACACCAATGTGGCTGGGACATGCAGAGTAACCTAGAGGAATCAGGCACCCAATCCCACTGCATTTTATCCATTCCCTTAGGAAACTTTGAAATCCCAGCCCATGCTCTTAAGCAACTTTTAATGGCGATCTCCTAGAAAGCAAGTGTTCGCCACAGTAGGACCTTCCTTCTCAGCTGCAGGTAAAATGATCCAGATTAAAAAACAATACTAGATTGCCAAATCAAAATATTCCAACACAAAGGTGCATGTGTTCAAATGAACACTAACCAGAGCCAAAATACATCCATACCCTCCATAGAGCCAGGACAGCTGTTCCTCATTGTTCACGGGAGATTCAAAATAGAAACACTCCAGATGACAACATGCAGCAGCTCATCTTTAAAACCAGCGTGTCACCCCCGTGCTCTGCAGACTACATTTAGGGGATCCAATTTAGAGTCCTAGCAACAGTCGCCAAAACTTGAAATCAGCAGAGCCCCTATGACAGACATGGCAATTTCCTGCAATATCATAGCACAGAATATCGGAGTTGGAAGGGACCTTAGGAGGGATCTAGTCCAGCCCCTGCTCACAGCATCATAGGACTGGACGCGTGCAGAGGCGTTCTAGCAACCAGCCATGTGTTCAAGCCACTACCTGTTATCAGGATGGATTATCAATTATTCTGCTTTACAGGAGCTTAACATAACTAGGCAAACTAGGAGGGGGGATAGACAGTGAACACGTGAAGTGAGCCTGGCTCTGTGTGTTCCCTCTGAACATGCTGGGTGGAATGTCTGTGAAAACCAGGAAGTCTGGATATATTTTAGAATTGTCAGTATGGGGAAATTTAGCTAGCAGACTAACAGCTTAAGACTGCTTGCTTAATATATTTTTAGTAACAAATCTCGAACTCCTGCTTCTGCCCAGTGATTGATTTGTTTGCTCAGCTACATAGCATTCTTCTGATTGAAGTCTCTGTACCTTTTGGAGTATAAGAGGGAGGTAAGCTGGTCTGAGTCAGGCGGATCAATTCATGGACACATGTAGAAGGATCTCCAGGCACAGATGGACGGACAGGCCATCTGGAAATCTGAGACTGGTTCACCGGAAGACTGCCTCAGACTTGTGGGGTAACAAGTATTGAGGCACTCCAACCACTACTGTATTTGTATGTGCTTAAGACTAATAAATGGAGACTTCCGGTAAAGGTAATTCCGATGGGAATTGCTGGAGACCAATAAAGTAAAGCTTTAAGTTAAGAGCACTCGCATTTGACTTGTCTGAGCCAGCCATAGAGCAGGAGCGGGAACTGTTTCCTTTGGTTTATTTCCCGATACCAACTCGCAGATACCAAGTTATTTGGTCAAGGAACCCTGGGGATTAGATTGGAACTTGTGGGGTCATCTAGTCCAGTCCCCTGCACTTATGGCAGGACCAAGCATTTTCTAGACCATCCCTGTCAAGTGTCTGACCAGCCTGCTCTTAAAAATCCACAATGACAGATTCCACTGCCCCTCCTGGCAATTTATTGCAGTACTGAACTACCCTGGCAGCTAGGAAGCTTTTCCTAATGTGCAACCTAAACCACCCTTGCGGCAATTTAAGCTTCTTCTCCTTTCATCAGAGATTAAGGAGAACCATTTTTCTCCCTCCTTGTAACCACCTTTCATGTACTTGAAAACTTATGGTGCAACACCTCCAGAGAGGTCACGCACACTGGTGCAAACTGGATTCTGCAGAGACCAACGGACAAAGAAAGGCCTTTTGGATACATAGCTTGAGTTTAGACCGACTCAGGGCCTGTTTCAGATCCAGCAAATGGACAGGACCTTCCTGTCCAATTAAGGCCCCAATCCTTCCTGGGAGGGGTTGGAGGGACTTGACCTATTCCTGGGACTGCTTGCTCTTAGCAGCTGTTATGAACTTGTGACCACAGAAAACGCCATGGTGGGGTTTGAGGGACTGACCACCTGCCGGAGTTGGGGTGATCTCTGGTAAGCTAATTAACATGCAAGTTCTTTTATTGTTGTAATAGGTTTTCTCTCTAACACTTTCACCTTAAGAATAAATGTGCTTGCATAGGAAAGCCGTTCCTATAGACATTTACGTCTATAGGAACAGCTCTGAGGAGAAGGCAAAGCTGCTTTCTGAGGTAGTCTGACTTGCTAGAGAATCACAGTGTAGGCAGGGAGCTGTGCAGCCTGGAGAAGCCCTGGTCAGGACGGAGAGAGACGTGTGCCTGCCCCAAAGAGATTGATGACTGGGGAGCCGGAAACCTGAAAGTGGATGCCCCTGGTGAACAGAGAGGTTGAATAAAGGTGCAGCCAACAACTGTGACACCCCATCAGTTGATTTTTAATGAATCTATTGGAATAATATAATGCTTCCTTCTGCTACTCTGCAGAACGGACCATTTAAACAATGCAACGAAGAAACCAGCAGCATAACTCCAAGAGAAACCCCCGCTGAACGCCATCGCCAGCTCAACCCACTGAGGCAGGACTTTCCCAGCCATACTCCATTGCCATCAGGCACCAATCTCTTCAACTGCCCAGGCACGCACTTGGGCCTGAAGGTCAGACCCTTCTTGGAGTAGGGCTTCTCTCCCCTCATGACCATGTCTGCTGAATTCCTCCAGGATTCTGGAACTGACAGTGTCAAGGACACAAGGAGCCTGTGCTGGGAAGTCGTCTTTCAGCAGCAGGCACCCAGCTCTAGGGCTCCCATCCACAAGGTAGTAGACTATGAACTGACCTTTCCATTTCAATGCAAGCCCCATTGATGGTTACTCTTCCTGAGGAACTTCTCAAAGATGGCTATTAAAAGTATCTGCACACTCTGGATGCATCATGAGGCAAGAAGGGATAATGGCCTCTGGATTATGTGTAGGGTTTATAACCATCATTTCTACAGTCCATAGTGATACACACAAGAGACACTGAGATCAAGCATGAAGTCACCAGATTGGTTTTCGGGGTATCCACCAGAGGCCAACAGCTCAGCATTCCAGAGGAAGGCAAAATTTCTGCCACGTCTCAGCAAAATTTGAGATCCAGAAGGAATAGTTCTCCCGTGGCACACTGGCAGTCAGCTCAGCCTCATGCATGCAAGTATCACCATCAAGCATTTGCCCTCTGTGTGTTCTGCAAAGTCACTGAGATCCAAATACTGGTCTAGTTTTTCCCCTTTGAATCCCAGTAAGGTGGGACATACCAGTACCTCCAGGAAAGAGTACCAAATGCTCATCAGTCCTGGGTGGAGGGAGAAGGGAAACAGCATGTATGTTAGGCTAAACCTATCACTTTCAAGAGCAATGTGTTGCTGTAGGAAATCCATGACAACACGTAGAAAAAGGGGACATCATTTCCCATTTTGGTGGTAGGGCTGGGGAAGCCGAGGGACCCTTGATACCTTGTCAGCTATCAAGTGTCTTAGTGCTTAATTACGAGTTTATCCAAAACTCCATAGGGTTTTTCACAGCAATGTACATGCTTGCAAAAAAAAGTCAATAGATCTAGAATACGGTCAGTCAAAATTTTGGACAAAATATCTGTCCCAGCTTCACCTTCTTTCTTGAAGAGAGAAATATGAAAGTGCCAGGTTGGGAACAAAGGCAAACCTTGGAAAGCTGTAATATTAAAGCGGCATATGTTTGAATAGTGGAAGAGACCTCACATTCTTTTCTTGGAGCTGTCAATGAGGAGGGTCCATATTTCAATAAAAAGCACGAGTCCCCTTATGCCTAGGAGCACTGCGACTGAACTGGAAAGGGAAGAGCAACTTTATACAGTTGGCAGCTTTCTGCCTCCTCATCCCTGCTTATCTACAGATGGGCTCTCAATTTTGTCCCAACAGAACATTCCCATTAGAGCATATCCTTAGCTTACTGGGGTAGGGCACTGCTGGATCAACCCCTTTCTCCCATGCTCCCTTTAATCCTTGCTAGCCCTCTCTGGGGGACTTCGTTTGGAAAGTTGTGGCATCCAGTTATCAACTATTAGGTTTCTCTTTCCTTGTAGAAGCCTGTGCAAGGCAGCTGAACGATATCGTCATGGAGGCATTACAGGGTTTGCTGACAGGCATTTTATAAGCTCTGTACATGAAGGTTATTTCCACAATTAGATTTCAGAGACTTACAGCTTCAGTTGGGCCTTCCTTCTCCCATGCAGTGGAGCCTCACTGCATTTGAAGCATTCCCAGTCAACAATCAGCCATGTGCATCCCTGGGATTTTTTCAACCACCACCAGAAAGTTAGCCATTTGAAAAAACAATGAGAGCCCTGTAGCACTTTACAGACTAACAAATTTAATTTCTGTCTTTAAAGTGCTACAGGACTCATTGTTTTCGCTGTATACAGACTAACACAGCTCCCCCTCTGGAGCTTTTAGACATTTGAGTTCTTGCTGGCTAATTGTTTCATTAGCTGCCCTGCCTCTGTCATTTTTTGTCCCCCCTTCCCCCCCCAAGCCCACCTTGCCATGCTTAGCTCTCCATTGAATATGCTGCTGTGGGGTTCATGTTCGGGGCTGATTGAGTTCTTGTTTATTATTTGTCTTTTTGTAGCACGGAGGAACCCTAGTCACAGACCAGGACCCCACTGTGATAAGCGCCATACAAACACACAAGAGGATGGTCCTGGCCTCAAGGAACTTACAATCTACATCGACTACAAGCTCCACAGCCAGAGAAGACATCCCATAAAGCTGAAAACAACCTCCTTGCCCTGAGATTTCATTTGCATTCACGTACGTTCCTTCACCCTGCAGATCAAAGCTCACATGCATTCCAGTCAGGACTCTCATATCAATTTAGAAGCGCTGCAGTGGAGGCAGACTGGATGCTGTTTGCACAGAGGTATGTTTGCAGAAAGATAACACTTCTCCTGAATGGTTCCCAAGCCCTCTGAACATCTGCTTTGCATGAAGGTGTGTCCCCACCACGACAGAGTTCACAAGCTTTGTAGAATGAAGAGCTCCACAGACCTATAATATCGCTACATGGAAACAGGATGGGAGCTAACAAGCCAGCACCATACCCACACCCTGACCTACGCACCCACTGCCGAAGATCTCATTCATATTACAGTTTCAATGCTATTCTAACTCCATGGCCTTCCCACTCAGCTTCTACCACCACAGGGTGCTTGCACACTCTAGAGCAATGAAATCCTAGGACCAGCATTCTAGTATTTATATGAAGATGCGAGAGACACAGGAAGAGGTGTTAAGAAAACTGTTGATTAATTAATTGAAGTTTACACTTTTTTCCAAGCTTAGACTTTGCAGCTTTGCAACATGCCAGATCGGCTGCTAACATACCGATTGTGACGCTGACAATGAAGAACGCTAGCGCTTTGCTGCTCTTTGGTTGGAATGTGGGTGGCAGTGTGAAGAACAGTCTCCGCTCATACGAACTTCAAACATCAGCTTCAATGGCATTCATTAGCGCAAAAGAGAACATCCAACGTTCTTGTGGACCAAAATGAAGAGTGAAGGCATTTAACATCGATGCATGCCCTTGCTCTTCACCTCCTCCTTCCCAAAGCTTGGCAGAGAAGTCTACCAGGGACATAGTACAGGGCTCGACAAATTTCTTCTGGAGCTAGGAGCTAGCCCAAAAATTAAGGAGCCAGACAATGTGGGCTCAGCAGCTCTCCCTTCCCGGCCCTGTCCCTTCTCCCTGCCCCTCTCCCACAACGTGGGCCCAGCGGCAGGGTGCCCAGGCTGGAGCGCGGCAAGTGCAGCACTCCCCCTTCCCAGCCCTGCCACATGAGCGCAGTGGCACCCAGGCCGGAGCACAGCGGTCACTCCCCCCAGAAAAATACTAGGTGCCACAGTTAAATTTCTAGGCATCATGGCAACCTGGCACCCGGGGTTTGTCAAGCCCTGACACAGTATGACCCTAATTCTTCCCTAAATGTAGTTCCTTGGTGCAGTCCAAGAAAAATGCCAGACCTTTCACTAGAGAGCTGAAGCATCCATGCACTTGACATAGGATGAACAGTGCAGGTTGGAAAAGGCAGTTGCAGCTCTGAAGATTTCATGATCCGACATAAGCCTTATAACCACTAATAGGGTAAGTGCTGATGGTTGGCAGGAAAGAAGGAGTGATGCGACATACAGCTCCTTCATTCTATAAGCAACAGAACGAAGAGGAGTGGAAAGCGCAGCTTCCCCTTGAAAAGAGTGACCATCCACGATCTGAAGAACACACAATTAGAGACCGTTGCCAAGAGCTGCAGGCAGAGTTTACATTTTCAGCTCTCTAGAAAGTATCTGGAGAAGCCCAGCCCAGATGAGGCTCTGGGCTTGCTTTCCAGATTCTCTGTTCAGAATGTTAAACAACTCGTTTTAACTAGAAAGCTGCAAAACCCGCTGCAATAATGGCTGCGAAAGGCACACCAGCTTTAAAACCCCTCTTCCCTCCTTTTATTTGCATATGCAAATCAGCAGAAAAGGCACATGGTATTTGGAATGGTCAGCTCTTTGGCAGAACTCCTTTCCTACCATGCAGTGGCACACAGCACTTCTCTAGCGCCTGCCATCCAAGGATCCCAAAGCAAAGCAGTTTCTAAACATATCCCTGAGGTGCTGGCCTGCTATTATCTCCCTTTAAGAAATGGGCTTTGGCCCAATCCTCCAATTTATACAGAGGGACCTAGACAAATCAGAGGATGGGGCCAAAAGAAATCTGGTGAGGCTCACCAAGGACAAGTGCAGAGTCTTGCACTTAGGACAGAAGAATCCCATGCACAGCTACAGACTGGGGACCACTGGCTAGGCAGCAGTTCTGCAGAAAAGGACTTGGAAGTTACAGTGCATAAGAAGCTGGATATGAGTCAGCAGTGTGCCCTGGTTGCCAAGAAGGCTAATGGCATATTGGGCTGCATTAGTAAGAGCATTGCCAGCAGATCACGGGAAGTGATTATTGCCCTCTATTCGGCACTGGTGAGGCCGCATTTGGAGTATTGTGTCCAGTTTTGGCACCCCCAATACAAAAAGAATGTGGACAAGTTGGAGAGAGTCCAGTGCAGGGCAACAAAAATGATAAGGGGGCTGGAGCACAGACTTATGAGGAGAGGCTGAGGGAACTAGGCTTGTTTAGTCTGAAGAGAAGAATGAGGTGGGATTTGATAGCAGCCTTTAACTACCTGCAAGGGGGAGGATGGAGCTAGGCTGTTCTCAGTGGTGGCAGATGACAGAACTAGGAGCAACGGTCTCAAGCTGCAGTGGGGGAGGTCTAGGTTGGATATTAGGAAAAGCTTTTTCACTAGGAGGGTGGTGAAGCACTGGAATGGGTTACCTAGGGAGGTGGAAAGTCCATCCTTGGAGGTCTTTAAGGCCCGGTATGACAAAGCCTGGCTGGGATGAGTTAGCTGAGGTTGGTCCTGCTTTGAGCAGGGGGTGAGACTAGATACCTCCTGAGCTCCCTTCCAACCCTAAACTCCTATGATTCTAAGGCCATATTGAGTCTGTGGTGGAGCCAAGAACATAACCCTAACCCAAATCCTTTGCAACCAGACTAAGCTTCCCATCGCATTCAGTGACCGCATGCCATAGCTTGTCTTTCAGAGCTTTGTCAGCTGCTTGTCTCTTCCTGGAATTATAAAATGCCTCCTGCTGTGCAGACCATTCAAAACACTCACCTGTGGTTTACGGCACTGCTACGCTCCAATCTC
>ML675666.1:413226-465573 GCA_007922155.1 Mesoclemmys tuberculata | reverse complement strand
ACAGGCAATTAGGAAGCTATATTAAATTCCTTATAAATATATATTATATAGCAACCCAGAACGTGCAGACAGATCACTTGATGGACTGAACAATCTCCATAGCTCTGGCTGTGAAGGAAATGCTGTCAATCTACTTGAGAGAGTTTTCAAAAAGTTAAAGGGCCATTGACTTCGAAAGGAGAGATTCATTTTTAAAAAAGCCTACCATTGTTTCAACCACCACTGAAATGCCATCTATGCATGCAGTTACACTGGTTTAACCAAAACCAGTTTAAAACTGGTTTATTTAAACTGATTTGGACCCTTTAAACTGATTTAAACCAGGGTTATATCCATTTACTGTAAGCTGATTCCTTACTGAATATCAAATCTCTAAATCAATATAAGCCAAGTTTAAAATCAGTTTAAAAATGTCCACACAGGCATTTAAGTGGGGTTTAACTAAAACGATTTAAACCAATTTTACTTAAACTGGTGCAGCTGCCTGTGTGGACCAGGCTGTACAGACAAGAGGAATAATTTCGTTCTTCACAGTTTACTGTACGCATTTGACAGCCCTCTCTCTGGTCTGTTACACTCCTTCCCCCTGTGCACTCAGTCCCCTTTCGACATTGTGTGTGGGCCAGTCACAGCAGACAGAAGATGAGGGAGATATTTACAAATCAAGTTGATTCTAAAACCATGGCAGCCTCTGACGGGCAGGGGCAGTTCCTAACTCTTCAAAATTGGTGAGATTTGAAGTTGACAAGACCCCTTCGCAATATTCTCATCTTGTTAAAAGCAGATTAGGCATGCAGAGACTGGGATGCTTTATAATGCCAGAACAGAGAGCCTGCTCCCAGGCTGGAGAAGAGGAGATTAGCAGGATATGATCAGTGATGTTCCTGAGAACTCTTTCTGTTATTGGAAAAGGGAAGAGAAGCGAACATGCAAGTCTGCTTATATATGACTGACAGAAGCACAGGGATGGAATCCTGATGGGCACAGGATAAACAGACATGGTTCAGTTATTTAGGTACTTTGGTATCAGTCAAGATATATTAGGTACTTATCTGGCTCCTATTACTGCAGTATCTAAGCCTGCGCTGATCTTGAATGCATCTACCCTCCCATTCGCCTGGGAAGTACCATTATCCCCATTTTATTGATGGGGAAACAGGCAGAGACAGGACTGGCCCAAGGTCACAGAGGAAGCCTGTAGCAGCACAGGGCCGAGAACTCCCGTGAGCTTATCCGATCTCAGTCAAGTTGAAAATGTCAATCTCCTTTTGGTCACGCCTGAACAACTAGTCTGACTGCTCAAGCAGAGGGAAAGAGAGCTAGTCGGGAGCACTTAATATGCACAAGCCCCAGTTCAAGTGCTGTCACAGGCATGGAAGCCAGCCTCAGCAGATGTTGTTAAGTGAAACCTGATGTGGCGACATGAGAATCTGCAGAACGTCTCCCCAGTGAGCTTCTTTGGGATGTTTTGGGTTTTAGCTTTGTAAATATGAGGTGGAGGAGCCTCACGTGGCAGGATAGAAATAGATCCATTCAAAAACAAATGCAATCTGCAGTTCAGCAAAACACATGCTAAGATGTTGGCCGCTCGGCTGTGCCAGGCAGCTCCTCTCCTTTCCACGGGTGACAGGATGTTAGTAAGAAAAGCTAGCACCCAGGCATGCATCTGTGAACTTGACCAGTGCCCTTTCGTTGTCACAACGGTGAACACATTATTGTTGTTTAATGAGTTTCCCATATAGAGAAGAGTCCCTGGGAACCCTCGCCCCCCGCTCTGCCCACCCAGGAGCTATCAAGTATCCCCAGCGTATCTAATTGGCCTCGAGAACTGAAGAGTGGTTTCTGTGGTGTATTCGAGAGCCTAATGAAACTAAGCTGAGACCAAATTAATTTCACTTGTGACTCCTTCTAATCAGAATATACCACAGGGTCACCAGGGGCAAAATGGCTCAGGGGACTGGCAATAAGCTAGAGTTCTTCTAAGGTCTAAGGCCAAATCCACCCCAGATGATTGGTGACCACAGATTCTCACAGCACTATTCAGTAGCCTATGTGGCGGTCTGTCTGGGTCCTCACATCACAAAAACCACTGCCCCTCTTGGTAGCCACAGCAGCCAAACCAAAGACCGATGTGGCATGGATACCAAGTTACCTCCTCACCCCAGACAAGGTACTTCCCCTCAGGTTGTCTCTGCTGCTGTCCATTCTAGATCTGTTCCAAGGCAAAAGCACTTTAAGGGTATTTCTGCATTAGAACGACTATACGGCATAGCCCCACAGTGTAGAGCCAGGCTACACTGATGGAAGGAGTTTTTCCATCTGCGTAGGAACACCAGCTCCCCTAGTGATATTAGCTATATGGATGGAAGCCCTCTTCCTAGACACATCTAGGTTGGCACAGCTATATTGGTATGGAGTGTTTTTTTCACACCCTGCCCCCCCAATGATGGAGCTACACAGATACAGCTTTTCAGCACAGACCACGGCTCAGGCGCACAGCTGTCCATCCAGAACCTTTTTCCAGCACTAAATGCATGTTTAAGAGAAGCAACCCCATTCTGTGGGTCCCTTAAGCAATGGGCTTTATAAGACTATTACACTTTTGCAAACAAGCACTGCCAAGGCAGATACCAAATCTCAGCCACAACGACTGCCCCTCAGCTTTCTCCTCCAGTTTCTTCCCTAGATTCATGTGAATCCACCAGACATTTACTCTTTTTTGAAGTTAAATCAATTAGCAACAACAGGAACACAGCAGGAATACGTAGCAGATAACATGTATGAGAAGAAAACATCTGGCACAGCTGTGGGAAGGCCCTCAGCCAAAGTTGGTAAAGAGTGTGGAGCAGGGCAGCTGCTAATATTGCCTTTCCACGCTGCTTGGCGGAATAAAGGGGAATCGGGTTCAGAGAAGCAGAGGGACACAGTATGGTACAAAGGGTAACTCGTGGGATGAATAATGAGCCCACAGAAGAAACGAAAACAGACAAGCGAGACTTTACCAGGACATTTCAGCTCTATACCTATATCGCATCAAAACACAGTTCTACTGAAGGAAACAGTCAAGAAATAAATATTCAGATTCCAAGACCACGGTGGCCATCTAGTCTGATGTCCTGTATAACACAGGCCAGAGACGGCCCCATACACATTCCTTGAGTGGATCTATTAGAAAAACATCCCATCTCGATTGTCAGTGATGGAGAACCCAGCACAACCCTTCGTAAATTGCTCAAATGATTAATTACCCTCAATGTTAAATCTTTGTGTTATTTCCTGTCTGAATTTATCTAGCTTCAACTTTGAGCAGAGAAAAGAGTATTTGGTGTGAATGGCGTGCAGGCTTGTTATATTTTGCATATCAAATTTCAGTAATGTTAATTATTCCTCCTTTTACGTCACACTCAAAGAATGTCCCCCCAAGGATAAACCCCACCTTGCCTCCAGAAGAAGCTTCGTCAGTAAATCTCAAAGCACTTCACAGTCTTCACTGTCTCTCCCCACACAACACTGGGCTGCGAGGCAAGGCAGTGCTATTACCCCACTTTACAGACTGGAACTCAGACACAGCCTAAGCGCCAAGGCCGTACAAAAAGGAAACAGCACAGCAGGGAACTGAACCTGGGTCTCCCCAGTTCCAGGCTAACCCCTGGGACCAGCCTTCCTGTGATCCAGCCTCCTTCTGATCCACTTCCACACCTCTCTTTAAGAGACAAAAAATGTGGTTTCAAGAGACCCTCTGCAGACACACCTGCATGGCTGCTCTAACCAATAAGTCAGCAGCCTTCCCTGGGCTGGAATCTTGCAAGCCACAGAACTTAGGAATGTTCAGGTTTAGATCCAGCAAACCCTGTGCTGGCACCTTGATAAACTCCCCAGCTGCTCTGCCCTGCCACGACAGGCTCCCGGCTCATAATCCGCTGAAGCCTATTTGCAAACTGGCATGTAACATTGCAAGTGGCTGACTTGGTGACTTCTGCTGCCTCCCTGACCTTTCCCCCGGCGAAGATGATTATGGTTTTTTGTGTGACTGAAAATGAAGAGGGAGGGATAGGAGCCCTGGTAGTTGACGTGCACACATCCGTCTTTTCATTATCCCCTGATTAAGCAGGCACCTGGAACTAGTTTGAAATAATAAGATGTAATATTTGGTATGATTATGTGGCACTTCACTATAATCTCAGAAAAGCAGGCCTTGATTTAATCAGATCTAGCCCATTCAAGCGTTTTCCATACTACATTAACCAAGTGATGCCAGAAACTGAGAGACTAGGAGAACTGGAATGAAGCCTGAGAGCCTTTTCATTTTGCTCTGTCTAAGGCAGAATCTACATGCAGCGAGATCATGTGTTACATGGAAACATTCAGCTATTCCTCCTCTCTGCCCACAGTTGGCATTTCCACTCCCTCCAGAATATTTTCTGTTCTTCTTGTAGATGGACATGATGTGGCAGCTGGCCTGTTGGGAATGCACCATATACTGTATCTTCTGAAGATACTGGCGTTCTGCAAAACCAGACATGGCAACCAGACAAGCCAGAGAGAGGCAGGATGGCTCATGAAAAGAAAAGGGCTGGGGAAAGAAGTCTATGCAGACAGGAAGACATCTAAAGCATATTAGCATCAAAGCCAGGCTGGCAGTAAACATCTCATAAGGACATCTATCTGGGAAGGGCAGAAGGCAAGAGAGGCTGGGAAAAGTTCTAGAGACACGGTAGCTTTCAGGATCATACCGTTTCTTAATCTAATGAAACTCCTTGTTCAGGGCTGGAAGTCAGATACATACAACAAACAGCTTCTCATGCCCTGTCTTGCACCCGGTACCTACACTGGTTGGTTGGAGGCCCTCTATGCACATACAGGACACAGCACAGGCTCTGTGTACGGTGCAGACTTTGATGGAACCCCAGAGCCAAAGAATGTGATTGTTAAAAACTCATCACTGAGATCAAATAACTAGGCCACCAATTGCAACATAGCCTCTCCCATCTATCTACTATGGCTGCCAACAGATGTCTTGGCTAAAGGCTACAACCCAGATTCTCAACAGTGTGTTCCTGGAAGGGTCACTAGCGCTCCGCTGGTTTAACCGAGGTCAAGACTCCAGTGACTGAAGCCAGAAAACAGAGAGCAAGTCTTGGGCTATGACAAAACTCATCCACTGCAGAATACAAGCTGTCCTGGGCCATGGCAGGTCACGGGACATTTCCCTCAGACAGCTGCTGGGGAAGACCTTCACAAAGCACCTGTGTCAGCGAAGGGGCTGCAGCTGATGTGTGCAAGAGGCTCTGGATGGGTGATCAGAGCCTGGAATATGTTCCAAGCCTGACAAACATGCCCATGGTTTGAAAAGAAATCAAGTTGTCAATGCGCTGCTTCACTGGGCAATGGAAGGGCTGGTCCAAGGGAACGGCAGGCCTCAGGCAGAGAGGAGGCTGGGCAGTGTTCACATGACATCCCCAGCCCCACCCTGGCCGGATGGCCTGTATGCATGCCCGCTTCCCCACTTGCCTGGTGCTCTCTGAGGCAGGGACCATGGCCCGCTCTGGGTGGGAAACCCCAGCACAGTGTAAATAATGGAGACACTTGAGTCTGATGAAGCCCAGCTCTCCTGCTCTTTTAGAACAAACCCACCCCTCAGACTCGCTGCCTCTGCTGCCTCCATGCCAACTCTTCCCATCCCTTTTCCCTACACCCACCCTCCCTCGCTGCTCCCACCCCAGGGCCAGCCTTCCCATGGGCTGAGCCCTAGTCTCTCCCACACTCTAGCCGTCCCTCCTTGAAATGGAGATCTGACAAGCTTGGGATCCCCTCCCTCCTGCTCTGACTACAGCCAGTTAACACCCCCATCGCAGTGGTCCCACTGCACCCTCGACTGATGCCGTCCACCCCGAACAGAATTCTAATCTAGCCTTATTCCCCTCTCAGCTCTAGCTTCCTCCCCCGGCAACCCATCATAGCCAATGCCGCTTCCATCCCCGACTGGCCGTGCTGCCCCGACCCAGGAAGCCAGGTCACCCGTTCTGAGCTGAGATGAAGAGTATATGTGCAAACGTGACGGCTTGTTGTATCTTGCACAGCGTGTTTCAGTAATGTCACTTACTCCTTTTACATTCCTTAGGAAGAATGTTTCCCCCACCCCGTGCTCAAGGGCTGAACCCACCTGCCCCCAGAAGAAGCTGTCCCTGGAGCCAGCAGCAGTTCCCAAGCAGTATTTCTGGGAGCTCACACACTGGTGCATTACTGTATCGAGACTGGCACCTGTGTCACTCAAGACTGGAGGATGAGGAAGGGTTACCTCCGCCCTGAAGAAGATCTGGAACCACGTACTGCATGAATGGACAGGGGGTGTGTGGGATGCCACAGGACTGTGGCTCTAGCCTCCCCCTTTTCCGTGGCTTAGGTCACCAATAAAACGAGTTTGGGTCTCACTAGTCCTCTATTTGTGTGCATCATGAAGCCATCACATACTACAGCCAGACTGGCCAGACAGCTCAAGGACAGCCCAGGGGACTGGGCTAGCTGGAGGAAGTCAAGTCTGAACCAAAGTGCCTTGCTGCAGGCTATGCGCAAGGCACTGGTTGCACACCACCAGTTTGCACCTTGCCTGGCTCAAGCTACTGCCTGATTGCCGGCTCCCATCCAGGGGCACAATTACAGGTTCTACTTCGGCGACCTGTGCACAGCTTGCCAAACACAAGGCTGTCAGACACTCAGAGCCAACGCCGCTCCTCACAGGCTGCAGGAGTCTGCCCATGTGCGGAAGGTGCGTGCTCCATCGCAAGGTCCTTCTACTGGGCTAAAGTCAGACAATTTCTATCCCTCTCATCTTTGCCCTGCCAACCAGAGCTGGCCTTCCTGCATACAACACAAGCTACAAATGGAACGTCACATTGCCAGGCGATCACGGAAAGTTATTATTCCCCTCCATTCGGCATGGGTGAGGCCGCATTTGGAGTAGTGTGTCCAGTTTTGGGCCCCCCCACTACAAAAAGGATGTGGACAAGTTGGAGAGAGTCCAGCGGAGGGCAACAAAAATGATTAGGGGGCTGGAGCACAAGATTTATGAGGAGAGGCTGAGGGAACTAGGCCTGCTTAGTCTGCAGAAGAGAAGAATGAGGGGGGATTGGATAGCAGCCTTCAACTACCTGAAAGGGGGTTCCAGGGAGGATGGAGCTAGGCTGTTCTCAATGGTGGCAGATGACAGAACTAGGAGCAATGGTCTCAAGCTGCAGTGGGGGAGGTCTAGGTTGGATATTAGGAAAAGCTTTTTCACTAGGAGGGTGGTGAAGCACTGGAAGAGGTTACCTAGGGAGGTGGTGGTATGTTCATCCTTGGAGGTTTATAAGGCCCAGTATGACAAAGCCGTGAATGGGATGGTTTAGCTGCAGTTGGTCCTGCTTTGAGCAGGTGGAGGGACTAGATCCCTCCTGAGCTCCCTTCCAACTCTAATATTCTATGATTCTATGCACCATGTAGTGCAAGTCCTTAAAAGGCAACTCCAAGTTCACCACATTTTGAGAAGCAGTCAGAGCGCAGTGAGCCTTATGTAATGGGAGAACAAAGCATCTAAATAAACACCAATCTGGGAATGAACTCAGGAAGAAGGACGCTGCTTTCCTGATTGCAACCAATGAATGGTTGGAGGAAGCCAAGCTCAATGGCAGGGAAACGACTGCATAAACACATCCTGGGGAAAACATGAGAAAGAGGAAGAACGTGGAACAGCCCAGACTCCTTCCCTTCCCCCACGCCTCTCAATACTTCGCTTGGAAATGGGTGGCAAGCTTGGACCAAAAATAACCACACTGTATGAACAATGAGAACACGCTTAGATCTTCTGGGCTTGCAAGAGTGCCTGACTTAGTGACCTGACACTACACACCACAGCCACAAACATCTATTCTAGGTTCGGAGCACAGGAGTCCTCAGCTTCCTTACCATGTGCAGACAGCTCTTCTCCCCCCATCCCCACCGCTCCCTAGTGGCTTTTCACTCTATCCTTCTCTGATCGTGTAACATCACTCAGCGAGAACTCCGCTAGATTTCTACTGCCCCCACCTCCAACGGGGAAGTTGAAGCAGTGTCCAGGGATAGGCTTGCTGCAGAATTTTGTTCCACTGTCTCCAGATGCCTCAGTGGAAATCCAGTAGTTACCTTCCCTGGAGGTGGAGTCACACAGGCTTTTAGTCCTGGGTGGCTTCCACCTCCACAGGGGACAGCTCATCTTCACGGGCCCATCACATCTAGGTCTACATGCCTAAGGGAAGTTGTTCGCTTGGATCTGTGCTTTGGGGGCTAGGTTTAGCTTTCCAGTAATCAGAACATCACATTTACATCTGTTCTGATCTTGTGCAGGCAATTAGCAGGGAACCAGCACACCCCGTAGATAGAGGCTCTGTCACAGCGTTGTATCTTAGAGTGCAAGAAAAATGTGAGAAGCAAAACCACCCCAGCTATGGAATGGGAGCCTACACACAGCCCTAAGCTTTTCTATTAATCATGCTCCAAACGCCTTGTCACAAGGCCGTAATGTGACGCATTCAAAATCGGGAGTGTCCTAGCCCAGCAGCAACCCCTCAGCCTCCTACAGACTAATCCTGTGTGAAATCCAAAAGTTCATCCATCAACCACTGGCGTGGTCCGGATGAAACACGCACATGATCACAACAAGGAGGGGCAGGTATTTCCATCCTTATAAAACTATATGGCAACCAAAACACCATTGGCTCAAATCCCTCCTTCCAAAAAAGTGCACTTTTGGGCAAAAGCCAAATCCTGAGAATTTCACCCCAAGAGTCAGTTGCCAGAAAGGCACACAAGTGAGAGCCAGGCTACAAAAGGAAAGTGTTCTGCCACCTGAACTACAACACCCACCATTAGCAACCAGTGCTGCTCTACACACTCGACACTGTAGCGACTGGCACCCTAAATACAAAAGACAGCTAGGCACGGATATAGCCAGATTCTTCCAAACCCTGGATTTTTTATTGTTGTTGATGTACTGTGCTTGAGTAATTGAAGCCTAGTTTCTGTTCCTGTTAAAAGGGCCACGCAGTCTTTAGGATACATGCCATACTGCAGGCTATTTTTAGGTAATCCATAAGGAAGGAAACCTCAGGCAGCCATCCTCAGCATGATCTAAAATGCAGCTTTGCAGCTGTTTGGCCAGTGCTGCATACGCGACTCCACCCACGCAGTCTCTCTCTCAGACATGGAGAGGGTCAATAGCACTCACAAAGCACCGCATTAGGTTTCAAACCTTACAAAAACTCCATGACAAAATGGTGTTAGCTCTCGCCAGATTAGCTCAGCAGGCACGTCTGCCCTTCTAAGGCTACAGGCCTGCCCGCAGGAAGCAAGTTTGTTAGCTGACGGTGCAATGATTCTAGATGGGGCTGAGTAGGCTTTTGGGCCAGTGCCTTACTGGCCAATGAGGCATTGGGGAAGCGGGGACAGGAAGGCTAGGGGTGGTTGCACCACTATTTATTAGCATTTGTGCCAAGCGCCACAGGAGAACAGACAGGCCCTATCGGAGGTTTTGCAATCTAACTCGAACAGGAAACGTATCAATTTGCCCATGAGAACATGGCTGGCTTTGAGGACAGAGGAATGAACTCATGCAGGCCGGGTCTCCCCCAGGTGCAGGCCCTGTATTCGGCACAGCTCAGCCACTCCGACTACACCGGTCTTCAGATTCACTCTAGCTCAACGAGAAACAGCCTACGTGCGTGCACATGAGCACGGGAATCACGCCCCTAGTTTGCAGTACCGCCACAGCTACAGGTAACTGCAGCACGAGAGGGGACTGAGGTGGAAAGGTCCGGAAGAGCTGCTGCTCTGCTGGCCAGGAAAATGGATGGATTCCAGAGATACATGAACAATGGGAAGTGACAGTCTCTATAAAGCCTCACAGCATGAAGATCCCCTCCTACAGTTTTAACATTTCCCTTGTTCGAGGCTCTCGGGACAACGTACAACTTCGTTTCCCAGAGATACATTCCAAGCGCGCGTGGCTTCATCTGTGTGTAACACCATGGACACAGGCCAAAACATTTTCAAGTGAGGCCTTTACATTTTGGGTGCCTCCATTTTTGGATGCCTCCAACTTAACATCCTGGATGGCACCCATCCAGTCCATTTTCTGTGATGCTCAAAAACTGGGGGGAGAAGGGGAAAGGAGGGGGATCAAGGTGGCTTGAACTAGGCACCCAAAAGCAGGGGCAATTTTTAAAGATTGTGGCCTCCATATTTATCTAGCATCTGACTGATGAATGGCTCAGCCCCCTGCTCTTTCCTCCCCAGGTCTCCTTTCTATTGCCAGGTGAGTTGAGTTTGTTTGGTTTTGGGCACTGATCTGAACAAAGTCAGTCCCATTTAGCTGTGGTAATAAATGTGATCAGTCCATCACATATAAGAGTATTGCAGAAACCTGTGGATTGCTCTCGCGGCTGTTCTCTGGGCTGTGTCATAGCATACTCTTCTTCCACCCAAAATACTCCAGTGAGGTGAGGGCTGGAATGCCACTTTACCAAATTTGACAGGTGCCACTTTGCATCAAGGGAAATGAAGCAGCTAGGAAGTGAGAGGACACTTAGCAATTTAGATCATTGTCTGCAAGGTGTGGACGGAGGGGACTTACCGGAGCTCAGCTGGCTGGCTTTGACAGGAACATGTAGCTCTGATTGGCCAGGTCGTGTATCAGAGCCATCGCATGGCCCCTGACCTTCTGTCTGACCGGCAGGAGAGGATGCAATCTCAGCCAAAACTTCTAGGTCCTTCAGGATAACCTGGTAAGAGGCACAGAGAACAGAGGTGAGCAATGACAATGCAGCATGGAGAGTCTGCAGAGGTGGCAGGAGACAAGGGACTTCTAGCCCTTTCTTTAAGGGATTGAAAGCAGATATGATCCAAAAGACCAATGCTAACCCCATTGACATGGACAAGGTAGAAGTGGGCAGCCAGGACTCCTCATGACAATGAAGTCACAGTGAAATTCCAGGCATACAACTGCTAAGGAGACAGGCGGGGCAGAGAAATGGACGATTTATTGTGTGACTGCAAAGGGGCACGTGTCCATTTTACTTCGGCCAAACTTATGCAGTCAGCACCAAGCAGACCAGGACTTGCTGCCCTCCATGCAGCAGATATCTGGTAAAAGCCAATGGTTTTACTTCCTAGCTTCATCTCACAATAGAACTGAAGAGTTTAGGGAGAGGGGGTTAGTGGATTAGACATTCCCCTGGCAGGCAGTGAATGTTGCAAACCAGCCTGGACGCAGCAACAGAACTACAGGGAGGCATAGGAAATCTGTGCTGGGGATTTCCATGCACTCTGCAGCCAACCCACATATTTCTGCTATTAATTTTCTGATGAACACAGTTTTCACCTAAAAAAGGAGCTAGCAGCCATCTTGTCTGCAAGTCTTTCAGGAAGCCAGGGCAGCGCCGTCTCACTGTGTGGAATGACAGCTTAGAGAGCTATGAACTGTGCCGATTCACCTCCCCCTGATCGACTCTAACGCTGACTGTTTAAAAAGGCAGCATTAATCCAGTGCTGATCAATCCAAAAGAAACCTCTAGCTAATGGGCTTCTCTAGCTCTGGACACCTCACTCATCTGACAGGGAATTTACTTTGGATTGAGGCTGAAAACTTTAATAGTGAACGTAACACGGCTTTAGCCAACACTGGTCTCTGCTCTGAGCTTCTCATCACCCGCTCTCCTCTATACACCGCCACAGAGGTAATTTGAAAAGTTCTGAGGAATCTGAAGGTTTTCTGCAATTGTCCTGAAGTCTCAAACCAGCAATAACGGACCCTACTCCATTCCTAGACGTGTCATTGGTTATCACTCTCTCATCAGCCTCTGACTTACTGGGATTTGTAAAGCATGAGAACAATTAGCTAGACAGCTGCACCGACCAGCCCAGTCAGTAGGCAGCCGGGATCCCCCACACACCACCCAGAGACGTTTACTCCGATGAGTTACTGCACTGCCAGCTCTTGCCATTTCACTGCAAGTCTCAGAGGACTTGGCACTTTACTTACAGCCCCTGCTCCTGGAGTCATGTGATTATCTGGGACTTTCAGCTTTAATTTTTTATTTAGCAAGTAAATTTCTAACCCTTACAGCTGCATAAAAGAACTTGAAAAGCAATCCCCTGTAAGCTGAAAAGCCACAAGGCAAATAAAGACTCCAAATGGATTTTTAAAGCATTATTTTTAAGCCATTTGTGATTTTTGAGGTCTTGCAGTTGGCAGTCCTGTCTCTCCACGTGCTTAGGCCATAAAGCTGCAGGACACTAGCAGTGGGCATCACTCATTTCACAGATGGGGAAAGTTCGGTGCCAAGACTCAGGCTTTAAGGTCAGAAGGGACCACTGGGATCATCTAGTCTGACCTGCAAATTGCAGGCCACAGAACCTCACCCACCACTCCTGTAATAGACCCAGAACCTCTGACTGAGTCACTGACACCCTCAAAACTTGATCTAAAGATTGCAAGTTACAGAGAATCCACCGTTTACTCTAGTTCAACGCAGCAAGTGACCCGTGCCCCACACTGCAGAGGAGGGCGAAAACCCCACAGGGTCTCCACCAATCTGACCAAGGGGAAGATTCCTTCCCAATCCCAAATATGGCCATCAGTTAGACCCTGAGCATGTGGGTAAAACCCCCAGCCAGACACCTGGGAAAGAATTCTCTGTAGTAACTTCGAGCCCTCCCCATCAAATGGCCCGTCCCCAACTGTTGGAGATATTTGCTAACAGCAGACAAAGATCGGCTATAGGCCACTGATGGCAACGTCAGGTTAAGTGACTTGCATGCAGTGTCAGGAAGAGAATCCAGCTTTTCTGCTCTTCGGTCCTGGACTTTGCCCTCTTCTAGGCCATCGTCCTCTCTCAGCCCACAGGCCAATTGCCTGAACAATGGAGCATCTCTCAAAGAGGTTTTCAGGGCTTGGGGTAAGCCGGGAGTGAATCTACAGCTCATCAGCTTGCTGCACAATCATGTCCTGTGTAGACAAGCCCTCTAAGTCTCAGCCAGAGCCACTCTGAACAGAGGCAGGAGACAAAACAAGCTGATTTGGAGAATGCAAATAGCAGCTCTCTCCTGATTACAGCTTCTGTTTCCTTTACAAAGCTATAATGGCACCCTCAGCTAGAAAGTACACAGCTGGGACAGGCACAGCCTTGCTCTTCTCCACTTCTCATTGGCTAACACCGCCCAAAGCAGTGCTGCTCACCAGCTCTCTTGCGGCCACAAAGCAGGCAGCAATCTACAACACACACCTGGCTGAAACCATTCCCACTCAGTGTTTGCCAGGTAGCTGTGAAGGAGGGGCCAGAAAACAGACCACGCTCTGGGCTCAGATCTCACTGACCAGATGTTGCCCCTCCAACCAACTCGGTCAACAAGCTTGCTTTCCAGATCAGCAGTGAGGATGTTCAAGTCACTCAGAGGACACACACACAGCCACATCTGTTTTCGCCTTTGCTGCTGTGAAGCATAGCCACATTGAGGAAAGCTACAGAGTGTATGAACCTACAGAGACCGGATCTGGGAAACCTGTGAAAAACAAAAGGATGCAATACACGTGGGAGGCCCCTGCGCACACAAACATTGTTAAGTAATTGCATGCAACTCTCTCCAGGGGAAAACAAAGGACAACAACAACCTCAGCAACAGTGAGCAACAAACGTGCACTGAAGGAGAGAAAAATCAAGGCCCAGCATAGCTGTGTGGCCAACACTCCTGAGCAAGTAGGAGAGTATCACAGTAGGGACATGGTCAAGGCCGGGCTAGCATAGCCCAGACACTCCAAGTCTCATTTTACAACAATGTTCTTTTGGGGCTGAGGCTTCTCATGTGTTGGCCCAACTCAGGAACAATTTATCTGGAAGCAGGGGCAGAAGGCAGGTCTCAGAGCTGATCAGTTCTTTTGGAGCCATCCACAGAGGAATCACTTCTACACTAGTGGTGCCCAAATTCCCTGTATCCAGGTCACTTTCCCCACTTGGGCTGCATAAGGGGAGGGCAGCAGCCCCGATGCTCGCCTCACAGCACAGCCCAGAGGGGAAGTGACCTGGATGCAGGAAGCCCTGGTGTTCCTTCCCACATCTCCCCCCCCAGTTCCCTGGAGGGGGCATGGAGGAACATCGGGGTGGGTGAGCAGTATCTGTATCTCACCACTCTCCCCCTCCACCCATGTTCCTCCACCAGGAAGAAGCAGGGAAGCTCACAGCCCCACACCTGGCTGAGGTCGGGGCTCACAGCTCATGACACTCACGTAACCCTCATGGGGTCGCGACCCCCAGTTCGAGAACTGATGCTCTACATATTTTCACCTAGTTTCTCAGTCTTTTGGGGGCTCTAATCACCCCAGGCTTGTCTACACTACAGGTTATATCAGCATAACTTCTGTCACTTCGGGGATGGGACAGGCCACTCCCGAGCGACGCAAGTTACACCGAGAGAAATGCTGGTGTGGACAGCAGTTTGTTGGGGGAGAGCTTCTCCCGGCCGCGACATAGCTACCGCCTTGCCCGGAGGTACTTTTTTGATGCCGACAGGAGCGCTCTCTCTTGCTGGCATGGAGCATCTTCACCAGACGTGCTCCAGTGGCGCAGCTGCACCGATGCATGTGCGCTGCTCTAGTGCTTCTACTGCAAACTAGCCCTCAGATATGGCTTTGTTTAAAACTAGAAAAGCAACTGCGCACCCACGTGTCATCCAGACCCAGAGGCCATGGGCTGCCCTCCAGCACGTGAAGGAGCAGTGTCTGGAAGTGGAAGTTATGCGGGTTTGAGAACGGTGTTCCAAAGTCATTCAAGGTCTGTAGGACGCCAAGGGGAAGTCTCCCCTTGACTTCAGGGCCTGGCCCAAAGTCCACTGAGCATGCCTAGAAAGAACACCGCCTTCCACGGGTCGTTAAGCACAAAAGATAACGTTCCAAATGACCCAAGGGGCAGGTTATTTCCACCATCATTTTCAAACCGCCATCTCCTACATTACAGGGGAGGGGTCACACAAGCTCCATCTCCTCTCCCGAAATAATGTTTTAACAGCTGTGTTCCCTCATGTGCGCTGAACAGGGTTTTTGGTTTACACAGGCAAGGTGATATAGAGCGATAACATAGCCAGGCCACCACTATGCTTAAAACATGGTTCTGTCTGTTAGCACACCTGGGTCCTTCCTCGGGCCCTGTCAACACAACAACTTTAACAGAGTGTGAAATCAGTTAGCAGCATGGTTGGCTGTAAACATGGACGGTTGACATTCTGTAATCGTGGTAGCTAGCCATCTTTTGCCCCTGCTAGTGGTAGAGACCTGCAAACTAGTTACAGGAAGACAACTTTACAGTGTGGATGGTACCCTTAGCTGTGTAACCAAGGCAGCTGGTCCTCCTCCTTCCCAGCTGTGCCTGGCAATACATCTACAATATATTGCTTCACATGCCCTGGGGCAAGTCCTGTGGACACACTACCCCTGCCTCGCTACTAAGGGATGTCTGCCTACTTTCTCCTGGAACACACTGATGCATGGCTAGGCAGTGTGATGGGGTGGGGGGGTGCACAAAATCAGTTGACATACAGTTGCAGCGTATGAGTGTGTGTGTGTGAGGATGCTGCTGTGTGGACACAACTAATCTATGGTGCTTATTTTTCAGCACGCCAAGGTAAAGCTCTGGACCTCACAATACAAACAGGACAATGTGGCCTTCGTTTCATCTGGGTCACAGGAGAGCATGTCACACAGCACGGCTGACTGGTAGCACGGCCAGGTCTTCCATGTGAGCACTATCTGACACTCTTTCATTGCAACATGACTGCTCCTTCACTTCTCACCTTATCACCCAGAGTAGGATTTAGAAAGCTTTTTAAAAACAAAAAAGCCTAGCAGTGCAATGAACTGAGATAAGGCACAAGTGCGCACATCCTGGGATGACTCAGACACAAGGGGTTGCATCTCTACAGGCAGTATCTGGACGCTAACGGCAAGGCTGCTGTGTGAGACAGTAATGCTTAGTACAGACGTACAATGGGAGAGGGGCTGGGCATTGAAACAGCTGAACAGCAGATGTCAAGAATAGTTAACATTTGTGCAGGTTGAGGCCAGTGTGGGTAAAACCAGAGTAGGGCACAGCTGCTCGACATGGCAAGACCAAAGCACATGACGCCACGGGCAGGGTGCTACCCATTGCACCACGATGCTGACACAGCAAAGCATGGTGCACAGACGGAGCCCTGATCACTCATGACCTTGGCCCTTGTTTGCTGAACCAGGTTAAGACAGTTTTCAACTCCTCCAACCACCTGGGTCTGATCATGGTGTCACTGGCCAGCATGGCTGGGGCTGAGCAGCGTTTATAACCAAGTCTGCAAGCCACTTTTGTCGAGCTAGGGGCTGAGGCCGCAACCCAGTTTCCGTCCTAGTTTAGAGTGTGGGCTGGCTCTGGGTCAGAGCCAAGTGAACCACTGACAATGAATCACTTGCCCTGCACCCAAGTTAAAAACCCAGGCTTCACATCCCAGTGCAGAAGGTGTGTGTCGGGTACAGGCCTGGGGCCTGTATTAGGCAGGAGGTCAAGCTCGAGGGTCACACTGGGCCTTGCTTGCCTCACAAATCCCTCAGTCTCTAGAACCACAAGGACTGTTGGACCCAGAGCTCCTCGATTCCCTAGGGGATTACATCTCCAGCACGCTTACGCTCCGAGCTGTGCTCACCTCAGACACACGATGGCTGCAGCGCTTTTACACTCAGGCAACACTTGCAGGGCTCCTTTCATCCATGAGGTGTTCCTGAGCTGCACGATGGCAGCGACGGGTGTGGCTGCAGGTATGAGGCAGCGCTCTACAACACAAGGGGGAGCCAGTGGGAGCCTAGGACCCCCAAAGGCTGAAGATGGGTAGGGGGTCTCTGCAGAGTGGGGCCCCTCCAGGATTTTCTCCCCCAAACCCAACCTTTTGGGCTGCCAGCTGGAGTAAGTCTAAAAATCCAGGCCGAATCCCGCAGCTGAACAAGTATGAGGGAAATAAATGCACGTGGAACACAGGAAGGAAAGGGGGCAGGTACAATGGCCATGGGGTCTGCTCGTGCCCAGGCCAGGCTGTGGGTCACCTCATGGAAAGGAGCCGCAGGGATGTGGTGTTCACATCTCAATGGCGATCGTCTGCATTCACCCCCATGAGCCTGCTTTTCCTGTCTGGGATCAGCGTGCACTTTATGCACAGGACCGATGTGCTGAACCGTCCTTCGCCCAGAGCGGAGTCAGGCCGGGGAAGGAGAGGCGAGGGGTGCTTTGTACGCAGCACACAGCTTTCTGCCAAGCGCCTCCGCAGCGCTTGCGTTCTGTGGGTCAACGAGAACGAAGCAGGGAGGGAGACAGCAAATCCCGCAGGAGCACAGCGCCTGCCATTGCCATGGCAACAGGCTGGGTGCCAGAGAGGCACATCAGCTGGGTCCCATCATTCCAGAGCGGCTGCCAATAAAACCTACAGCACTGAAATGAAAGGGGCTGGAGCCAGATCAGTCTCCCAGGTGTGGGGGCATGGCCCTGGGATCTGACACGGGGTGTGCCAAACCCAATGGCATTTCAGACTCTGAGGATTAGCCACCAAGGGATCCGCTGCGGGTGGACAGACAAGCACAGCTGGGATGAGCCGCGCCACCCTGCCTTTAGCTGCAGAGCACAGACAGCACCGGCTGCTGCAATGCAAGATCTGGGAATGAACGGGGATTAGCAGCTTCAGTCTACGAGGCTGGATGTCAGAGATCTGGGCTCTGTTCCTAGGTCTGCACTGACCTGCTGGGTGACTTTAGGGAAGTCACATCCTCACGCTGTGCCTCAGATTCCCCATCTGTAAACTGGGGGATGGATGCTTAGCCATATTTAAGATGGCACATTATAATCCAGATTCAAAACTAGAAGAGGCTAACTATACCTCCCAGTCAATTAGAGAGCTCATTTCGATAAACGAGCAGAGCAATAAACATAGCAAAAACCTGTCCCCTACAATTCTGCAAAGAAGCCCTGCGACTGCACATCTCTTTAGCTACACCTGCTGGTTCGGACGCTTGCATAGATCTCAAGTCCCCTACTAGCAGCAGGGCTGAAACCATTCAAGAACAGGGAGACAAAAAGATGACATTTCTCCTCCATGCAGCTCCCCTCCTCCCACGCCCACCCACAATGGTTGCTGGCACAGACATTTCCCAAGGCCACCACACTGGTGTTTCTCCCCACTCCTTTATTTAGAGACTCCTCACCACTACAGAATCTGAACAGCTCACAAGATTTAATCTACCCCACCCTCCCCCCCACACACACAGGAGGCAGGGACACCCATCTGTTTTAAACAGGGGAAGTGGGCACAGAAAGGTTCAATGACCAATAGAGGAACTGAAGCGCCAGATTTATCGGTACACTGCCCTTAACCCAAGACCATCCATTCTGTCTCTCCTCTCGTGTGCTAGGCTGCTTGCCATAAATCCAAATCAAGGGGCAACCTTTGCCACTAACAATCTCCCAGCCACGAGAGCTTCCATAGGCAAGGTTTACTAGATTCCAGGAGGCGAGGATATTTGGGGGGGCTGTTCTCTGCTGTAGGAACAAGTGGAGCTTTTTTATGCTTGTTCTCCTTTTTAGCACTAATTGGAACATGCCTCTTAGGGAATGTGAATAGTAACCAGGTCAAAATGTAGGGAGGGGACCGTCCCACTGATATTTACTTGTGTCCCCAATTAGCCAGAGCTGGCAATGGAGTTACTGAAGAGCACTGTAGAGGAAAATTACCCCTCCACATGGCTGCAGATGGGCCTTGGGGACAGAGTTGATAATAAGACAAGGTTGTGACAAACAACTAGCTGGTTTCTTCCTTGTCAGGAATAGATTTTTCTCTACACTGCTCCCAAGCAATGGTTTTACAGGCATAGAAAGCAGGGATTTGTAGGTCTCTTCTGTTATCCAGATCTAGGTCAAGTTAATTCGCCTCTTGTTCTGGTTGAACTGATCTGATACTAGCATCGCTGGCTTCTGAGAAGGCTTTCAGGCAATGTGAGGAGAAAGCAGCCCCCGCCATTACATTTGCTTTTGCAAAAGGCAGCACCCATCCCTTAGAAGTAATGTACCATGACATGTAAGCCATTCCCTAGCAGCTCAGCAGCGCATCCTGCTGCCACCCAGTACCCCTGCTCACGGGGGAAGGAACGGGGGAATGTACAACGTGGGGGACACACCTGCTGCTCACACGCCATTCAGGCAGGATGATGGGAGACGAGAGAGAGTCAATCAAGCAGGACCACAGGTGCTGAGAGCTGAGACACTCAATAGGCGCGGCCCCACTGCACATTGAACAAGTCTCCATTTGGCACCAGCTGTGGAGAGGATGGTGGGGGGGAGAAGGACAAAAGGCCTCAACTCTTGTAACCCAGGTTCCTTCCCACCCCAAAAATGTGGAGCAGATTACCAAGAGGCCTTCAGCAGGTAGGTCCCTTGTGGGAGCGCAGCCCCTCATTCAGGAGGACTGGGGCCTTTGCCCTGGAGGCCAAAAGCCAGTCTCCTTCTGAAGGCAGTGAGCAAACATCGGAGAGGAGTGTCTCTCTATTCCATCAAGACTGGACGTGATTTCATCATCCTCTTTGAATGAGAAGAGTTCCAGGTCCCTCGTGAAAGAGATTCTGAAGAGAGCTCCTGTTGCCATCCAGCCATCTGTACAGCTCCGTTCTCCTCCCACTCACACAGTGACAAGCTCATTCTAGCACTTGCCGTTTGCTCAGGTGAGAGCAGACGTAGTACAGTGTTATTAAATGCACGGTAGAAAGAAGCCAAAAAGGGTAAGAAAGGAGGGAGAAAGATCATTTTGTCAGCAGGTTTCGTATTTGCCTCAGTCCTATGTGTAACTCACACAGATAACTTGTGTCAAACAAGGTAAGTCACACGGAATGACCTACGTTAGCTAGACCTCCACATTCTCCAACGCGGGTCACAGCCCTACATGTGCTCAGAGTCTGCGTTTAAGGCCTGAAGAGTCCACCAGATCTACTCTGACCACCTGCACGTCGCAGGCCACCAGCCCCCAGCCAGTTACCCCAGTATTGAGCCCAATAACCTGCATTAGAACAAAATTATTGCAGCCCTGCGGAGACTACGCTATAGTGTGCCACAGGCAGAGAACCGGTAGGCCCCTCTTCCCCACAAGGGCAGGGAACTGGTCTGGTGAGATATGACCAGATGAACTTCTATGACAGCAGCACCTGGACAGCAGAAGAGTCGAAGGGCACATCGCGCAGACACGAGTCCCTGCCCCAAGAAGCTGAGGCCTGGGCGACACAAGGTTTGTTCAGGGTAGGATATGTATTTACCAACAGTTCACGGGTACAGGACCTACTATGGACAGAGTTATGCAGCACCCTTAGTGCACCATAACCAGAACAGCTCGTTCTGTACAGGAGGGGGAATATGCTAGACCAGTAAGCCATCTAATCACTGGTAGAGTTTATCCCCTTCTCCCACAGGAATAAGGCACTTCTATATTGGTATCATGCGTCAGACTAAGGGGTTGTACGGCTTTAACTAGACAGTTATAAGGCTGTACAACTTATTGGCAGAGACGCCTTAAAGTCTAAAGGAACAAGAGAGGTGGGGGGGGAGGAAAGATCATTATGTCCATTTTACAGGTGTGGAACTGAGGCAGAGAGACCGAGTCTACACAGTAATTGAACACCCACAGCTGGCCCATGGCAGCTGACTTGGGCTCGGGGGGAGGGGAGGCTTGGACTGCGGGGCTGTAAAATTGCTGAGTAGCTCCAAGCAGGTAAGGACCCCAAGCCCAAACTGCCACACAGCAATTTTTAGCCCCACAGCTGGAGCCCTGCAAGGCTGATCTGGCCCAGCCACAGCCATGCCACAGGTCCTTCATTCCAGTGTAGACAAACCTTCAGTGTCCTGCCCACTACCACGCAGGAAATATATGCCAGAGGCAGAGCTGAAGCCCCAGTCCAATATCTTCACCATGAGGCCTCCCTTCCTCACTGAAATTCCGTCATCCCAGTTTCCTGAACGACTCTATGATGCTCAGATGGTTGAGGAACAAAGCTTCACTATATGCATGACGTACATCAGCTGTATGACACAGATACCCTAGACTAGTGGTCATCAAACTGCGGGGCGCACCCCCAGGGGGCACAGAGGAACACTGGAGGAGGGATGCACAGGAAGGCCCAGGCTAGCCCCCAGGTGGTGGCGGAAAAGGGAGCATCACCCAATTCCGCTCTGCCCCCTTTCCAGCTCTGCCCCCAGGCTGGCTCTGCCTTTAGCCCCAGCTCCTCCGCAATCCCCAGCTGTGCCTTGAGTCCAACCACCTCCGCTAAGCCAACTGTGCAGTAATGGAGCAGGGACGCAACAGGTAAAGTTTGTCACCCCTGTCCCACACTGTATGTAAGACAACAGGGCCCAGTGGATAGGGCTCCAGACAGCCAAATCCTGGCTGTCCTGGCCCTGCCCCCAAATCACACTTTGTTTACACACAAAGTTGCATCAGTTTAGTTAAACTGGTTTAGCTAAATCAATACAAACCCTTATGTTACCACTCTTATTTTTGTTTAAGTTGATTAGAAACAGCTTTAAGCTAAACCAAAATAAGCTGCTCTTAACCAAATACCATCCACGCAGCGGCTTGCAGCAATTTACTACAGCAGTTTAAATTTACATCTGGGGGTGAACCAGTGCAGTTCTCTGGGTAGACAAGCACTCAGTGTGATCTTTAAGGTTGGTCTCAGTTTCTTGCGCTGTGGAACAGGGATAAAGCCCATCTTTGAAGAATGGTTTGAAATCCAGAGATGAGAAGTACTTTTGATGCATTATGTACCACATCATTTACTGTGCATAGGGATGCTCTGCAGACAACTAAGCTACGTTTACTGACTTGCATCCCCACCCCAGGAGCTTCAACTACATGGCAACCACACGAGCCAAGCTCCAGTGGTTTGGGATGTTATCAGGACTAAAGGCAACAGTCAGAACTGCCACGTGTTTTAGGCTTTTGAAAAACTGTAATAAAAGCATGTTTTATCTGATGAGTGGCCTCTCCTTCCTCCTGCACATTTTGAGTCTTTTTAAAAGGATAATTATGAATCGCTGCCTCTACCGGCTCATGGTTTGGGACATCAGAGGTCACCCCGCCAGTTACCTCTTGACTTCAGTTTGTGGGAACCATGCAATTACAATTCTAATACTTGGACAGCTGTTTCAGAGCAAACACTGCATTCACCTGAGCGAATCATCCTTTGTTTGCTGTGATGGTCCCAGGATAGGAGAAACACAAGGTAGGTGAGGTAATATCTTTTGTTGGATCAACTTCTGTTGGGGGAAGGTATAAGCTTTGGAGCTATATAAAGCTCTTCTTCAAGTTGCCCATTCCGGGTGCCATTCAGCAATACGCTCATGAAACCCTACTGCCTCCAAAGGGAGGTCAGGGCCCTGCTGATCTGCCCCCACTATGCCACAAACCCCAACTCCAATTGGGGCTTTCCCCATGACCGATATTGCTCAAGCCCCTCAAACGCCATCTGGCACAGTGGGAGCCCCCTTCTGAGCTAGGATTTGCACAGAGCACATGCTGAGTGGCACCAGGAACGGGTAACCGAAAGAACTGCTCTGTGCAGCTTGAAGGCTTGTACCTTCCATCAACAGAAGTTGGTCCAACAAAAGCTATTAGCTCACCTAAATAATCCCTGAGAACACAGCACAGGGAACCCCTTCCATACGACACCTGGGGTGGGGATATGTGGGAAGATTAATGATTTAGGAAGAAGGAAAGGAGCCCTTCGTAGTGACTTCAGCTTTCATACAAGGACAAGTGCTCAAGGTCTCTGGCTATCATTCTAGTGTATAGGCGATATCCCTGAGCAAACAGAGCTGACCTCTCATTCTTGCCACGTGGGGCAGCAGAGACCCTGGAGCCATAAGCTTGGGCCCCCAAACCACTGTCTTGTCTGTTTAAAGATGACTCAAGGCTGTTCGGCGATGAGCCCTCCCTGGTTTAAGCCATTCTCTGCTAATGCTGCCACCACTTGAAGGAAAAGGGTCAGGTCCCTGTAATGCTGCAGATCGCTGGGAAGTGGACTCTGCCGCTGTGTGCGACCCATGTGAAACAGCTGTTCCTGCACAGTGTTGCACTTTGTTACACACTTAACAATAGCACAAGGATGCCAAAGCGTTTCCCAAGCCACAGTGGCAGCCGTCTGAAGAGCATTCAAGGATTGGGAGAAGACATGCCCAAAGATGCTCTGTTTTTGCAGTGAACTATGAAAGGCCCTGAAGTCAGAAGTGAGATTAATGTCCTTGCCTCAGCACGGGCTACTTAAGGACCCTTACGTGTGCCAGCAGGTGCATTCACCGAGAGCTACAGGAGGTTAATGGCAAGGGTCAGGCCCAGCAGGCACCTCCAGAAAATGGAAAGGATCCAAACGACGCAGGTCGGACGAATCAGGAGGGATCCGAAGCTGTACAGACCGATACACTCCTTAATCCGTCGGAAGCAGGAAGGCTGAGAGAGAACCTTTAGATCACTACATCGCCAGGGAGTAAACAGAGCAACTAAGGCGGATAAGAACAAATGGTGACGTCTGAAGCCGAGCACAGGGCACGAGGAAGGCATCCACCTTGGATCTGCTCTTGCTGGGCCATAAGGAGGATACATCAGCTGGACAGTAACCCAAGAGGAGGTAAGGGAACAAATGAATAAATAAGGGCAAGGAGGGTCCAGTGGTTAGGACTCTGGAGACCTGGATTCAATTACCTGCTCTGCACAGACTGCCAGTGTGACCTTGAGTGGGTCACTTAGCCTCTTTGTGCCTCAGTTTTCCCATCTGTAAAATGGGGAGATCGTACTGCCCTCACTCACATGGGGTTTGTGAAGACAAATACATTAAGACTGTGAAGTACTCAAATAACATTGTAACAAGGACCACAAATACCAGAGAGAGAAAGTGACCAGGCTTTTCCCTGATGGATTAAAACTCTCAGCAAAGCCACTCAGAAAAGAGACCCTCAAAATTAAGCTGATTTCCCCAAGCTGCAGGAAGAGAAAAGCCACAGTGCATTGCTGTGCCAGCCGTGTGGAAGGCCCACTCCACACTGGGGGCACTTTAGGCTGTGGCACAGCTACACCAGTGTGCTATACTGGCAAAGCTCCTCTAGTGTGGGCACAGCTTATACCAGCACAACGGCACTTTTCCTGGGGTAGCTTATTCCAGCACACACATCCATCGCCCCAACCCCACTAACATAAATGATACGGAAAGCTGCAGCTTTGGTGGTAAATGACCTCTACACTCGGGGGTTTTGCCAGCACGGCTGTGCCTCGCCAGGATCACACTTATTTATGCTCCTATTTGACACAGCTATGTGGGCACAAGCACCTCATACAGCTTAACCCTCCATGCTTTGTAACTAGCTATAAGGTTCCTGTTTCCCCAGCAGCCCCTGGGACGCAGGCTTGGCATCCCTAGGGCAAGCCCTACCCTTAGAGGGGCAATTGCAGCATGTTAAGAGATGTTCAGAGACTCCGGCCCCTTCGCCCTGCCTGCCCCCCAACCCATGCCAGACCCACCTTAGTCTCTTTTCAGCCTGCAGGGACAGAAGGGCTGCCATAGACTCTCTTTTCAGAACAAAGCCCTGAAAGGACCCCTAGTGGAAGCGTGTCTGACAGGCTCCGTTCCTCTCAGCGCGGGATGGTTAGGAATCAGGGCACATACCGGTTGAGGGCAGCGGGCTATTCATCCTGCATGAAGACTGGCTGAGCTGTGACTTGAATGCAGCTTCATTCCGTAACAGTGGGCAACGAGGTTTCTTCCCAATACATTCAGAGGTTGGGGAGGGGCGTTCATTTCTTTTTCTTCTAAATGCAGGGGTGGGAGGTGGGAAGAAACCAAGGGAAGCAGCGCAAGAGCCAAGAATGAGCGCCCCATTGCTGGCAAGCCCCCAAACCAACGCAGTGTGAAAAGTAAACTTGTATTCCTTCCCCAGCACTGCTCAATAAGAGAAACCCCCATTCATCTTCCCACGACAATTTAACTGTACCTCTTTTCAGGCCCCCATCACCACGGAAGAAAGGGAACGGTGACCTTTGTCCTCCGACCTCCAGCAGACAATTTCACAGCTACCAAATTTTGCTTCAGTTCAACCCCAATCCAAGTTTGTTTTATAATGAGGAGGATGCGGGTTGGTGGGGGATCATGGAGAGGGGAATAAGAGTGGGAAGTTTCTCCCCATCCCTCAAACAATCGGTACAATATAAGCAACGCCACTCTTCAAAGAGCTGCACACAAGTGCTGCATAGATTACCTAGCTGATCCTGCGTGCACAAATACTTGACTATAGACGCTTGATGTGGCAGCTGTGTGTGCAAAGTCTGATGCAGAAACACACACAAGTTTGCTCCCCTCAAACTCTCTGAAACTCAAGCCTAAGTACAGGGGGACAACGGATATGAAAGGCAGGGCAATAGGGCTGAAACACAAAGCAGCAAGGCTATCTCCACATCAAGCAGCAGTAGGAAAAGTCTTTAGCTCCTCCAGGAGAGTGATGGCTGTAGCTGGCCTGGGGAAAACTGATCAGGACTGAAGCCATTTTGTAACAGTTCTGACATCTCATCTCAGAAAGGGTCCCCAGATCATTAGAGGCAGATTTTCAGAAACGAGTGTGTAATTGGCACACAGGGAGTTTCACACAACACCTGATGCCAGATAACACACGGGGCACCAGAGAGACGGATTCCTACACTGCAGCCACCAGCACTATGGAGGAAGCACCAAAGGGAAGGGATGGTGGCGAGCCAAGCCCATTGATTCTTGGGCTCTAAACTAGTACAGCTCCAGACTGTAGGATAGGCCTGGAGGGAGTCACAGCGTGTCTGGCTCTGCACTACTCTGCAGGACACAGCAGGGTTTATGATGCACAGTCATATGAATAAGCAGCATGTTAATCAGCACAAGTAATTTCTGGGGTGTGGAAGGTCAAGAGAGCAAGATTTGCTAAAAGCCATTTCTGTTTTGCACCCGTCAACACCTGTCCTCCCAGATCCCTCCTCCTGATGCAGGGGCAGCGAGTGATATGAGGAAACCGCCGCAGACCAGAGTACAACTGGGACTGAACAGAGGCTGCTTCCATCTTACGAGGAGCCATGTGCTGGGCTAGGCAGCAGACGATAAACCCAATGGCACAAAGACAGGTCTGGCATGGGAAAGCGAGGAGCCGGAAGGCTGGAGCAGCCGCTATTGACAGTCCTTGATCCTTCCGCACCACTGCTCAGACTAGGATCTCAGAGCTCTTCAGATGAGCCAGTGAATTAATACTTGGGATAGGCAAGTCAGATCCTTATTTTACAGGTGGAGAAACTGCTTCACCTCGCTGTGCCTCATAGCGCAGAGCCAGTGGGAGAGCCAGGAATGGAAGGCTGGGTTGCCAGAGTCCTAATGCTGCACTTTAGCCAGCGGACCTGCCTTATCTCCAAAGCACAAGGACACCGCGCCTAGGTAAGTGGCAGAAATGGGGTCGCCAATATCTCCATTTTCGGCCCTCCAGGCTGCAGCAGCTCAGCAATGACACTTAAGACATGCAATGATCTCAGCTGTAAGAGTGACAGGCACCTGCCTGAAATCTCCCATGTCACAGGCGGAGGTACCATCTCCAGAGTTTTATATGGAGCACATAAGTGCTCTGGGGTGGGGTATGTGCAGGGATGCCTGGCTGCCTTATTGTTCAAATGACCGCAGCCTGACTGGCACAGAGGGCTTAGGCCAGCGGGTCACATCTCCCACCTGGCCACCCCTCTTACCACTAGAGGTTCCCGCACTGGTTTCTTGCAAGTGCCCTTGCTTTGCCTTCAGTCTCTCAGCGAAGGCAAGGTTTTGAGAAAAGGCCAGCCCCACAACAGCATCCAGCAGGAATCCCATACAGAAGTGCTGCTTGTAGGCGTGCCAAACTGGACTGCAAATATCTTCTCTGATCCAACTTACATTTGATTTAATGCATTTCTGTGCATCCCCACACACACAAAAAGCAAAGCTGGACTGCCCCCTTGAAAGCCAATATCCTCCCAGATTCCGTTCCTGGGGAGTACAATATCCCCAGGGAAGCTTTGCCACCAAACACTATTAGCACCACACTCACGCGCACACACGCGTCAGGGAAAATTCAATCACACATCCATTGCTCGCCTTGCTGCTGGAACCCCACACAGCTGTTTAGAAGGCCGAGCTGTCACCTTTCAGCCCCTGGCCTGTAGGAAGATACTGTACATGAGCTGACCGGAGCCATAAGCAGATCACAGACCTGTCTATCAGCTGTGCCATCTCGCACCAGCAGGACCTACACTGATCTCTCTCACACACAGAGAGAGCGTTATCACACTTAATAATGTACATATGGGAAATTAACAAGCCCCACATGCTAGCTTCACTGACCAGTCACTTGCTACTGCTGGCCATCGACACCCCCAACTCCACCCCACACATGTAAGCTCTTCGGGGCAGGCACTCTGCTTGGCACATTTGCTTGGGAAGCATCTATTGCACTTGTGTGCCGTTTAAGAAATAAAGTTGAATCCAAGGCCTGAGGCTAGAACAACAGGGTAAGGAAGTGAGTTTCAGGTCACGTTAAGTTCCCTGTATTCTCTTTTTGGTGCCTCCTTTATTTTATGCTCTTTGCTTCGCATGGGGTCCCATATTTTGGCCTTGGCAAGTTGAAAGCTTGGAGCTGCAGCACAATGAGCCTAAAACCAACAGAGCAAAACTAAAAACCAACCTGAACAAAGAACTATTCACGTTGGCCAAAGCTTTTCTTTAGCATCAGTGAACTTGGAATCTGTGCTGCACTGAGAGAAGTTCTCTGGCCTTCAGTGCCCCAGCCCATTGCAAAGGACAAGCAGTACATAGAGATTTGCAGCCCTGGGGAGGTCAGCAGCACAGGAGAGCAGGGACAGGGTTAGGTTGAGTATGGGCAGGGGAAACGGAGATGTCAAAAACTTTAGCAAAATCTACGATTTTACGAGAATTCTCCATCACTTATCTGGGATTCCCCTCCCCACCAGGCTTAACACTGGCAGCCTGAATGACACAAAATATTGACTGCAACAAAGCTGCCACCCTTTTCACGACTGGCTGAAAAGCACATGACAAGTCCTCAGGCTTCCCCAACTCCCCACCCCCAAATGTGAACCAACCACACCACATGCGCAAATCACGGACTACCAACTGGCTCGGAAGAAGTAAACGTGTTCCCCCCCAGAGCCTCCAACACCCATCTCCCCTTTGGAAAGTTTGGCTGTTTCACGAGAAGGAATAGATATTCTTTGGAAACATGCCCACACTGGAGAAATTTCTGGGGGAGCCATTCAGAGCGGATGTAACAATCCACTTACAGACCTGGTGCTTCAATTAACAGCAGGCTTCACTGACCCAAAAGGTAGGTACTGCCTGAGACACTATCTTCTTGCTCCTCATTGGAAGAGAACTGGAGCACGTTAGTCCTCATGTCACTCACTCATTTCTCCCTCAGTTCTCATGCCCACTCCATTTTTGGCTTACATTAGGCTGACGAACTTACAAAGAACAGAGTAACTGTCATGTTCCAAGTGATCTAAGCACTAAACTCAAAGCAGCCCCGCAAGGTGGGTGTCATCCCCGTTTTACAGCTGGGGAATCGGAGGTTAGACAGACTTACCCAGGCCACAGAAGGAATCTGACAGAACACGAATTCGGATCCCCACTCGGTCTCAGATCCTCTGTTAGGAGGGTGTAAGTGTCTCCTACCTTCTGCTTTGTTTTACTGCTATTAGAAGCAAAGAAACTCCAAGAGGAAGCTGTGCAATGTGTGATGAAGGAGACACTGTAAAGACCGCACCTCTGATTCAGATCTTCTCCCTGTGCATCCAGGGCCATAGTCAATCACTGTGTGAACAAAGGCCCACTTTCACTCCTTTCAGGACAGCTACAGGGGCTGGATTCTAGCCAGACTCTCATATCGAACGGACACTAAAGCTGGGTCTACACTGAGGGCGGGAAATTTGCTGCCGTCACATCGATTGCTCTGGATCGACTGAGCGGTCTGCATAGACGCGCTCAGTCGATCCATGAAGCGACCCAGGAAAACCACCCCGGCAAGTGGCGTAGCGCTGCATCGGAGGGAGCGCAGTTCCCTTCGACGCAGCGCAATATGGACGCTGCGCAGAGGAGACGCTGCAAAGTCGACGGGAGATACGCTATGATATACATCACTTGCGTATCTCCCATCGACTGCCGCCGAATCGCAAACGTAAGTGTAGACCGGGCCAAAGGCTTTGTCTAAAGAGCAAAGATAAGCCAGCCTACGTTAGGTCGACTTACAGCCACAGCATTAATTACTGTGGTGGCTGATGTCCACACTACATCCTCACCCAAAGCACTTCCACTGACCTAGGAGGGGCAGTGTGAGAAAGAGCTTGGTATCCCAGCTCCACTGGCAGCTACCTGCCAGGACCCGTGCTGTCCCCTCCTCCCCCACCAGAAGTGGGGTTCGGCCACTCAGCTCCCCAGGGATGAGGGGGCAGACGGGCTCTAGCTGCCTGGCTTGCTGTCAATTACACAGCTCCAGCAAAATCATGAAATTGACCACAGTGACCACAAACAGCCGATGTAAGGAACACAGTGTCTACAATGACACTGCATCAGGCCTAACTACACCAACATAAGCTCTATACCTCTCATTGAACTGGTTTTACTATGTCAGTATAGCAGGGGAGTTCCATCTCAGTGTGTACACCTCCACTGCTTTACTGACAATAAACTCTGTTGTGTAGACCAGCCCAAGTTCCAGATTTCATCCAAGACCATCTAAATTCCAGATTTCAGAACCTTCTTTGCAAGTGATGATGCGCTAGGCAGAAAGAACACGTTCCAGCCCGACTACCACCCCACAGTGATGGTGCAATGTTTTTAGTTGGGAATGGGGAGGGGGGGGACACGGGAGGGAAGGGAGAGGAGAGAAGAATCATATACTTGTAAAGTGAGCCAATCTGATGTGGAGCCACTGAGAGAAACAAGGAACTCAGCAATGCCATTGTTACAGAATTGTCTCTCATACTATCCCTGCACTTTAACTCTGCCACATTCACTTGACCAGGTCATTTAAAACCCAGCTGGGGGCAAGGAGGGGGAGAATTGAGACTCTTGAGCCAAGAATGTAACTTTAACTCCTGTGAGATTTTCCAAAAGAAGCTTTTAAGTGCACAGATACAGCATGCATAATGTCGGGTGCTCAATTAATTGTTTGGGTAAAATTCGGAAGTGGTATTACAACGGGGGTTTAAAAGTTTAATCATTTTTGAAGAAGAGGTTGTCAACACACAGTTAAGGAAAACAATAGCATATTTAAACTGAAGCATTATAAAGATCAAGTGTAAATTTTCTCTGCTTTATACCTTTTGCTTTTTTCATTCCACAGCTTGACCACAAAACTCAACTGTTTCACTATTTATAGCATTTCACTGTCAGGTTCTCACGCCCTAGCATAATGCTGCAAGAAAATGGATATGTTTAAAGACCTGTTTCCACTGGAAATGGAGTCTTATGGAAATATATCCAGTAGTCATAAAAGCTGGATTTCACTAGATGCAAGACTTGGGATCATTTAGAGATACTGCCTGATCAAATTTGATCCATTTAATAAACCTCAGCCAGAACAGGAGCAGAAATGCAAAGAAAAGCATTGAGAGTTTGTGTTGATCCAGTGACACCTGCAACAGTAAAAATGGAGAGGTTTTAGATCAGGGGTTTTTCCCAGCTTGCTATTTCACTTGCTGCTCTGGAGTTCCAGAAGGGAATCGCCTGCTCCAAATTCATTCCAGGTGACCCTTCTGCGTTCAAGTGTGTGCTGCACAATCTGTGAATATTAACTGGCTGGGTCTGATCTACTGACGGTTTTCAGCAAGATTCTGAGAGCTGGGTAAGGACAGGGAACGAAGAGCTGAGACGTGAAGAAGAGTCAACAAGCTAAGGCGCATCATCAGATGCTGGCCTCTGTTCTGTGGGGAACACCTGGTCTGGCAAATCCTGTTTGTAAATCAAACTTGTGGGGGAGGCGAACAACATACATAGAACAACTCCGGCCGCACGGTCTCATCGAGTGCATTTCTTTCCTCGCTCTAGGGCAGCTCGCTTGGGAACAATGCAGGGAAGGATTCGGAAGCAGCTCAGGAGGACCGGGCTGCAGCAGTAAGACATTAAATACTGCAGGACACCTTGCTACAGGAGTGTTTCAGGCTAGCATCGACACACTACCATGAACCTACTGATGCTCAGAAGCCAGGACTTCCCTTCAGCACCAGCGTGGGTGGGGTGATCACTCCAAGTCAGTCGGAGGGTGTGCTAGCAGGGCAACATCTAACTACCAGACTGCCCTGGAGCGTCAGTGGCTAGCACTGCTGCTTCCTCTTCAATGGGGCACGCACCCCCAATGGAGGGTCCACCGCAGGGAACACTGCACTCCAGCATGTCACACCGCAGCACAGGAAGGCCAGCTCCCCCAGGGAAGCAGGGGGAAACAGGAAGAAGGCTGAAGCTGCTGGCTAGTACAAGGCGGGAACGTGCAATGTATGCCGCATCACAGGGTACGTGGAGCCTTACAAACAAAAGGTGACTGATTCCAGCCCCAATGGCCTTACAACACACTGGAGATGTGAAAATTAATATTGCGATGCCTGTGCACTTAGAAACCCACAACGCCAGCCTGAAAAGGTACCGTGTGTCTGCTACAGATTTACCCACACCCTACGGACAAGTCATAGCTCACAAATGGCTGCTGCGAAATTGTCTAAAGCGGGGAGAGACTCTAAAGAAAAGCGATCCCAAGCCTCTAGAGCACCACCTGTGGCAGTGTCAGAAACGGAACCCTAATCCCTCACTTCCAGTCATCACTGCGCATTGACGTTAGCAATCTCATCCCTCTCCAAAACTTCAAAAAGGCCTGTCCTAAAACTGCTATTTCAGGCTAGTCACGTTTCCTCTGCAGAAGGAAGCGATCAGAGCAGGTGAGGAGCCGGCGGAGCAGCCTTATTTAATGGACTGAATCTTCTATGGATTAAGTAAGTAAAATAGATTTACATAAATAGGTTAGATTAAATAAATCATTTTAAGATTACTTCTGAGCTGTTCCCAGTTATGTCATGGAGGAAATGCATCATTGGGGTCCTTTCTGCATTGCTTTTTTAAAACTGTAAAAAGAAATGTAATTGTAACATGACTCATTGCAATTTCCAGCCAAACCAGAGTCTGTTGGCAAGCTGTGGGCTTTCCAAAGCATTGCACATGCAGGTGGGATGCTTTGAAAATGCCTGCATCATAAGCAGCAGGGCATGGAATAAGGCCACACAGTCACTTGTATTTGCAAGTACAAATCATTCTGTTAATATTACTCATTTCCCCCACTCTCAACAATCCCCTTAACTAAGGATTTATTCCAGGCAGCAGGACAGTGCCTTCCTAGGCATGCAATCCAAATCCAACACTGCATGATTTTTAGTCCGCTGGAGAAGTCAGGCCCGTGAGTCTACCAAAGATCGCTAGCAGAGCTATATGTGCATTAGGCATTTAACACCATTTGCACTTTCAGCTTTGGATGCTAGCGTCAACTGTATTAGAAGTGCTACCAGTTAACTGCATGCCGAGGGTTAGATGCCAGATCTGCCAATGTCTAATGCAGAAAATGTCTGATGAGCTAGTTGAAGGGCGGGGGGGGGGGGAGAGGGGAAGATAAGAAAAGGTGAACATTAGGAGCTGAGAATGGAAAAGGGAAGGGTGACTACAGAGAAAAGAGAAGAAAGAGGAAATGGAGTTTAGACAAGAAAACGCCAAGGTGCTCTTAGGAATGGGAGCATCTTGTTAGACAGGAAGCAAAGCGCCTTCAGAAAGCCAAGCCAAGCACCAGAAAGTGATGGGGAGGGCCAAACTGTTGGGCCCAAGGCAGGGAGTAAAGACTGGCACGTGCATGTTGCTTTTAGGATACTGACGCCTATTTTGCTCATTGCAGAAACACCTGCTGACAGACTTCAGGCAAACCCTGTCTTTCCCCAGCAATCACCAAAGAGCCCCAGCCAATGCCAGGCAGAAGAGACCTCATGCACATTACATGGTGCAGACACAGCAGCTCTGCAGCACGAGCAGCTCGAGAAGAATCACTGGCAAACAAGAACAAAACACTCGTCTAAAGATCACAAGTGTTACAACTCAAGGCCTCCCCCATCTCAGGTAAGCGTCCCGATTTTACAGAGAAGAGGGGCAGTAATGCAAAGCGAAGCATCTCTCCCGATGTCCCAGAGTCAGGAACAGAACCTGGGAGCGCAACACCTAGCCCCCAGTTCTCAACACTGTAGACAGCACTGCCAGCTGTTTTATTCTTCTGGCAACAGCAGGCTATTCCAGTATATTGGCACAGCTGTCTGCACTGCACAGCTCTAAGCCTAGAGCCTCATGCATTAAGCAGCAACATGCTAAGTCGAGACACCTGCTATTCTCATGACAGGACATGGCAAAGCCCCCCTCAGCTCTGCTCCTGTCTCATGTCAGTAGTTAAAGCCCCAGCACAGCCCCAATGCAGGCAGCACAGCCTCTCACTGCTGGCAGCACATCAGCCAGGATCCCCCTCAGGCACAAAGGACCAGGCAGGGTCTGGGAGTATGTCTCCACAGCGATCGATGCAGCGGGATCCACTAAGCAGGTCTTGTAGACCCATTCAGTTGACAAGAGATGGGCTCTCTGGTCCCCATTGATCCACCTCCCAAAAGGAGGAAGGCTGTGTGGATGGGAGGGTGCCTCCTGTTGATGCAGTGCAGTGGAGATGTTGCTGTGTCATGTCAATGGGAGAGATGCAAACTAAATAACGTAGCTTGCCTATCTCCCATCGAGTGCAGGTGGCGGTGCAGACAGCCCAGATTTCTGAGTCAAAGGACACTGGAAGAAATGAAATTTACATCAGTCTGATTTACACAGATGGATGTAATCCTGTCAGCACGGAGATCCAGACATGCTTGCGGGCTACAGCTGCATTGCCATGACAAGGCGTTTTACCATGGGATAACACAGATCAGCCCTCCTGCTGCAAAACCTTGGAGCAGAGAAGGGACTGTCATTTTTCTACAAGGTGGCCAGGTCAGCCACAGGCAAGAGGGCATAGGGTTGCCCTAGCCTAGCTACCTCCGAGTAAAAGCTGCAGGGAGCTGATCTCCGGTAGGATATCGCAGTGGGCTAGCTAACGCGAGTTATCCTGCTGTAACACGTTTCTGGGCAGCGAAGACAAAGGTTCAATGTGGAAACTAAACTCAGAAGACAACTGCAAACCAGACTGACCTTGGCTAGGTGACCTTGGTCAGTGGCATACTGAGGGGGGAGATGGGATGGGGGGCAGGCCCCCAGGCGCCGGTGTGCCGGGCTGGCCCTTCACCACACGCAGGAGCTCTGAGAGGCACCCCTCACGGCCCCCCACGCACACATTGTGAAGGGCCAGGACAGCGGGAGCTGCCGCGTCTGAACCGGCGCTGGGCTGGAGCAGTGGGTAAGTGCTGGGCCAGCCCTTCATGACGGGGGCATGACGCAGGCACCCTTCAGCGCCTCCCCCCCACATCATGAAGGGTGAGCCCAGCCCCTTTTCATGGGTGGGGGGGAGGGGGGGAGAGTGAGAGAGAGACCGCCCTGTCCAAACCGGCACCAAGCTGCGGGGCTGCAGCAGGAGAGGCAGGTGCCGTGCAGAGGGGTGGGCCAGCGGAGCCGAGCCTGCATTTGTGCCCCAAGCCTCACGTGCCACCCCCTCCTTGCAGGTACAGATCCTCCATCCCCAGGACATCTTGGGGGGGCCGCGCCAGAACCCCTCCTGCCCTGCACGGGGGAGGCATGAGGCCTGGGGGGAGGGTGCAAATGTAGGTCAGTGTTGGAGACAGCTGTGGTACTCCAGCACCACCCATGGTCACCGGTCATTAACAGATCAAGCTGGCCTTTAATGCTGTCACTAGGCTTGAGTTCACCAGCCCACGGAAGAGAACAGGGAAATTCACACCTTAGAGTCACCGGCTCTTTCCAGGTTGAACTGCAGGAATCAGTGAAATTACAGCTAGAGAGGAGTCTGGCCCTCCGTTTGTCTGTGGACTCACGGAGACAGCCCTGGACTGGGTCACGTGCAGGGATCTCTCTGTAGCTGCAAGGACAGAGCCAAAGAAAAGCTGATACAGCAGAGCGGGGCGTTCCAACTTGTCTGCGCTGCTCCAGGCTAACCTGATGCTAAGCTGAGAGTATAACAGCTGGCAAGCACAGTGGAGGGGATTTCTACACGAGGTGCAATACTTACCTCATCTGACTCATCAGATAACGTCCGCAGCAGAATAGGAAAAAGGCTGTCTGTGTGCCGGAACATCTGAAATCAGAAAGACACAGCCTCAGAGTCACACAGCGCCTGGAATACCCCCTGCTGCCCTCCCCACTGCACACCAGGAGCCGCCCTCACCAGTAAAAGCAGCTAGTGCAGCTTGGCAGGCATTTTTCATTTTACTTAGAAAATTCCCCTCCCTCCCAGCCAGCCAGCTCTCTGAAATGGGTAACGGAACAGATGGCTCCGCTAAAGTATCAGTAGCAAACTTAATAGGCACATAAGTACAATCCCAGAAGGACACATGGCTGCTTGTCTGTGGAGCTGATTACATCCTATGTAATTAGGAGACAGATTTCTAGTGTGGGACACAGTGCCACTTTGCGACCCTTCTTGAGAGAGCAAAGGCCAGAGAAGACAACTGAAGCGTTTCTCACCCAAACTGGGGGTAGTTTTTGGGAGCATTTTTCTATGAGACGCTGCTGCCACCACTGCCTTGATTCAGATCCCACCTCCTGTCTCATTAGGCACATGGCTAACGAGACCCAAGGGGAATGATGGCAACTGCTCCCACAAGGGAAGGTATGACATGTCCCATGAGGAGGGCCTAGGGAGTGGTCACAGAGCACGGGCAGAAGGAAGAGGGATTGGCTTCCCCTCCACATTCTCTGGGAACGCCTGGCAATCTAGAAAGGCCAAGCCCCTTCCCTCCTCCAGAGGGTTCTTGAAAGCCTTGCCAAGAGCTGACATGCTCCCTCCACCCATGGCTCAGGCCCCAGATGTGTTTTAGCTGCAGCCCAAGCCGTTGAGGAGAGGGACATCTGGTAATTTGGACACACCACCACAGAAGCCTAACTTCATCCACAGCCCACGTAAGAAGCTCTCAGCTCAGCTACAGTGAGCCAGGAGCAACTGATCACAAAGGGCCTCGTAGATGCTTCTCCAAACTTACTGGCATTTAGCTCTTCCTCCCACCCTTCTAACCTGAAGGGTCCCTGGGCCCAGGAGGGTGCCCAGCAGGCTGGCCTGCAAAGTCCGAGCCAATGTCCAACGGGAGGCCAAAGGGCTGCAATGGCAGCAAGTGTCAGCCCTGATGGAAGAGCCCCAGACACACACCCAGCTTTAAGGGAGAAGCCAGCCCATGTCTACCCCGGAGACGACAGGCAGAAGAATTTTCAGGAGGATCTCGCAACCGGTCCAATCCCCACAAGGGATCTACAGGGGCTGTTTTGGGAGGTCTGAGCAGCCATCTCCTCCCAGTGAAGGTGGTGGAAAGGGACACCAGGGGCCTGAAGGGCTAGGGAGGGTGTGACGACTGGCAGCAGAACAGGGAACGTCTGAGCTAACCCCAAAGCTCAGCATGTGGTTCAGAAACAAGGCAGGTGCTTGGCTTGGTTTTAACTCCCCACCCCATGAGATGCTATTTGCCCATCCATGCTGCTCAGTGCCCTGATGTCAGAAGGGCTCATTTTGATGAAGGCTGAGGTACGGACCATTTTTGGCAGCTAGATCTGCCTCCCAACACAGTGCAGCCCAGCTGGGCTAGCCGCACCTTTAGAAGAGGGCTTCCTGCTGGCTGACGTCAAGTCTCGGGTTACAGAGTGTTGGGAACTAAGACCGTAGCTACAGCCACGTACACAGCCCTCGCCCTGTACAGCTCTGCCCGTTACAGCACGCCAGTGACTCCAGCCCTGGGGCTCATCCCCAGGCTGCCAACGCAGCGCAGTGCTGACTCGCAGCACCACCGTCCTCCTCGCTATGCTCCCACGCTCCTGCAGCAGCTCCAGCATGCCACCCTGCCAATGCGCCTCAGCCCTGCGTGCAGTGCCCCAGAGCGCCAGTCCCAGGCCTCTCCTGGTCGCAGAGCCCCACAGCGTCCTGGGCCAGGACTGGCTTCGTGACGCAGACACAAGTGCTCAGTGCTAACGAGGCTCAGACTAACCGGCCCCAGGCCAGCTCTGCAGACACAAGGGGCTAGTACACCAATGGGTTTGGCAAGCCACAGACTTACCTTCCGGGGAGTCTTGATGTACAAGTGATAGAGCCACTTCAGCACTGCGATTCTGGTCATCATCCCAGGGGCCGTGTCGTGAAGGTGGCAGTCCAACACCTGCACTATCCCATCGAGGCTAAGGGTCACGGGGATCCGGCCCGTGCTGCACAGAGAACCAGACAAAGAGGGCATTATGGGCGTGTCCCCACGCTGCAACCCCGGCACCCCCAATTCCAGGCATCAAGGCCCACTCCATGGCACTGGCAGGTGATCCCGGCTGCCTAGGCTTGCTGGCTGCCAAGGCTACAAGGAGCAATTTCACACAGTCCAGAGCAGGTGAGCACTGCGGAGTTAGCTGATGCGTGTGTATGGGGGGGAACAAGCAACGCCTGTGTAAAACATGGGTTATACCACTGAAATCAGCTGGCCAGAGTAACTCTAGTATTGGGTTTATCGTTCCGCTCCTCAGATTCCTCCAGCTGAAGGGCCTCTTCCCTACGGCTCTTCTGGGCAGTGTTCACACCTGCGCTGCCGTGGAATTGCGTCTTTCTACTCCGGGCATGAAGTAAAACCTGAGCTGTGCAAGTCCACAGGCCAGCAGAGCACAGACTTGCCCAGCTCTCCACAACAAGCTGCCCTTCCTAGTTCCTGTGATCCTGGGATACGGTGTCCTGACGTCCTAGCCCCCCGCAGCCCTGTCCCTCACTAGGAAAGCCTGGGCTGATGGCACTGCAGCTGGACGAGTTACGCACTTGCTGTGGAGCTAAGAGATGGGGGTTCCAGGCTTAGGTCTGTCGTATTTGGAAGTAAGACTGGTTGCAAAGGGGCCACCTCAATGAGTAAGAGCACTCGGCCTCCATTAAACTTCCTGCCACGACTCCCAGTAAGGGGTCCAGCTGATGTCATGCGTGGCAGTGGGTCTGCAGTGGGGACATCGGCTCCAGCTCTTTTCCCAAAGGCCACCAGCAATCAGTCAGAGACACAATGCTTTCGGTCACTACCAACCTGGGCTGAATTCATAACTCAAGTTTACCAAACTATTTCCACGATCACCATGGACAGAGAACTGAAAATTCTCAGCTTCCACCCCTGCACAACCACCTCCACCCAAAGGGGCTAACTGAACAGCTGGGACATAACACCAAAGAACTTGCATTGCAATGTGGGTAGAAGACTCCTAAATAATGGCATCTGTCACATAAACCTTATCATCCTTTGGATGTAATCACTCTCCAGTTTCTAAATAGGACCCTAAAGTCTACCTGGAGCCCTAGGAGTTCCCAGAATCTGTATTCTCCCCCCCCAGTCCACAGGCCCCCTCTCCCCCCAGCGGTAAAGCTTTCGCAGCATTCTCTCAAAGAGTTCCATGTGGGTAACCTCACCTCCAGCCATTCCTCTTGGGACTGGCTGGATCTCAGGGGTGAGGCAGAGGTGATGCCTTGAATGAAAGATTGGGTCCCAGCTAAGAGGGCTGAATCAGATGCCCAAGAGAAGACGCTTTGAAGATCCAGAAGGGGTGATGAGCTCTTGCCCCCAGGACATAACGGTATTTTTAAGTGACTGAATCATTCACCTGTGTGCTGAACTCATGGGGACTAGCTTTCTAATTTGGTTGGAGTTTCTCTGCAGCTTATTTCATGTGAATTCCTAAAGGGCAAATTTCTCTGTATAACTTTCAAGTAGAATTGCTGTTTAATAGGGTTTAAATTTCCCCTGGACATGCAGTGTAAGGGTGAGCCAGGGAGATCCTGACCCTCTTATAGCTACATGAATGGTCTGATCTACATCATGTAACAGACGTTTGTGCCTTTTCATTTAATTTCAGGTTTCTGATAGAGATTAGTGTGGATGTCAGAGGCAACAGCCAAGGCCAGTTGATCTAGCAGCTAAAGCCCTTACCAGGGAGAAGTCATGGGAGCATAAAAGGGGCAGACCCCAAGAGGCTTCATATTAGGGCCCCAATGAGCTCTCAGCTGCTGTATTTAAGCATGCACATTAGGTTTAGAACCTAAACTTTACAAATCCAAGTTCCAAAGCTTTGGCTACAGCACATACCAGCCTGTTAAACTGCTAGAACAGGGTTGGGTAATTGATCATGGTCAGGCAGAAGCTCTTCACGTGAAGTTTTTCGTAGTCTGTGCCAGCAGGCTGACAAAGTGAGCCTATTAACAACATTGGCCCCTTTGGGAAGGCTGGTAAATCACTTGCGTATCTCCCGTTGACTTTGCAGCGTCTCCTCCATGCGCCGTCCTTCCTTCGACGCAGCGCTACGCCACTTACCGGGATGGTGTCCCTGCGTCAATTGCTGGATCGACTGAGCGGGTCTACAAAGACCGTTCAGTCGATCCAGAGCAATTGATCTGATGGCGGCGAATTTCCCGCTGTCAGTGTAGACCCAGCCTTAGCTTCTGCAGACACTAAGCCAGGCCTCAGTGTTAGGCGTCCATATCCCGCCTTCAGTGCTCGCGGCCTTCGGCCTGCATCCTCAGGGACGGGGCAGCGCTGGTGCATGTTTGGGTGGCCAGTCACCACATCCTTTGATTTCGCAACACACTGGTGCTGCAGATGTAACAGGCTGTGCAGCGTGGCCACACGTTTCTCTTCCCTAAGCCACAGCCAGCCTGAAACAGGAGTTCGTCGCAGTAACAATGGAATCGCTTCAACAGAACCCTCCACGTGTGTCACGCAGGCGCTCTGCACTGAGATCTGGGTCGGCACAGGTGCCGGATACGATGACTTTCATCTAGCCCATCATCCTGGATTTCAATCTGCGGCTCTGAGCCTGATAACGTGCTGGCATACTCCCTGTGGGCACTGTCCTAAGGCAAGTCCAGTTTCTCTTGTGAATTGAGCGTGGGCCAGAGGTGTCAGGCCTGAGACAGAAGAGGAGTGGTGCAGATATCCTCAGGGCAGGTTTGCCCTCAATGCCCTGCCAACGAGCTCTGCCCTGACCGAGAAGGGATCATCTGGCAAGGTGGGAGAAGCACACAGTCTCTGCTGACCTGGACAGAGTTGGAGCCAGTAACTAAGAGGAGAATGGCCCTGTCTCTCTATCAGCCTTCTAGTCCCACCCATGCTTTCTGGGCTACTGTAGCTCGCTGCAATTTCTAAGGTCTGAGCATCAGACCATACCCCCTGTTCTAAGCAGAAAAGCAGATATTAGTATTACAGTAATAACTAACAGCACCTCTTTGTTCTGGGCAATGTACTTACACGCAGGGAGATACCCCACCCAAAGAGTTTACAGTCCCCCTAGACAAGGCAAAGACTGGGAAGTGCAGAAGCACAGAGCCCAAGAGTCACATAGCCAGGTACAGAAGCAAGACTCCCAGAGCAACCAATACATCTGTACACATGGTATGCAGTGGGCATGGCCAGCCATTCCAAGAACACGTTGCCTAGTAGCCGGAAAGACGCTGTTCTCCGAGCAGTTCATGTGGCCCATTGCACTATGTACGTAAGGCCTTGATGACTGAGCAGAATGTGGAGGAATACAGCTGCAGAAACCCAAAGCTTCTCCTCCTCCCGGCTTTTGTTTTTTAAAGCCACAGCGCACCAGCCTGGGGGTTAGTTCTTGCTGCCGCAGCTTGCTGGCAGTTTCAGCACATCTGCTGCTAACAGAAAGAGTACCACTAGCAAGGGATTTCATACTAGGGAGCAGATGTGCTGGGGAGTGCCCTTCACTTCCCAGGGATGTGCTAACTGCTCCATCACCAACTGAAAAGAGGACGGAAATACTCCTGTTGCCATGACCTAGAGGCCCAGCTATCTAACACCATAAGGATGGTTCCTAGATATCATGATAGGTGCATAGGACACTGGTTCTCAACAAGGGGTACACAGGGGTTTTCTGGGCGTACATCAACTCATCTAGATCTGTTTCTCTCAACCTGGGGGTCCCAATCCCCAGAGGGGATTGCAAGTGCAGGATCAGCGTTAGGTGGCGGCAAGCAGGCCAACTGCCTGGGGCCCCACATCACAGGAGACCCCACGAAGCTAAGTTACGTGCCCTGAAGGCAGTTCCAAGCAAGTTGTGCTCGTCATCTCAGATCCTTATTCAGAAAGAACCTGCCTCACGAAGCATTCCAGCTCCACCACGCCACTGGGCGCAGGACCGGCCCCGCTGTCTTGCTTTTAGGCTGGAAGCTCTTTGGGGCACGAATTCCAACATCTGCTGCCCGTAGTTCAGCACCTGTGCCCTGACTGTGCTGTGCAAACAGAAGTGGGATTTTATTCTTGGGTCAACAGAGCTGCCATAACAAACGGTGCCTTTGTGCCCAAAGGGCAGTAAATGACGTTTTGGCTGCCACGTGACAATGCTCCGCTTTGCTCTCCTCCAGGCAGAGCAGCAGAGTACATTAGACATCTGGATGGAGTGGAGAAGACAGCATCCCCGTCCTCTGAGAGAAACTCTGCATATGATTTGTAAGAGACCGAGCGTTTACCTCCCAACGCTCCTCACCAGAGCAGCACTGAAAGGCCGGAAGGGCACAAACTGAATAGGGCTTAAGGAAATAGCTGGCACGGATTCAGTCCACCTCAAGCCATTCTGAAAGCAGTGGGTCTCCTTAGCCCCTCACCTCAGCTGGAACGGCGTGTGATAGACAGGAACACGCACTGCATTATTTAAGCTCTAGTCAATAGGGTAGGGAGCTTCCTAGGTTTCCTTTGCTTTATCTTACAATGGAGCTTTTTCATTTCAGTGCCTCTTTCCTTCTCTTCCATCACCTTTTCCCCTTCCTTTCTTCCCGAGGCTTCATGTTTTTCCACTCTTCCTTTTCTGTACACAGCTCACAACCACCTCCCAGTCCTCTCTTTCTCCCCACCCATTCAGTTTCTAACCTCACTTCCATGGGGCTGTCTAGCAGCATTAGACAAGACCCATCTGTCCTGGAGGGAATTCACCCCAGTCCTGGGGCAAGGGATGGGAATTTCTTTTTTATATTCCTTCCACAAAGGCCATAGACAGTGAATACTAGGGCCAGGAGAAGTGGGATGTATGGAGGGGTTCTCCCCCTGTCTGCGTCTGGGTTACAGATTCCTTCTCCCTTCGTATCAGACGGGAGGGAACGGAGAGCGCGGGGTGGGTGTCAAGGATTGGAGGCGGATTTTAGCCCTGCACCAGCCCAAGTATCAGGCTGAGCGAGCAGGTGCATGGGACAGCATGGGCTGGCACTGCCTCAAACGCGGCCAGCTACAACATTGCCTTGCATTCTGCTGGGTGAAAGTCACAGCTGGAAAGCAGGCCTGACATGGAGTGAGCAAAGCCCAGCTCAGTGCTTCCTGGTTCTGTTGCTCAGTCCAAGTGAGGGACAGGGCAAGAGCTAGGTTGGTAGACAGCCCAGTCCGCATACACTTGTGCTGGGCGTTGCACTGCAAATCACTCCCTTCAGCAACCCGTGCAGTCAAGTTGAGACTCCCTGCAAAGTGGCTGCGTGAGAGCTCTCTCCATTAGGAGAGCCTCGAGACCCTGAGCTGCACAGCAGACAGATGGCGAAGCACTAGGAATGAGGGCCATGCTGGATGAATAGAGAAGATCTGCCGCTGTAGTGACTGGCCAGGATTGATCCTTCCCGTATGAGCCCATGGTTACCCGAGTTACTGGTGTACAAACACCCACAGCCACCTGTAACTGGCATCCCTGGACGTTTCCTGCTCTGGGACAGAGCTGAGCTCATGCGGGATGCGGAAGCTGGCCTAATGACCGTCAATGGGGTCCCAGTCTGCACCGGCGGCTCCTAGGCAATATGGTGATAAAACCGATAACTTTCTGGGCCAAGCAGGTAACGTCTGCCCTTGGGGGTAAGGTTGCTTCAGAGAGATGGAGTCAGGACCTGGAGTAACGGGGGAGGGGGATGCGTTTCAGCTGAGTGGAGATGAGAGCTGGGTTTGCTGGGAGGCTTGTTTCAGAGCTGTCTTCACCCAAATGTAACAGGAGACATTGGGCAGGTATTGGCATTGGGTTTGACGGTCATTAGGCCAGCTTCCGCATCCCGGAATGGTGTTCTCCAGGAGTAATATCTGATGCTGCCAAGCAAGGCAAAGAAGTCATGCAGATGTGCACTGGGGGATGGGACACATTCCAGGACTGGCCCACTGGTGATTAAGAGCGAATTTACACTTCAGAGTGTTCACTGAAATGTCAAAACTGCCCAGCACTTGTACATACGTGGGCCTGAAGCCATCAGCTTTTTGGAAACGCTGCAGGATCACTCCTCAGCAACACAGGCTACTGAGCACACCACAGCTGTCCTCCACTCTCTATCGCCCAGGGGAAGCCAGTGCAGAGTGACGGTCAAGGTTTCAGTCCCTATCTTCAAAGTGCTCAATGCCGTGGGTATCTAAGAGAACGTCTAGAGCTCCAGGAGGAAGGATGGTGCACATCTCCGCTCCCCGGCACAACGGCTCTTCCTATCATAAGGGTAAAGCTTATCTGCGCAGGAGAGAGCCTGGGGAAGCAACTCTCCCAGGAACTCAGCACCATCAGAAACCTCCCCACCACTGCCTGCATGACTGGAAGGCGCAGACTCAGACTGGAAGGTCAGAAGGGACCATTCTGATCATCTAGTCTGACCTCCTGCACAAGGCAGGCCACAGAACCTCGCCCACGCCCTCCTGTCATAGACCCTGACCTATGACTGAGTTACTGAAGTCCTCAAATCATGGCTTAAAGACTGCAAGGTACAGAGAATCCACCAGCAAGGGAGCTGGGCCCCACGCTGCACAGGAAGGCTCAGATACCATGAAGATGGGACAAGACCCGAGGCAGAAGAGAACAGCTCTTTAAGACGACATACTGCTACAATACCCTAGAAGTCAGGAATGGGGGAGAACAGTTAGATCATGCCATCCATCCGCCTTCCCAATGCACTTCAGTGCCAAGGGCTAAGGCTGTAGATCCATTAGCATCAATGCGTCACTTAGCGAACTGGCATGACTGGACGACTCACTGCATGGAAGGAACTCTTCCTCTCACAGCCATCAGCTTGTATCCAACCCAGACCAATCCAACACTTAACATCCAGCAGCTGACTCAGTCCGTTTCATAGTGGACAAAGATCTGCAGTGGAAGAGCAGCCTCGACACAGACTCTCCCTTTGGAGAAGCACCAAGGGCAGGATATTCATCTCTCCCAAGCACGACTGGGGTGCAACGACAGGGTGTGGGGAAACACGCCCCGACGCCTCTCATGCTGTACGTGCCCTGTGGGCAGAGGAATGTCATTGCCAGCATCACAACACACGTCACCCACACGAGAGATGTAAAAACATTTCCTGAGAACTCAGCTTTGCAATGTGAAGTCCACTGATTGTACTGGTCACAGGCTCTGTCCACTGACTGGGCCACTAAACTGGTTCCTTTTATACTAGCCTGCAAGCTGACCTTGAACTTAACCTCACTCTGCTTCTTTCCCCTCCTACCCACACTCTGTCGACTCTCCAGAGCAGGGGCCATCTTCTACCACATTTGTGCAGCACCTGGCTCAAGGCGGTTCCGACACTGGTCGGGGTCTTCGGGTCCTGCTGTGATGCCAACAGTGAAAATACTTTTATCATTAACTTTGGGCAATCTGACAGCTAGCCCGTGTCTGGTCTGTCCGACACAGCAGGGAGCAGATCTGGCCCCACGCTGCATACGCTGACACATGCTTCACTTTAAGCAGGTGTCAAGTCCCCAGGGACTTTATGGGACCGTTGCTGCAGAATCAGGGCCTGGGACTGTGAAGGCCCAACTCAGAGGCAGGTACACACTCGACACTACTCTGAATGCAGCGATGGGGGAGCAGTTTGAGTGTGGCCTTTAACTCCTGCAATGGTGTGCGAATGCCTGGGCAACAGCGACACCCTGTGGTAATCTGGGGGTATTGCAACCTATTTGGGTTTTAACCAGAGCCTCCCCTTCAGCTGTGCATTGCCAAGGTGGGCCTGCCTGGAGCTAGCTGATGGTTCAGCACCCAAAGGGGCCCCCATGGAGTGTTTCTGTAACTTCATCCCAGCTGGGCAGAGCAGCACAACATCCGTCAGCGATTCCCACTCGCTCTAGTTCCTAGAGCGGCACCATTGCTGGGGGACCTACGGGATGGCGCTGAGCTAACTAGACTCACAGCAGGCCCAGGGTCTCCTTTGCTTCCCCACTCTCACCCAGGGAGGCAGGGCTCGGGCTGAACTTACTTCATCCTCTCCCCTCTCCCTCCTGCTCCGGGAGATCTCCCCAAATTGGGCCTGCAGCCGCCCCTTTCAGGGGTCGGAGTCTCGTGCTGGGTGGGCAGGAAAGGCTGGGCCAGGTGGAGTCGCAGTTCTGCTCTGGACGTGTGTGAAGTGCTGATTCCTTTGCCCCCTGCAAAGATCTCCTGCCCACAAATGCCCCCCCCCCGGGGCACACCAGGCTCCCGAACAGCAAAGGGCCTTGTTTGGGGGCCCCAGAGGAGGAGCTTGAAGCCTGTCAGAGCAAAGGAGCGGGCGTGGCCTAGAGCCAAAATCTGCACGGACAGGCCATGCAGCGTCTTCTCTGACAGTGCAGCTCTATCGGCCCTGCCCACCCCCACAGCCCTGCCAACGCCCCTCCATCCTGCCCTGCACCCTGGTCCCTGCAAAGCCTCTCCCCGCCCCAGCATGAAGGGAAAGGAGGGCTCTGACCTGCGTCCCACCCACGCCACTGCAAGCAACGACCATTATTTTACCTGGTTACATTGAAGACACTGGCACTGCTGGGGTTGGACTCACTAGAAGCGTCCAAACAGCCTAGAGGAAGATCAAAGGGACACTGGTTAGCGTGAACGCAGGGGCCCTTCGATGGGGCAGGCTGAGACAGTGACTCTCACCCCCCACCCCCCGCCGGAGAACAGCGCGGTATCATGTAGATCTATGCAGACAGCCGCTCAGTCAGCTGGGAGAGTTCCCCTCCCAGGGCCACACCTCGTGGCAGTGGGCATCTTACACTGTGTGTAAGCCTATTTTAAACAAGTGTTCTCTCTCATGGTCCAAGGGCTGTCTACTGGAAGAAGGGGGCCATGAGGATATTTTCACTGGGACAAGCCGGAGCTATCGCTCGCCAAGTCCACCTACCATTTAGAAGTTACTCCCCTACCTCAGCCCACCCTAAGTCTTCCTTTATCCCTTGCAGAATCTGAGTCCAGCCAGCATGACCAAGGCTTGCAAGCGTGCTTGCAAACTTCAAAGGCACAAATTCCAGCCTTGCGCCACAATGAAGCCCATGGAGCTGAACTAGGCTGATCCGTGCCCCACCCAGTCTGGAAGGGTCATTTCCCCATCCAGTGACGGACTGGTGCATCTGAGAATGGACATAGTGGGTTTCAGTCCAAGTAGGACATCCCGTCACAAAACCCTGCCCCCATCTGGCACTGACTAGCCCTCCTCTGACAGGCAAGGGCAGGCCTGAATGCCACGGAGACGGACTTTCTCAGACCCAGAAATGGTCCCATCCGGGTCAAGGAGCAGATGTGATGGGAGAGCTCATCCTGTAGCTGGTCTGGGGTGAACAAGTCCTCAGGCTGCAGGACTGTGAACGCAGCACATCACCGGCAGCTGCGTTGGGTTTTATACCATTCAATGATCGTTGGAAAAGGAGAAATTTTTTCCTCCCTGCACCCCCTGCTGGATTTATGGTCCAGGGCCCCTCCTCCGCTCCCTCTGAGTCCGAGGCTTAAAGGACTTACAAATACTGCACCGATCCCTACGGTGCAGTTCCCCCAAACACCGCAAACAACGGTCATGGGGGTCGCTAGCCGGGAAGGCCTTGCCACAGCTAGCACATGGCTTGAAGCCCGGCGAACCCGGCATAGCCGGGACGCCGTGAGCCCGAAGGCTCCCTAACTAACTAAAAACCCTCACTAACTAAAAACTAACTTAGTTCAGGGTGAACTGATAAACTATCTACTCACTTTAAGGAGAAACACAAACTGTTGAAGAGCAGGGGTGGTTCTCAACTGGCCGTCACGGGTGGAAAGAAGGAACTGAGGAGGGGAGGGGCCGGTCGCGCTATATATACCGCTGCATAGTGGCGGTACTCCAGGGGGTGCTGAGACCGGCCCCTGCAGGGGCTGCTAGAAAAGTTCTCCGGAGAGCTGTGCACGAGGGCACGCACACACCTAAGTGGAATGCATCTGAGCAATCACTCGAAGGAGAACTGCCACAGTCCAGGCCGCTGTCCTTGAGGCCATACCCCCAGCGGTGGCATCATGGGGAAACTGGCCACCTGGTTTGAAGACCGTCCTCTCCGAAGTGTCACCTCCTCTCCAGCCGAGTCCAAAGAGCCACACCAGTCAACCATGGGGGTGCTGATGCTGATTGCCCCTCTGCGCTGTACTGGGCACACTGGTGCTCTGGTACCAGGGAGCCTGAGTTCCGTGTCTGTGTTTTGCCCTTTGGCTTCCTTTAAGGACTTGGTGAGCAGGGCCAGGACACCAGCGATCTGTGTTGGAAGTCCATGGATCAGCGCTGAGGCTTCAGGGATTGGCTCTGAGCTTCCAGAGACCAAAGATGGGAGCCTGAGCTCTCACGGTGAGGCTCCGGGGACTGGTGTTATATGTCTGGTGACTGCTGACACCTTGGAGGCAGTACCTTGGAGACGGGAATTACTGAGAAGGTCTTAGCTCAGGTTTCCCCTTGATGAGCCCCCCGAGGGGGTAGCCAGCTCTCGATGTGGAGGCCTCCCTTCCCTGGGCATTGGCAGCACCAGGATAGCCACGGGGTCCTTCATCACCTAGAATGCCTCAGGCATAGTAGGCACCATCAGGAGCCAAGGGCCCTTGCCACTCTCTGGAGTCAGCGCAGGTCTGGACCAGGGCTTGATACCCATATGGGTGGTGGTCCCCACCTGCAGGGATGAGCGGCCCGACACAGGTCTCAGTTGAACCACTGGGCCCTTCTTAACTGCCTTTGGTACCAGCAAGTGCCTCCATTCAGTGTGCACCTTCTTCGATCTTTTCTGCCCTATGGATACCACTAGGGGAAAAATTTCCAGCACCAGTGCACGTGGCACGCACACACCCCTAACTGGGAATGGACAGGAGCAAGCACTTCAAGAATTCTTCCAGAGACCTAGCTACAGCCTCTCGGAGAGAGGGCTTATTTACCCCTTCCGTCAACGTAGGAAGTATCTGCACTACGGTGCGCTGGTGGAACAGTTGCAGATGTGATTCCGCAGCCCCCCCGAGCGTAGACATGCCCATCATCGCAGGGATCCTCACATGACAAGTACTTCTAGTCACACGCACTGAAGCTGCTACATCAGCAACAGAACAGAGACAGGTGGGGCCAATAAATGGCTGTGGGAGAGGTTTACCTTCAGGCTCAGGCGTGATCTAGCGAGAACACAGCAACATCAGAGCCACAGATACCGTGGTTGTCATTACGTAATGCGATGTGAACTCCTCTCCCCCCGGCGCAAGAAATCCGATCATTTTTAATCAATCTTCCAGAAAGGACCAGCTATGACGGCGGGTGAGGGTGGAGCATAGCAGTAACTTTAATAAAAAACTGTGCCCTTGCATTGGCCGGGAATCGAACCCGGGCCTCCCGCGTGGCAGGCGAGAATTCTACCACTGAACCACCAATGCTCCAGCTGGAAAGAGCGGCTTCTCCAGCTGTTTTGTTCATAGTGCACACATGGTGAGAGTCAAAAGGTATCTGGTTACAGTCCTGCTATGGGAACATGTAATTCTGGTCTTGCACTTCTTAAGCCTTGCACCTAATGGAAACAAGAGAAGCCTCTGCTCTTTATTTCACGGTCTTGCTCCTTATTTTAAGGAGTTTATTTCAGTTCCCTGCAGGCATTTGCGGCAGTGCTCAGCTCAGACAAAGAAGTGCTTGGCTGAACTACCAGCAGACTGAAGTTCTCCACAAGCCAGGACTCTCAGCGCTCCATGGGGGGAGCCGGGGACAGTACAGCAGTCGTGCAGTAAACAAACACCGGTAACACCCGATAACCTGCAGGAGCCACAGGACACCTCCCAGAAGGTGACAAAAGCTGCATGTGTCGGCATCAGAGGTTACTGGGGGATAGGAAACCAGCCTGTGGGGGGAACTGACACTTCAGAAACTAAAATCGCCCTTCCCAGGTGTCTGCATTGATGCGCAGGAGCAGTCAGCCCCCTGAGGAAGTGACTGACTTACATGTGCTAGGATACGGGAGGAGATGGGCACTGACTACGACGCAGCTCCACCAGGCGAGAGTGTGGCCCTGCCAACTCGGTGCATGTTAGAACAGGTGTGACCAGGAGGCTCCTGGGTCTGTTCCAGAGCTTGTTGCTCACTGGCTAAGTGACTGTGGAGCAGCCCCCAGCCCCAGCTGTAAAACCAGCTGTGATGCTGTGGATTCTGCTTCTAGCAACCTCTCGGCTCCCAGCTAAACAGCTGCTGTTCTCCAAGAATTGCCAATAAGCGAAAGGCAGGTGTGTAGGGCTGCAGCCAGCAGAGGAAGTGCTGGGACAGGCCAGGTGTGTGGCCCCAGTGCCAGTGCAGGGTGCAGCCCAGAGAAGTACCAGGCAGCTCTGCAGGCTCCCAGCACCTCATTCCCCACGGAAAGCCCTGACACCTGGGCTGCAGCTTCCCCCTACCCCTGCTGCTGTCCTGCCTGCAGCCTCCCCTCCGCACATGCAGCGCCAGGAGTCCAGTGCTAGACAGGGACGCAGACACTTCAGCCCATTACGTCCCATGTGGCAGTGGGTCCCTGGTGGGTTTGAGGGGCTGCAGGCAGAGAAGCCACGTCTCAACGCTTCCTTCCCTGGCTGCAGCCCCCTAAATCTGCCTGTGGCCAGGGCCTTTCTTCAAAAACCAGTGGCTAGCAAGCAGCCTGTCTGCTGCCAGCGTGGGAATCCCATTCACATTAACGTCAAAGGAACGTTGCTCCCAGGAAAATGCTGCTACTAACCCACATCCCTGGTGATACCTTCATCAGAGCTTGTAACAGGATCATTCACATCAAAGCTGTTACATGCAAGGGGCCTATAAAACTCAGAGCCATTCCCTGCGCTCAGTGCTGCTGAGACTAGAGGCCAGGCGCCCCCAGAGGGGAGGAACCATGCAGCGTGCTGAACAGGGACACTGCCCATTTGACATCTAGCCAGTTTCTGAAAAGAAAAGTAGTTTCAAGCACTACCTGCCCTTGAAGCCCCTGGAAGTTTGTGGCTTTGCCACCACATTTTCTTGTCTCTAAAGATGGTTCATTTTCCATGGCTGCCGTGCAAGAGACACTCACAAACAACTGAGGGGGATCTAAGAGTGCTCTGTGTGATATTACTGAAGGCATGCTCCAGCATGTTCTGGAAGGCAGTCACAAACAAGTTCCCCAGGGACAGAAGGCTAGCCAAGGTGTCAACGAGCTCAAATGGACCACCACCTGGTTTAGTGACCACTCGCCCAGCAGCAGAGAGGGTGTGGGCAAAAAAACAAACTGCTTCTTTGTGAAAATACAGAGTAAGGTTCCTGGCCACACATCAACTGAAGATGATTCTCGCACAAGAGAAAGGCTATAAGAGGAGAGGACAGATGCCACAAATCATCTCTCCCTTGCTCTCTACCCACAGCGTCATCAATATGTGAAAAACGAAGGAAGCAACACTAGACTGCCTAGGTGAGGTGGGGGAGGGATCCTGTCTGAAAGAGGTTCAGCCAGGAAGACTCCTGTGGTGAGAGACCTTTGCTTTGTATTCACTTAGCTTGTTAAGCTAAAAGGCAATGCAATTAACACCTATTTCCTTGTACCCAATCCTGACTTAGAGACCTGATGACTTGCAGTTACTTAAAATCTATCTTCTGTAGCTAATGACTGTTTTGTTGTTTTATCTAAACCAGTGTGTTTAGACTGAAGTGTTTGGGAAACTCCACTTGGGATAAAAAGATTTGTGCACATCATTTTCAAACAACAAATCACAGACTTTCTATGAGCTTGTATTGGCCAGGAGGGTGCTGGGCAGTACAAACGCTCATTTCTGGGGGAAGTCTGGGAATCGGAGCTTGAGGGTGTTGCCCTGCAGCGTAACTGAGAAGTGGCTGGCTATGGCACTCACAGCACAGCTAGGAGAGATTTACACGCTAGAGGCTGGGTGTGAGCAAGCCAGGAGCAGTTGCTTTCAAAGCACAGCAGTGTAAGAGGCACCCCGGGGAATGTCACAACACCACTCCATCTTTTCTATTATTTAATATTACGGGAGCACGCAGGCCCAGCCCACACTCAGCAACATCTCAGTACTGTATCCATGCCGACCTAACCCCCGGCGCTGAGGTGGTGTTCTTACATGGGATGGCAAACCCCTTCTGTCGATGTAGGCATGCACGTGGTTATGCTGACCCAGCTCTGGTGCCATAGCTGTGCTGGTATAGTCCCTGTGGTGTAGACAGTCTCAGGCCCCAATCAGGATTGGCAGCCCCACCGTGCTAGGTGCTGTACCACCAGGAAGACAGATCAGACGGGCACAGATGTGACCAAGGACACAGCTGTGAAATAGGATGTGAAGTGCAAGGAAAACCCAACATTTCATACCGCATTTAGCCAACCGGACTGCAGCGAAAGAACTGAAGCCAAAGAGCAAAGGGTCAGCTTGAATGACTCTGATGGCCAAGCTGCCTATCACACAATCCACACATCTAACAAATGCACTCCATGTTGCACCTCTCTCCAAGGCCTTGTCTGGAATCTGTCCACAGAGGCAGCACAGGGGTGCGCAGGCAAAGCACCAGATTGCTAGCTATGCGGGTGCTGTCCTGAGAAAGCCAAGATGAAAAGGGACTCACCGCTGGAGGTCACCTCCTGCTGGGAGAGAGATTCCTCCTTGGGCTCCGTCGGGAGGCTCAGGGATTGCTTGCCCTCATCTGTTTCATCATCTTCAGGGATGACCAGCTTCATCAGGCTCTGGTTACACACATTAGCCACCTCTTTGATGCCTAAGCAGAGGATGTAAGGAACACTCCAATTGGAGACGCTGTGCACAGCACCTGGCAC
>ML675666.1:381978-397759 GCA_007922155.1 Mesoclemmys tuberculata | reverse complement strand
TCCGCGAGTGGGGTGTTCCCCACCTGGACCTGTTCGCGTCAGCCTGGAACACAAAGTGCCCAAGATTTTGCTCGCTCAGGGGTCGCGAGCCGGGCTCCCTCTCCGACGCGTTCCTGATCGAATGGACGGGGAGCCTCCTGTACGCGTTTCGCCCCCTCCCGCTCCTGCCCAGGGTCCTCTTGAAAATTTGGCCTCATCAAAATGAGAAGATTCCTTTTGCTGATGAGCAAGGCAGCATTTTGGCTTGGAAGGCCAGGCCTGAGAATGAACGTTAGATTGGAAATGATACCAGTCTCACCTGGTATCCCATTGACTTCTATGGGCTTGTCTACATGGGGAAAAAGTCTGGAGCAGCTAGTGTACATTAGCTATTATGCACCAACTTCCACATGAACACTCATGTTTCTGTGTGTGCTATAGCTCTCAAAGGGTATTAAGCTAGGGTTCAGTGTGGGGTAAGATTGTCCACCCAGGGGGCAAGTGTGAAGAAGCTAATACACTTTAAATTCATAACCTATCTTATGCTACACTAACTTTCTCATGTAGACAAGCCCAATGCTACTCCTGATTTAAGTCCTGACTCAGCAAAGCACTTAAGCACATGACTACATTTGAGGACCTGAGTAATCCCATCCCCATTCAGCAAAGAAAGTAAGCAGGTGTTTAACTTTATGTCTGTGTAGGAAGGTGCAGGGACCTTCCAGAGCAGCTGGGCCCCAGGAAGGGCCGCCGCCCCAAACACAACCGCCACAGGACTTAAACCCCCTGCCTGCCCGTCAACCCCGGAGGCGGACTGAGATAGGCCCAGCCGACTGGCCAATCCCCTCCGCAGAGGGCGGGACTTCCCCCAGGGAAAAGGGGTTAAAAGGCAGGGCCCGCTGCTCAGTAGGGGGCAGACGGCCAGCAGGTACAGACGTGCCTTCCCGCCGGCTGCAGCCCCTTCCGGAGCCCCGCCGGACCGAGGCTCAGCATAGGGCCTCCTCGGAACTCAGGGGCTGGGAGCGGCCCTACCGCTCCCGGCCGGATGACTGGGTCGGGCCCCCAGATACCAGGGAGTGGGACGAGCCCCGGGACCCTCTGGGGTGGGAACCCCCTCCGGAGGCGGGTCCTGACCTGGACGAGTTGCCCGCTGCAGCACCCCCCGAGGCGGGCCCCGACTTGGAGGAACTACCCGACGCCGGAGTACCCCCAGAGGCCTGCGACCTGGAGGAGTTGCCCCTTGCTGAAGGGCTCCCCGACCTCCCGCCTGCCAACGAGGAGGGCCTGCTGAATCTTCCCCGAGCCGTCTATCCCACGGATCACGAGGAAGGAGGTACCTGGGACGGGGGGGAGGAAGTAGCCCAGGGGGCAGCCCGGACTGGGGCTGCGGCCAAAGGCCTGCCACCGCTGGCATGTTGCGGGAGGACCCCGCCGGCACAGTGGCAACGCCTTTGCCACTGTTAGGGCCTTGGGCTGGGACGCAGTGGAGTCGGGTGGGCCTGCGTCCCCCTCCCCCTGTCCCCTTGACCTCGGCAAACCGCACGACCCCTCCTCCGACCCGGCACTAGACTGCTTGCTCGCCCGCCCCTGCAAGGGGGCCGGGGCGATAGACTCCTTGCCCGCCCGCCCTGCCAGAGGGCCGGGGCGAAAGAGGGCTTGCCCGCCCGCCCGCCCTGCCAGAGGGCCGGGGCGAAAGAGGGCTTGCCCGCCCGCCCGCCCTGCCAGAGGGCCGGGGCGAAAGACGGCTTGCCCGCCCGCCCGCCCTGCCAGAGGGCCGGGGCGAAAGACGGCTTGCCCGCCCGCCCGCCCTGCCAGAGGGCCGGGCCCGTAGAGTGCTTGACTAATTCCCGTTTATTTCAGGAAGGTGCAGGGACCTTCCAGAGCGGCTGGGTCCCAGGACGGGCCGCCGCGACCAGCGTGAAGCTCCCGCCGGCCTACACGTGGTGGAGAATGCGGGCAAGTCCCCCCCTGACATAAAGGGGGGCTGCCCGCCCGAACCAACCCCCCCCCCGTGTGGAGGAAGGGGTGGTGTCCGTTCAACGACCATGGAGACCGACAAATTAATTAAGTGGTGGGCCGAGGTTCAGCAGCAACAACAGACCGCCCAGCTGCAACAGCAGCAGCAGCTCCTCCAGACTCTGGGTGCGCAGCAGCAGCAGCTGATCCGGGACCTGGGAGCGCAACAGCAAGAGTTGCAACGGCAGCTGCTGCAGAGCCTAGGCGGCCCTCTCGGAATGGCCAACGCAGGGGTAGAGGAATCCGCGGGTCGGGGCCTGCCCATCCCGGGGCCCCAGCCCCGTCTTACGAAAATGGGACCCGCAGATGACCCCGAGGCATTCCTGGTCACCTTCGAGCGGGTGGCCATGATGGCCGGGTGGGACCCGGCCCACTGGGCGACGCTCCTTGCCCCCTATTTGACAGGGGCCTCCCAGGCCGCGTACCGGGTCCTGGGCGATGAAGAGGCCCAGGACTATGCGGCTGTGAAAGCCGCCATTTTGGATGCGCTGGACATTAGTCCCGAAACCTACCGAAGACGGTTTCGGGACAAGACGTTCCCTTCCGGGGCTCGACCGAGGGCCATCGCCCAGGAGCTCCGGGACACCGCATGGCGCTGGCTCCAGCCCGAACGGAACGCGGCGGGCCTGGAGCAGTTCCTTCACATCCTACCACCACAAGGAAGGACCTGGGTGGTTAGGCACCGCCCCACCACCTTGGCAGGGGCGGTCCGCCTGATGGACGATTTTCTGGCCGCGGAGAAGCCCATGGGACCCCCCCAAGGTCCTCCCGTTCGCGCCGGATCTGCCGAAACTGTACGACCCCCGCCCGGACCGATGCCCAGACCACAATGGAATCCAGAACCTGGCCAAAGTCGGCCATCGAACCGACCCACTCCGGGGGCCGGAGACCCAGGCCCGTGCTTCACCTGTGGGCAGCGTGGGCACCTACGGCGACACTGCCCCTCCCAGATGTGCACCTATGGGCTGGTGTATGCTGGGGAGGGACGAGCTCAGGACCCCACCGGGCTGGGGACTACGATCCCCGTTGGTCTGGCCGGGAGGCAAGTAGAGGCCCTGATTGACTCCGGGTGTGGCCAGACCCTCGTCTTGCAAAGCCTGGCCCCGGAAGATGGGGAGCATCTGGGCGAGGTAGGCTTGCGTTGCATTCACGGGGACCTGCGGTTTTATCCCACCATGGCGGTCCCCCTGACGGTAGGACCTGTGACCCGGGTCCTGACCATAGGACTCGCCCCTCGCCTACCCTACCCCGTGATCTTGGGGCGCGACTGGCCCGACCTGGTGGGCGTACTGCAGCTGGCAGCGAGCACAGGAGGCCCGGGTACCGAAGACCTGGAAGGGGAGGACCCCGGAGGCCCCGACCAGGCGAACGCCAATGACCTGCCGCCCCACGCTTCGGAACCCCCCCCCCCCCGAGGAGGAGGAACCCCCACGAGATCAGGACCCCCCAGCAGGGGAGCCGCCGCCCTCGGAGGACCCAATGGCCGATTTTTGCCGAGCCCAGCAGGAGGACCCTACCCTCAGCCGGGCGTATGAACAACTAGCCGCCGTCGATGGGGTCCCCACCGAGGCCCAACGAGCCCAACAATGCCCCCGCTTCGAACTTCGCCGGGACCGGCTGTATCGCCTCGAGAGGGACCCGCAGACCCAACAACCCCACGCGCAGCTAGTGGTCCCACGACCCCACCTTAAGGCCGTGTTGCGCCTAGCCCACGACGTCCCAGCGGCCGGACATCTCGGGGTGGACAAGACACTGGCCCGAGTACTCTCCTGATTTTATTGGCCTGGGGTGTATTGGGAAGTCCGGGACTATTGTATCTCCTGCCCTGAGTGCCAACGAGCCGCCCCAGCGGGAGTTCCCCGGGCTCCCCTCATCCCTATCCCGGTGGTGGGGACACCCTTTGAACGGGTGGCCGTAGACTTGGTGGGACCTTTGGAAAGGAGCCTGTCCGGATTCCGGTACATTCTAGTCCTTGTCGACTACGCAACGCCGTTCCCCGAGGCCATTCCTCTGCGGAACGCCACCGCCCGGACCGTAGCCGGAGAGCTCATCAAGGTCTTCGCCCGGGTGGGACTGCCTCGCGAGCTGTTAACAGACCAGGGAACTAACTTCACCTCGCGGCTGCTCCAAGAAGTATGTGCCATCCTGGGAATCCGGAAGCTCCGGACCTCTGTTTATCACCCCCAGACCGACGGGCTGGTCGAGCGCTTTAATCGCACCCTGAAACACATGCTCCGGAAATTTCTGGCGGAAGAGCTCCGGCGCTGGGACCAGCTACTTCCCCCTTTACTCCTGGCCATTTGGGAAGTCCCACAGGCCTCCACGCAATTTTCCCCCTTCGAACTGCTATACGGCCGCCAACCCCGGGGAATCCTGGACTTAATGAAGGAGCATTGGGAGCAAGCCCCATCCCCCTCCCAGGGGATGCTCCAATACGTCCTCAGCCTCCAGGAGAAGTTGCGCCAAGCCTGGGCCTTAGCCCAGGAGAATCTGCGGGCGGCCCAACAGATCCAGGCTCAGACCTACAATCGGGGGGCACGAACCCGGTCTTTCGAGCCCGGCGACCGAGTTTTGGTCTTGCTACCCTCCGCAGAATCCAGGCTCAGCATCTGCTGAAGGCCTTCCCCTCCACCTTCACTACAACTCCGGGGAAGACCAACCAGGTCTACCATGTAATCGAGACCCGACCCGGGGAAGTCGTGCGAACGGGCGCCCGCTCCCCGCCCAGACACCTACAAGCGGCAGTGGAGGAGGAAGTTCAGGCCATGTTACGCCTTGGGGTTATTGAACCCTCCAGCAGTGAATGGCGCAGCCCAGTAGTACTGGTACCTAAGCCCGATGGCACCCGCCGTTTCTGTATCGATTTCCGGCGAGTCAACGAAATCTCAAAATTCGACGCGTACCCCATGCCCCGCATCGACGAATTGCTGGACCGTCTGGGAGAGGCCCGGTATTTCTCCACGTTGGACCTGACCAAGGGATACTGGCAAATACCCTTGGAAGCCCAGTCCCGGGAGAAGACCGCCTTTGCCACACCAAGCGGTCTGTATCAGTTTGTCCGGATGCCTTTCGGACTGCATGGAGCCCCAGCGACCTTCCAGAGGCTCATGGACAAACTCCTGGCACCCCACCTAAGCTACGCGGCGGCATACATCGATGATGTCGTCATTTATAGCCGTGCCTGGGAAGACCATATTAACCAGGTAGCCGCAGTGCTCCGAACTCTACGCGACGCCGGGTTAACGGCGAACCCCCGAAAATGCCGCATCGGGTGGCAGGAGACCACGTATCTGGGCTACACCCTGGGGCAAGGGACCTTGAGGCCACTCATCAGCAAGGTCCAAGCCTTGTGAGGGTACCCGAGACCAGCCACTAAAAAGCAGGTCCGACAATTCCTGGGACTGGCCGGGTATTACCGGTGGTTTGTGCCAAACTTCGCCAGCCTGGCCGCGCCCCTCACGGACATGCTACGGAAAGATCAGCCCCTCCGTGTCAACTGGACGCCGGAGCGGGACCGGGCGTTTGGGACCCTCAAAGCAGCCCTCTGCCACGAGCCGGTACTCCACAGCCCCGACTTCACACGCCCCTTCATCATTCAAACCGACGCCTCGGCCGTCGGACTGGGGGCTGTGCTGGCCCAGATGTTCAACCAAGAGGAACACCCCATCCTTTACCTGAGTCGCCGATTGTTCCCCCGGGAGGAGCGCTACGCTACTATTGAAAAAGAGGCGCTGGCCGTGAAGTGGGCACTGGAGGCCCTACGATATTATTTACTGGGCAGCCCCTTCACAGTAATTACGGACCACGCGCCCCTGAAATGGCTCCAACAGATGAAAGACAAAAATGCCCGGATCATGCGTTGGTACCTCGCATTACAACCCTTTACTTTTACCATTAGGCACCGGGCCGGGCGGGACCATGCCAACGTGGATGCGCTGTCCCGAATGGAACCCCTGGAACCAGCCAGCCCCGAAGACCGGGGGCTGGACTTAAGGGTGGGGGTGTGTAGGAAGTTGCAAGGACCTTCCAGAGTGGCTGGGCCCCAGGAAGGGCTGCCGCCCCAAACACAACCGCCACAGGACTTAAACCCCCTGCCTGCCCGTCAACCCCGGAGGCGGACTGAGATAGGCCCAGCCGACTGGCCAATCCCCTCCGCGGAGGGCGGGACTTCCCCCAGGGAAAAGGGGTTAAAAGGCAGGGCCCGCTGCTCAGTAAGGGGCAGACGGCCAGCGGGTACAGATGTGCCTTCCCGCCGGCTGCAGCCCCTGCTGGAGCCCCGCCGGACCGAGGCTCAGCATAGGGCCTCCTCGGAACTCAGGGGCTGGGAGCGGCCCTACCGCTCCCGGCCGGATGACTGGGTCGGGCCCCCAGATACCAGGGAGTGGGATGAGCCCCGGGACCCTCTGGGGTGGGAACCCCCTCCGGAGGCGGGTCCTGACCTGGACGAGTTGCCCGCCGCAGCACCCCCCGAGGCGGGCCCCGACTTGGAGGAACTACCCGACGCCGGAGTACCCCCAGAGGCCTGCGACCTGGAGGAGTTGCCCCTCGCTGAAGGGCTCCCCGACCTCCCGCCTGCCAACGAGGAGGGCCTGCTGAATCTTCCCCGAGCCGTCTATCCCACGGATCACAAGGAAGGAGGTACCTGGGACGGGGGGGAGGAAGTAGCCCAGGGGGCAGCCCGGACTGGGGCTGCGGCCAAAGGCCTGCCACCGCTAGCGTGTTGCGGGAGGACCCCGCCGGCACAGTGGCAACGCCTTTGCCACTGTTAGGGCCTTGGGCTGGGACGCAGTGGAGTCGGGTGGGCCTGCGTCCCCCTCCCCCTGTCCCCTTGACCTTGGCAAACCGCTCGACCCCTCCTCTGACCCGGCACTAGACTGCTTGCTCGCCCGCCCCTGCCAGAGGGCCGGGGCGAAAGACGGCTTGCCCGCCCGCCCTGCCAGAGGGCCAGGCCCGTAGAGTGCTTGACTAATTCCCATCTATTTCAGGAAGGTGCAGGGACCTTCCAGAGCGGCTGGGCCCCAGGACGGGCCGCTGCGACCGGCGTGAAGCCTACAGTCTGTGTTTAAATGTTCTGTTGAATCGAGGTCTTGCACTGGTATGAGAGCAGAAGCAGGCCAACTGTATTCAAAGCCATTCACATTGGGCCAGATTTTCCTCTCACGCCTGGGTAAACCAGGAGTAAATGCATTGCCAGCACTGCCATTTGCTGGTGCTAAATGAGCCTCAGTGAGAGGAGTGTCAGGTCCACTGCATTCAGATATCAATTTTGAAGACCAAAGCAATGGAATTCAGAGTTTAGGGACCCATGTCAATTACAGGGCACATCCTCAACTGGTGTGAACCCTCACAGTTCCATTTAGATCAATGGTGCTATGACAATTAACACCAGCTGAGACTCTGCCATTTTAACACTACCCCTTGGAAGAATGCCTTAGACAGCATTGCCTAGTTGAGAGAGCACTGGACTGGTACTCCAGAGACCTGGACTCTGTTGTGGTTTGGGGCACTGTGGGGTTGGGGCACTACACTAGGTAATTTGGGTAAATGGAAGGCCACGAGTGCCGATGAAGTCTTCCTATGCTAGGCTCCTGCCTCCAGCCAGCCTCCCCTTCTTCTCCTCTCCGTTCGGGTTACTTTGGGACATTTTCTTGCTGCTGTAAGCTGATGGCTTGCTTATCAGCATGATATACTGTGCATGCTATAGGGGCTGCTTGCAATACTAACCGTATGTTTAAAGCGCCCATTGTTCTCTCTCAGGGCCATCCCAGGGGCTTAACGCTGAAACTGCTTGAAGGAGGGAAAAGGGAGGGGTGGGAAAAAACTCCTTGTTAAAATAAAAAAAGTATAAATAAAGTTAATGCTTGCTGCTTGGTGTGCAGGAGTTGAGACAGACAGTCTCCCTGCACCATTTCGAATCCTGAAATAAACAGCTTTTGCAAGGATTTCTCCCTCTCGGTAGTCTAATTGGGCTAATTGCGCACTGGGCTCGAACCCAAACTGTTGGGGCCTCACTCGGGGTCCTCCAGGACCACCAACAGTTTTGGTGACCCAGATGGGACTCTGAGGCTTTTTCAAATTGCCTTGCCCGGTTCCCTCCGTTAGCTGGATAGGCCCAGGACTGTTGCTGTTACCCAGTGCGCACCGGTCCAGCTTGGACCGGGGGTTTTCAGCACAGCCGTCCTGTCTGGCCGGTGTGGGGCACTTCGGCGCAACGCCCTTCCTGAAAAAAAAAAAAATCGAAAACCCTTTTTTTTTTCTGGCCCCAGTGACGGTGAAGAACCGGTCTGGGAGGACACAGGCAGGTAGGAACAAGTTTTCTCGCTTCCATATTTCTGGGGACACCCAACTTAAAGGTTTTACCCTGAAGGATGGGTCAGGGACAAGGGAAAGGGGAAAGTTATACCCCGCTTGAATGCATTCTAAGTCATTGGTTTATGTTTGGTACGGATCTGTTAAGGAAGAGTCAACTTAAGTGCTTGTGCACTATCAACTGGCCTCAGTACCAACTAGAGGACCAGGAAAGGTGGCCACCGGAGGGCTCTCTTAACTATAATACAGTCCTCCAATTGTTGTTGTTTTGTCAATGTACTGGTAAGTGAAAGGAACACATGTATGCTCGGGTGTTTATGTTTTTAAAAAATCGTTAAAATATGTGTAAAATGTAGTTTGGTGTCTACCGGTTCCTCAGGACCAGTCCAAATGATTCAGCCCGTCCCAAATGTAATGACAAAACGAATCCCCCTTCAGCCCCTGTTCCCCCACCTTATGTGGGACTCAAATCAGATTCAGAATTGGTTCTTCCTATAGGGCTTTATCCTCTCTTGGCAGAGACTAGGATTTCTAGAAATGCCTCTGAACAAAGGCCAGCTGAAACGATTCAAATTTACAATCATGTGCCCTTTAGTCCAATGGAGCTTGCAGCTTTTAAAGCCCAGGCTGAATCATTAACTGACAATCCCAGGAAGTTTATCAGTCTAATTAAAAGCATTATAATTAGTTACAGCCCAACCTGAAGGAATATTCGCACTCTTTATAAATCTTTGTTAACTGAAGTAAAGGAACAGCAGGTGACAGCAAAGGCAAGAGCAAAGGCAAATCATCATCATGACTTAAATCCACACCACACGCTACCAGGGAACCAGGCATTCCCCTGGAATGCTGATACTAATTGGAACCCAAATAATGCTGCAAATATGACCCAATTAAATGTGTTTAAAAATTTGTTTGTTTTTAAAGTTAAAAATGCCTTGCAGAGAATTAGCAACTGGTCCAAACCCTATGAAGTCACCCAAGGTCCTAAAGAAGCCCCAAGTGAATTCCTGCAACGAATCAGGGATGCTGTTTGCAAATATACCTCGACTGGCCCTGATAACCAGCAGGCAGAAGCCATAATCAAAGGTATATTTACTAGCCGAGCCACTTCAAACTTCAGAAAAAAGCTCCAGAAACAGAAAGGAATGCTTGGTATAACTCTGGCACATTATTAAAAATAGCACAAAAAACCTTCAGTCAGCAAAAAAAAAAAAAAAAGCGGCAGGTCCGGATAATGGTAGCCGCTGTCCAAGCCGACACGCATAAAAAACTCCCTCAAGGTAAAACCGGGGAGAAACAGGGACGTGGTCAGGGTCGGCTGGGACCAGGGGAACGTCAAAAATGTCGGTTGGAAAGGAATCAGTGTGCACATTATAAAAAAAAAGACACTAGAAGAATGAGTGCCCCTCAAGAAAGCTCATTTCTGAAGAAACTGATTACCCTCTTAAAAAGCCTGCTCCCCTCATGGCTGTGAACACTTTGGGCTAGGGGAGTCGAGGGAAACAGTCCTCCCTACCCACGAAGCCCCAAGTAAAAATAAAAGTAAAAAACAAAACACTGATTTTTTTAATTGACTCGGGGGCAACCCGAACTGCCATTAATCAACCCTTATCCTTGCCAGTAAAAAAACTCCATTAATGTAATTAAAGCCACAAAAAAACCCAACTAATTGTCCTGTTTATGCGCCAGCAGAATGTGCTATTGGTGATACTCACATTTCTCATCAGTTAGTCTATCTCCCAGATTGCCCCACTCTCCTCCTAAAAAAAAATTTGTTATGTAAATTAGGAGCCACTTTACAATTCTCCGCAAATAGTATCACCATGTCCATCCCTCCTTAACAAGCATAAATAATAATAATAGCAAAAGTTAAAAACAAATGCAATCAAAATCCGGAATAAGAACAGTGGAAGAGTCAGGTTTATCCCCTCGTTTTGGCCACAGGCATTCCTGGGCGAGCAAGCCATGTCTCTCCCTCCGTGGTAGTTCAATTACTCCCAGGACAAGGGCCAGTTCAAATCAAGCAGTATCCTATCAAGAGGGAGGCACAAAAAAAATTAGAATCTGTAATTAACTCTTTTGTACACTAACCAGACTTTAAAAAAACATCCATCAAAAATATACCAGGAAGCCACCCTGAAGTGGACAGATGCCCTCCCTTTGGCCTTACTACGCATTCGTACCCTACCAAAAGGCTGGCTAGGCCTCAGCCCTTTTGAAATTATGTTTAGTCGCCTCTGGCCTATGAAGGGTGTTCCGGTTTTGTCAGGGGAATGAGCTATTTTAGTAAAATAGCTAAATATGTGTCCTTTTTGTTTGCTGTTTTATGTTTTCTTTACAGGTCAGTCCAAGATGCCCAGCCTGTCCCCCTAGATGACCCAGTCCATCCTTTGCAGCCTGGAGACAGGGTCCTGATCCGCACCTGGAAAGACGAGCCTCTGCAAAAAAGGTGAAAGAGACCAGCTACAGTTCTTCTCACCTCCCACACCGCAGCTAAGATTCAAGAATTTAAAAACTGGATTCATCACTCTCGTCTAAAGCCAGTAGCAGTTTCATCTCAAAAGCTGATCCAGAGTAGACGGTCCAGGAGGTTACTACCTCAGACACTAATAATAGTTCCCTGGACCTTGGTCTAAAACTGTTATTCAAAAAGCAGGCCCCCTTGAATTCGACTACATAGCCTGCTTAAATTACCCTAATCAAAAAATATTCTGCAATTCTGCTTTATTATTTTCACATAATAATTTAATTCATGTTAAATTTTATTATCTTTTTTGTTTTAAAAATAATTGAGTTGTGTCTAGTTGAAATTTGTTTTTGTGTGGCCAGTCGACACAATAATAAGGTTTTGGAAACTTCATGGTTTTTTCCTCCTCACCAAAATGCCCATGTATGCTTTGCGTCTTCTCCTGATCCTTCAGTTTAGTATCCTGTCCTCTTTTGGGTATAATCATAATTTTCTTGTTACCTTATCAAAAAAGGTCACCCTGGCTTACAACCAGACTGACTGCTGGATCTGCATGTGGGTGCTCATGACTTCTTCAACTGGGGTCCCCATAATTCCAGTACCCTTAAATTCATCTCAGCTTGTTAAATCCCCACGTCCTTAAAAAAAAGCCATCCGGCAAATAGTAATCCAAAACCAAATGGCATTAAATATAGTCCTTGCTTCAAAGGGGGGAACCTGTGCTCTCATTGGGCAAAAATGTTGTGTTTACATTCCTAACAACTCTCAGGATGATTTTAACCGAGCATCACATCTCTCAGCCATGGCCTCTGTCCCACATGTTGATCCCTCAGGGTGGCACTGGCTTTTTAGTTGGTTACCCCAGTTCTCTTGGTCAAGAAGCTTGTCTCTGAAGGATTTCTATTATTAACAATACTGCTTGCTTGTTGTTGCTGTATTCATTGTATACCCCCCTTCTGTCAGGCCATATCCTGTGTTTCTAAAAAACCAGTGAAAATTCTGACTGTTGCAATTTCTCCTCCCCCAAAAGACTCCATTAATTATTTTCTAAGCCAAGAGTATAATAAAGCTCAAAGGCTGCAGGGTCTGAGTATTCTCAAAGGGGGGAATTGTTGTGGTTTGGGGCACTGTGGGGTTGGGGCACTACACTAGGTAATTCGGGTAAATGGAAGGCCACGAGTGCCGATGAAGTTTTCCTGTGCTAGGCTCCTGCCTCCAGCCAGCCCCCCCTTCTTCTCCTCTCCGTTCGGGTTACTTTGGGACATTTTCTTGCTGCTGTAAGCTGATGGCTTGCTTATCAGCATGATATACTGTGCATGCTACAGGGGCTGCTTGCAATACTAACCGTATGTTTAAAGCGCCCATTGTTCTCTCTCAGGGCCATCCCAGAGGCTTAATGCTGAAACTGCTTAAAGGAGGGAAAATGGAGGGGTGAAAAAAAACTCCTTGTTAAAATTAAAAAAGTATAAATAAAGTTAATGCTTGCTGCTTGGTGTGCAGGATTTGAGACAGACAGTCTCCCTGCACCATTTCGAATCCTAAAATAAACAGCTTTTGCAAGAATTTCTCTGTCTCGGTGTCTAATTGGGCTAATTGTGCACTGGGCTTGAACCCAAACTGTTGGGGCCTCACTCGGGGTCCTCCAGGACCACCAACAACTCTATTCCTTGCTCTGCCACTGGCCTGCTGGGTGACCCTGGGCAAGTCACATCACCTCTTTGTTCTTCAATTTCTCCATCTGAAAATGGGCATAATGATGCTGACTTCCTTTGTAAAGTGCTTTGAGATCTACTGATGATGAGTGCTATAGAAGCGCTAAGTATCATTGCAACCCTGAGAGATGGGAAGGGCTATTCAGCATATATTTAATTTTTTAAAATAGGGTTAACCATCATAATCATTTGCAAAGCACCAACAACGTGCTAGGTGCTGAGTTAGGGGGAGCAGCACACACAGCAGGGGCTGTGCCAGAGCATGTTTTATGGGCTGCCATAAAGTTTTGTTGGGGAAATGCAAATGTTAACACCAGCACTGAAAGCAAATAGACAACAGGGGAGCTTTGCAAGCCCCACATTTCAGGTGAAGTAATGGCATTATTTACCTTCACAGATTCAGAGTTCACAAGTCTGAGCTTGTTACCACTTCCCAAAATAATTTCCCAAAATAATTCTGTACCCAGGAGCTTGCTCCCGGGAGAAAAGGGAACACAGTGTACAAAAGTTGGGTAGGTCTGCTAGGCGAAATCAAAGGAAAACCCATTGCACTTTTACTTATATGCACTTTTTGAAGGGATATTAAGTCTGCTTCAGGGCTTAAACCACTCTCTGTTCTAGACCAGGCAGAGACTCGTGTGGGGGGGCAGATCACCCCACATATTACATCCCACCCCCCCAAACACCCGGCGCATTCCTCCCCCCTTCTGCGGGAGAGGCGCTGCCCTTCTGCCTTTCGCCCACCACAGGCCGCTGTGATGCCAGCACGGCGGCCGCTGCGCGCCTTGGCTCGCGCCGACCGTTATCAACCAGGGAGCCGTTAAGGCGCCAAACCAACAGCACGCGCTGCTCAGCACTCCCCTTCCCGCCTTCGGCGCGCGCTGCCGCTGCCCCTCCCCCTCCCGCTCCCGCTCTTTTCTGCCGTGCCGTGCGCGCGACCCACCGGGCGGGGGCGGGGGAAGGAGGAGCCGCGGAACCAACCGTCCGTCGGCATAAATCCTCCCTGCCGCTGTTACGTGTCCGACCGCCGCGGACAGCAGATCCTATCACCCCTTCAGACGTTGGCAGGGGCGGGGAGAGGCTGCTCCCCGGCTCCCTGGGCAGCCAAGCGCTGCGCGTTGTAGCTAGGGGCTGTCACTTCAAAGGGCGCAGCGGCTGGGCGCAGCCCAGAGCCGGGAGCTGTGCGCAGTCCGCCATTAGTCCGCAGGGACATGGTTAACTCGGAGCAGCAGCGCAGACCCCGACGGAGCGGGGCTGACGGCTCGGGACAGCCGCACCTCTAGCAAGGCTATCACAGGTGTCAGAGCTTTTTTCTGTCCCGCCGACAGCTGCCAAAACGTCCCTCATCTGCCCCCCCCGCCTCCCCGGTCACTCCTGGCAGTGCTCTCCAGCCTGGTGTCTCTGTGAGACCAAGCAACTCGTTTCCATGTTTCTGCTTCCCTTTTTGCTAAAGCAGGTGGTTCAAGTGAACAGGCAAAGGTGGTCGCTGTCTCTGTGGAGGGTGCTCTGTGTGTTCACCATGGCCAGGGCCTTGGCGAAGATCATTAATCTTTGTCAAAAGTCAGATTGCTTCACACTGTAGACAGTCCCGCTTGTTACCATGTCAAATCCCCCCTAAGAAAAGTTTTATGTCTCTTAAGAAGCTAGCAGACTTTGAAATGTTTCTAGGCAGCAATGTTAAGATAACAAGAGGGGGAAAAAGCCCTTCAAGGAACAATACAGTTAGCATTGAAAGAAGAAAAGCTAGACCCAACATAAAATGATTTTTTAACTAATTTAGATAACTGTTCCATAGACATGAATAATTCTTTCCATATGACCAGTGTTTGAATCTACTCCAAAATGACATGGTGGATACTTCAAGAAACAATATTTTCTTAAGCACATCAGAATATTAGAATGTCCAGACTGGGCCAGATCAGTGGTCAATCTTCTGACAGTGACCAACGCCAGGTGCTTCACTGGGCATGAACAGAACTGGCAATCATCAAGCGATCCATCCCCTGTCCTCCAGTACCAGCATCTGGCAATCAGACGCTAGGGACACCCAGAGCATGGGGTTGCATCTGTGACCATCTTGGCTAATAGCCCTTAATGGACCTATCCTCCATGAATTTATTTTTTTACCCAATTATAGTTTTGGCCTTTACAGCAACCCTGGCAACACATTCTAAAGGTTGATTGTGTGTTGTGTAAAGAAGTCCTTCCTTTTCTTTATTTTAAACCTGTGTATTAGTTTCATTGGGTGACCCCGTTTTTTGTGTTACATGAGAGGGTAAATAATACTTCCTTATTCACCTTCTCCATGCCATTCACAATTTTATAGACCTCTGTCATATCCCTTCTTAGTGGTCTCTTTTCCAAGCTGAAAAGTCCCAGTCTTTTTAATCTCTCCTCATTCGGAAGCTATTCCATTTCCTTAGTCATTTTTGTTGTCCTTCTCTGTACCTTTTCCAATTCTAGTATAACTTTTTTTTTTTTAGATGAGGTGACCAGAACAGCATGCAGTATTCAAGGTGTGGGTATACCATGAATGTATATAATGGTGGTATGATATTTTCTATTATCTATCCTTTCCTAATGATTCCCAACAGTCTGTTTTTTGACTGCCACTGCACACTGAGCAGAGGTTTTCAGAGACTCCAAAATGTCTTTCTTGAGTGGTAACAGCTAATTTAGATGCCATAATTTTATATGTACAGTTGGGATTATGTTTTCCAATTTGCATTTTGACCCATCTGTGCCTAGGGTAGCCCACCTGAAAATGCCAATGTCAGGGCAGGCTGCAAAAGGACAGCAGATTCTCCCAAACTGGTGGCTAACACTGCAGTTAGATTCACCACTAGTGTGGGTTATTGAGAAGCTACAAGAAATACATAGCCTCTGCCCCCTTCATTGCATTTCAGTCTCTGGCTCCTAATCAGCAACAAGGTCCAGTAAAGAGATACGTTTTAAAAACTCTATTCCCTTTACCAAAAATGTTCTCCTGATCCCCAAAGGGTCAGCCAAATTGCCAGATAATATAAGTTTGGGTCTGTAAGTGGGCGGATGTGCCGCCCGGTTGCGGCGGCCCGTCCGGTGGGGAAGGGCCTGGACTCTTCCGCCCTAGAAGGGGAATTCGTGGCTAGTCCGCCCCTAGGCCCGGCCCTCTGGCAGGGCGGGCGAGCAAGCAGTCCTTCGCCCCGGCCCTCTGGCAGGGCGGGCGAGCAAGCAGTCCTTCGCCCCGGCCCTCTGGCAGGGCGGGCGAGCAAGCAGTCTAGTGGCCTGCTCCCTGGGCAGCAGGGCAGGCAAACAA
>ML675666.1:359942-381968 GCA_007922155.1 Mesoclemmys tuberculata | reverse complement strand
GCCTGCTCCCTGGGCAGCAGGGCAGGCAAACAAGCAGTCTAGTGGCCGTCTGGCCAGAGGTGAGGAGTCTCTCCCTCTCCCTCTCTCGCTGGGGCAAGTGTGGGTAGAGGAGGGGGGAGGGGGACGCAGGCCCACCCGTCTCCACTGCGTCCCAGCCCAGGGCCCTACCAGTGGCACTGCGAGTACCCCTGGTGCGGCGGGGATCCGGCCGCAACACGCCACGGGGGCTCTGCCCCCTCTCTAACCAATAGGTCTGGTTGCCCCTGGGCTACTTCCTCCCCGGAGCTGACCCCGAGCAACCCGGGGGCAGGGTGCGCGGTCCAGGGCAGGCTCACCCATCCGTCGGCGTCCAGAGGCGGCAGCGGGGGCAAGTCCTCAGCGTCCGGCAGCTCCTCGAGATCTATGGGTTCGTCGGGGGGGGCCGGCCTCGGGCAGCTCCTCAAGGTCGGCCCCAGCTTCCGGGGGGGTCCGCGGCCGGCAGCTCCTCAAGATCTAGCCCCGCCTCGGGCAGTGGGACCCACTGGGGCGGACCGAGCCCCTCCGGCCAGGCTTGGGGGTCGGGGGGCTTCTGCCCTCTCGGGGGTTTCGACGGCCAGTCCCAATCGCCGGCCGGAGGAGGCCCTATCCAGTCCTGCTCCCGGGGTTTCCGCTGGGAGCGGCGGGTGTTCGGCCCGGGGCCGTAGCCGTAGCCGTAGCCGTAGCCGTAGCCGTAGCCGTAGCCGTAGCCGTAGCCGTAGCCGTAGCCGTAGCCGTAGCCGTAGCCGTAGCCGTAGCCGTAGCCGTAGCCGTAGCCGTAGCCGTAGCCTTTGCCAGCAGGAGCCCTGGGTGGCAGGTCTGCTTCCCACTGCTGCCTGCCTCCCACTGAGCCCCGGGGCCTGGATTTTATACTTCCTGTTCCTGGGGAAGTCCCGCCCCTCGGCGCCTGGTTGGCCGTCCCCTGTGGTCCTATCCAGGCCGGCCTGAACGGTTGACGGGCGGCCCGGGGCGCTGGCCCAATCCCGGCCTGTTGCTGGGCAGGTTTACCTGGCCAGCTATTCGGCGGGCCTATTGGCTGGGGGCCTCCTTCGCCTCTCCACCCCGGGGCATACCGGGCTGCCTTCCTACAGGGTCCTATCCCAAATTACCATGCTGATAGCCAATCCTTTAGTAACTGAAACTAAAGGTTTATTCTAAACAGAACGAAACAAAACATGAGAGATTATAAATTATTAAAGCAGTCAGATACATACAAATGTCTTCCAAGTACACATGTATGAGGTTCTCAGCAGAATTTTGGAGTTTGCAGGCTTGTATAGTCCCTCTGGTGTACATCCAGTATCTGGATGGGTCTCAATCCTTTGTTTCACAGCTTCAGTTGTAGATGGATTGATCCAGAGATAGGAATCAGGAATGAAGACCGTGAAGCTGCATTTTATACTCGCTGGTCTGCCATGTAGCTTGTTTCAAACACAAGTCCACAGCAACAGCACATGGACAGGGAAAGGCACTTGCAGTCCCTCTAAACACAGGCATAGCCCTACCCTACATGTCTCAATGACTCATAAGTACCCTCCTGGCTTCTCTTGTCTCCCTGGGCTCATTGTAAAGGTAATGGCACTTGATGAGTCATCAATGCTATGTGTTGGTCAAAAGAAAATGACCCAGGTTACCAAATGTGAGTGAGAGCTCGAAGGTGTGGTTGGCGAGCAACAGAGAGCTATGAGAGTGATGTAAGTGAATTAGTTTGCCTTTATTCAGGGAAATTACAATTATAGGGAAAAGGGGAAACTCTTAGAAAAAACACTTGCCTGTCACAATAAATCAGGCTTACAATACCCAACAACAATTGGGGAAAAAGGAGAAACGGTCTCCTACAATTGAGGTTTCCAACAAATCATCAAAATTAACAGTATTATCACAGTTATAACAAAAAGCAATTGCCCTTGAGATTGTTCCAAATTCCAGTAATTATCAATCTCCTCCCAAGGGTTCCCTCCTAGGAGTACCTGAGAACTATTCTCCATACAAGTAATATATTTTACAATTTTATACACAGATTAACTATTTACAGAACACTTGGTTAATACTCACAAACCACAATGGGTAACATCATAACCGGTACACGCAACTAACTCCAATTCAGACTCGGGAGCTGGGGAGGCTTCAAGTTGATCAGACTTGGTTTCGTAGGGTTGATGGATTCAGTCCTCTCCGCCTTATAAGCAGCAAAGCTGCCTATAAATAGAGGCGGATACTTTCCCATTGGTCAGTTTGAATAAAAAGTGCGGGAAACAGAGAACTGACCAAATCTGCCTAGAAACCAGCCCCTAAAAGGCGAGAAGCCCCTAAATTGAGTGCCGAGTGCAAACAATAGGGCAGGGTTCAAAACACCAGAGTGCCGAGTGCAAGCTGGAGAGCGGGGTGCAAAAGCATTGGAGTACTGAGTGCAAACCCAGTGCCGTGTGCAAACCCCAAAATCTGCCTGGAGACAAGGCCAAAAGGGCGGGAAAAACAATAACTCAGTAAGTTCCACAAGCAGTTATATCCTGTAAGATACTAGCCCACCTATAACCATCGGGTCCCATCTGGGCTACCACTGTGGTGAAGTAGATTCCACAGTCCTATACATGGGTAGGCTACATGCTTTTCTGTGCAATAAGACTACCAGAGCCCAAAATAGCGAGGCCGGAGCATACAGGACAATAATGTCATTTGAACACTATGCTGACACTAATCTGCCTGGGGAGATGTAACCCAGTAGCACAGCACAAGTTTTTGGATACAGATATAGCACACATAACCATAACTTACAATACAAATATGACACAAACAATATTATCATACTTAGCAAAGTATAACCTTTCCAAGGGTACCTGACATGGCATATCTGGCAAGAATCATTGCAATTTGTCATCTTGGTATCAAATAATATCATAAATGGTCACCCCTAATTCAGGCAGCTTCAAATGCATTACTTTGCATTTATCAACATTGAATTTTATCTGCCATTTTGTTGCCCAGTCACCCAGTTTTGTAAGATCCTTTTGTAACTCTTCACAGTCTGCTTTAGACTTAACTATCTCAAGTATTTTTGTATTGTCTGCAAATTTTGCACCTCACTGTTTCTCCCTGCTTCCTCATTTATGAATATGTTGGACAGCACTGGTGCCAGTACAGACCCTTGTGGGACCCCACTATTTATCTCTCTCCATTGTGAAAACTGATAATTTTTCCTACCCTTTGTTTCCTGTCTTTTAACCAGGTACTAATCCGTGAGGGGACCTTCCCTCTTAACCCATGACTGCTTACATTAATTAAGAGCCTTTAGTGAGGGACCTTGTCAAAAGCTTTCTGAAAATTTAAGTATACTATATCCACTGGATCACCCTTGTTCACATGTTTGGTGACCCCTCCCCAAAGAATTTTAATAGATTTGTGAGCCTTGATTACCTTTTATAAATGCTGTGATGTTCTTCCCTAACAAAGTATGTTCATCTATGTGTTTGATAATTCTGTTCTTTACTATAATTTTACCCACTTTAATTTACTGGCACTGAAATTAATCTTACTAGCCTGGAATTGCCAGGATTGCTTCTGGAACCTTTTTCAAAAATTGTTTTCACAATATCTATCCTCCAATCAGATGGAATACTTCAAGACCAATATATTAATAGATTTTTCAAAAATCGGTATGGTGGATTAGAAACTTTCTATGATTCTCAGATTATCCCTATGAGCTATCTGAAAGTATTGCTCCATCTAAACAATATAAATATCTTCCTACTCGTTTCTGTGAATGATATAAAGAAGACAGTAAACTGAGACAAAAGCCAGTGTTCATTGATTCACAAATTTCCCAGGGATCTTTCAGTGCAGATAAAAGGGTACATGAGTCTACTGACCAAGATCTTACAGAACTTTTGCATAACATTGCCAACAGAAAGAAAAACAAGCATGGCATTTTTGTTGATAAATACATACATAATGGTCTCAGTTTTCAGGCTATGACATTAAATGGTATTGCCAATATACCTAGTAATTCTATATATTCCTGGGGATTTTGAATTGTTCTATTTAGTGATCTGGTGATGACTTCTGTTCACCCTATAGTTGAAGATGCACTGTGGGACTATTTAAAAATGGTAGACCTAGACCAATATTATCTTTGAAAACTCGTGGTGATCGGGGTAGGTCCTGGATGATTGGAAAAAGGCAAATATAGTTCCCATCTTTAAAAAAGGAAAGAAGGAGGATCCAGGGAACTAGAGACCAATTAGCCTCACCTCAGTCCCTGGAAAAATCATGGAGCAGGTCCTCAAGGAATCCATTTTGAAGTACTTGGAGGAGAGGAAGGTTATCAGGAACAGTCAGCATGGATTCACCAAGGGCAAGTCATACCTGACAAGTCTGTGCTCCATCACCCACTATTGTTACAACTCAAAGGACAAGGGTGTTTTGGAAATATGTGGCATTCAGAAACTTCTTTGGCCCAATTTAAAATTACAATGTTGAGCAACAAAAAGACAGGATAAATTTAGTTCTTTCCTGACTTTTCTTTATTTAACTTAAAGAACCATTGCTTTGTCATGTAAAGGGCTTTCCGTTCATTTCTAGCACTGAAGGAATAATCTTTTGCACCTGAATATTTTTAATTTGTTTTTGTTCCTGATTATTCTAACTACTGATACTGTTAAAAGACAATTCACTATCTAAGCCAACAGTCAGTGTGTTGAAATGGTCTTTTAATTAACCTTCAAAGGCCATTTCCAGATTTCTTCTCTCAGGCTACTTTAATAGTATGATAAGGAATTAAAAAGAAAAGGGACCTTTCAAGTCACATTCTTTCCCCCATCCTGAGCAGAACTGTTCTCTAAGGCTCCAGAACTGGGGCCAGTCTAGTTTTCAATGACACAAGCACAGAGGCAAACTCAGATCTCATCACAGGAAGCTCCACCAGATATTTCAACAGACTAGTTTCCTTCATGTTAACCCACAACACCTAGTGATGCTCCAGAGAGCTCTGCAATCTCCCTTCTGTCTGAAAAACGGTATTTGCACTTGGGCCTGCCAGGCTTACTGATTGAGCTAGTTCCTGGTCCCCTGATATTCACCACCCCTGCAGCTAAAGGGGCTATAAGGCTGCACTAGCCAGGCAGTTAAAGAGTCCCAAGGTGGCATACAGCCATCTCAGACAGCCCTGTGCCATGCCTTTCTCTGCACCCAGCACAGGGACATGGTTGGTGGAAGCGGAAACCTCTAGGTGCCCTGATTCTGCTTCTGACCCCCTTCTCACCTTGGGTATCTATCTCATAGTGTCATAGAATCATAGAAAATTAGGGGTGGAAGGGACCTGAGGATGTCATCTAGTCCAATCCGCTGCTCAAAGAAGCATCAATCCTCAATGGACTTCTCTGACTTTAATGGACCTTCAATGGACTTCAACCAATCTCAATGGACTTCATCACTGACCTTCCCAGTTCCCAGGACTGCACAACTATACTAGTCATTCTTGATCTTTTCACCAAGATGGTGCACTTTGTGTCCTGTCAGAAGATTCTCAATGCAGAAGCGACAGCTCATTTATTTTTTGACCACAGTTTCAAGTTCCATGGGTTACTAAGTGACATTCTTTGCAAGCAGAGGCCACAAGTTGTCTCCCACTTTTTGAAAGAATTGTTCAAACTCCTGGAAATCACCCCGTGCATTTCCTTTGCTTACCACTCCTGCATGGGCAGACCATCAGAATGGCTAAACCACGTTTAAGAACAATATCTCTGCTGCTTTATTAACTACTATCAAGATGACTGGTTCTGACTTTTGCTGAATTTGTCTACAATAACTGCAATCACAGATAAACCTGCCAAAGCCTTTTTCATGCAAATTATGGCTTCTGCTCCTGATTCCCTCCATCCATACCATCATCCTCATGTCTCCATGGCCTTTGACTGGGTTCAGCACCTCCACCACATTCACAAGGAATTGAAATCACACCTAACCTTGGCAAAAGAGAATTAAAAATGATACGCCGACCTCCACTGACAGAATCATCCTTTCCTGGCAGTCAGAGTCAAGGTCTGACTTTTGACTTGACTTTGGGATACCTCCTGACCTTCAAGACAACTACACCACTGTTACCTTGGTCCATTGCAGAGCATCCAATATATTAACTCAGTGGCCCTCACGTTCCAGTTACCCTGTACTGTGAAGATACACCAGTGATCTGGGTTTTCTTATTTAAAAAAAATACATGGATAACTTCTTTTTGGGTGCACATAGCTACTTCCACTCCCATTTTGGTTCAGGGGCAGGAAGAATACCTTGTGAGACAGATCCTGGCTTCTAAGCTCCTCTGAAGATGACATATACCTCATGGACTGGGAAGCATATGGCCAAGCTGACCATTCATGGGAATGGGCCAGTAGCCTACATGCACCTGAACTCCTCTGGGAATTCCAGTGATCACACCCTGACAAGGCAGGCCAAAGGATGTGTGACAGGTGCCCTTGAGGGGAGGCAGGATAATTTGTGGTGATAAGTCATCCTGAACTAGAGCCTAGTTAAGACACATGGAGGTACCAGGAGTATGTGTACATGAGCAGAGGTATTTACACTACAAGCTACAGTGTAGACATAGCCTTTGTCTTCTTATCCCCATTTTACAGATGGGCACAAAGAACCCAAAGTAAGGCACAGAGAACCCAACTGACTTGCATATGATTACTGAATCTCCTGACTCTTATTTGTCTGCCCTACCACCAAGACCATCCCTCTTCCTTACACACTGTCCTTAGGTAGAGAGAGAGACACATTCAGACCCGTATTCACGCCCTGAGCTGCCCCCCTATGTTTCCCACAGATACATAAAGACAGAGAGGTAATTCTTTATCTTTATACAGGCAGGAGACATTATTCTCCATCAACGTTTTTGATAACAAGTTGCAGTAATGATGGATAGACTTTCCTAGATACACAATGAACCTTTATTAGTTTTCCAATTCTTTGGCTGAATCTTTACCAGTTTTCAGTGTTCTCCCAAGACTGCCTTGGGAAAGTCAATACGTTTGTTAAATATGTTCACAAAGCACATTAGATAAAGTATCAGAAACTCAGAAGTTATTGAGGGGCCGATTTCCAAAGAAGATTTAATTGACATCACACCACAAGGATTCCCAGAGGTGTAGTTGAAGAGTTGTGGGTATGGGTAGTTGGTGTGGTCAAGAAGCTAAATTGCTTCTTTCATCTTGGAATATACGTTTATTCTGACTTCCTCCTGATGCCTGTTTTAGGATTCTGGTGCCTTCAAAGGGGAGCACAAGAGAAGTCTAGAAACAGGCTTTGAGAGAAGCCTTTAAAAAGAGATCAAGTGAAATTGCTCTGCTTACCAGTGAACATTGCTGCAGCAAGTCTTATTGTTCTCTGAGAGCTTTCAGGGTACTTTAAGGCCTGGAAAAGGATGTTGTTCTGTTATTCTGCATGTAGGAAAAGAGAAGGCAGAACTGCACAATACAAATGAATTCTCTTCCCACAGCTAAGGGTCCAGAAAAGTGAAAGCATATAAGCAGGGCATGACAACACGCAATAGGAGTTGATAAGCTATAACAGCACCTCTCTGTAGTTACTGTCATATTCTCTATAATCTTAACATTCATTTTAAATGGCAAAATCCTCTAGATCTTGCAGTTGTGGAGAAAAATTTCACACATGTAAAGAGAATGTAACTGACACAGAGATGAACCTGCAGAGATCCTAGAATAGGGTCCTGTGACCTGCCCCGCCCGCCACCTGACTACAGAGGCCAGACCCAGGTGGGAAAACACACTGGACATTGTCAGGCTTGGGTTGGGTCAGCTCCCCTGCTACCCATATGGTCAACACCACAGTTTCGGCATGCCCTCCTCCAGCCAGCCACCACCACCTTGCTGCCCTGAGTGTGCTGCCAAGTGTGCCCAGGAGTCACAGCGCTTCTCACTCCACAGTGCACACAGTGCAGCAGGCAGAAGCGGATGGCAGGAATGGGATATGTAGCCACTGCACAGACCCCAGAGGCAGGAATAACTGGGAGATGTGAACTGCTCAATTCATCTTGGCTGAGGGTAATTCAGAGGCCTGGTGATTCTAATTGAAATGTCAATATTCTAACAATTTCATTCCTCAGGTGAGAAAGGGGAGAGGGAGGGTCCCAGATCTGCCCATATTTATTGTGAGCAATGTCTTTCTTTGAGGCTGTAAAGTGGCTGGCATTTGGAAGATATCCCTTCTTATTTCCCCCCCAATCAAACAGGAAGCAGGCCCCTAAGAGCCTCGTACAGACCTCAGGCCCCACCAAGGGGTGCACACCATCATGTTTTGAATATCTGCGCAATTTACTGTGCTCAGCATCTCCTTTTGGTGACTTGCATGGGTGGAGATTATTTTGTGGACAGAGCTTGGAAGAGTACGATTACTTTCCTCACCCCCATCTGACCCCTACACATGGCTCGTCTATTTATGATGGGCTATTTTCATAGTCCCTGAAAGCCATGGTTCTTACATCCCAAATCTCTACAGACGCAGCAGGGGTTGGGAACCACAGACAACACGACAAAGTGAAGCTTTTCTATTAGGCATTGAACAGGTAGAATGTCAGAACAAACAGGAAATGACAACAAGCCATCTTCATTCCTGGAGTAGCTTCATTTCAGTTATGCCAGCGATTAACTGTCTCCGAGAAACTCTATCATCAAGTTATGTTAGGTCATGTGATGAAGGCAAACTTTGAACGTCTGAAACCTGAGACCCTCCTGAGGGGACTGACTCTGACTTCAGTGACTGAAGAAAGGGATGGAGAAAATCCCCTTGGTTCTTAATCTATGGGATTAGGAAGGTCACCCTCAAATCACCATTCACTACCCTCAAGGCACAAAGAATTCACCTTTCTAACATGAAGACACACTTCAGGAACTGAGAGAAGCCATCCCAGGCCATGCTGTGGAATAGCATCTTCAACTGAGCCCACCCAAGAAACACTGCGCAGTGGAAAAGCGTCAGTTTACATCTCTGTAAAATAAGGGGAGAGCAGGAAGGTTTTCACTCTGAGAGAGAGTCTTGGGAACATCTCATCTTCCCCTGTCTCTTGTTATCATTCTTTTCCTGTGAATGGAGATTCCTACAATTTGTTCACCACAGGACTGCTCAAGCTGCAACTGAGAATTGGCTGTAGAGAGCTGTAAGGTTTCTCCACACCACAATCCTTTGTGGTAGGCCAGCCCCCCAGCTAGGGCTCACGTGCTGGCAACAGTCTCTGCTGGCAGTGGGGACTGGAGGTAATCCCACCCCGATCTGAACAAGTCTTTGGGTTTTTCCCCCTCTCTTCAGCATCTCTCTCAGGGCGACCAGGTGCAGGCCTTACTGCAGGCCTGGGGGCTGTCCCTCAACCATACAGGGGAGGGCAGCTAGTCTCCATTTGTGCCTGTGACCCGGGGAGGTACCTGGTTAAGGCTCCTTCCCCATGGTCCCAAGGGTGGGGGAGAAGCCCTGGGGTGTCCAAGAATCACCAGTTCTTCCTGCAGGCTGGGGCCAGGATCAGGGTCTCCTGCTCTGCTTCTCCAACTGTAGAAAACACTATTTTCAATCCAGGGGTATCTAGCAGCTCCTTTCTCTCCTCCTCCTATGCCCCCCACCCCTCCCCGGTCTTTAGGGCAGGCAGGGTTTAAGTACACCTGGGTAGGCTCTCAGTTGGTTCCAGGTGCCCCTGATTGCCCTGCCGTAACCTCTCTTCTGCCTGCAGGGAGAAGGGCTTTGAGCATCCTAGGGCTCACATATCGGCCCTGGAGTACCCTTCTGTAGCCATCTGGCCTGACTTTACCACATATCCCACCAACCCCTGCTCAACACCATAGGGTTGGGCTACTTGGGTCGAACAACAGTGCACGTGTGACAGGCCATCCACATTGCCATGTTTGGCCCCCGCCCTATGTTGTACACTGAAATGGAGCGGCTGCAATTCCAGGAACCAGCACGCTACCCATGCATTCCAGTCCTTGTTGCGGTGCATCCACTGCAGGGGGGCATGGTCTGTAACCAGGATAAACTTCCACCCAAGCAGGTAATACTGTAGGGTTTCCATGGCCCATTTTACTGCTAGGCACTCTCTCTCTACTACTGTCTTCCAGATGGAGCAGCAGTGGAAGCAGGCCATTGATCATCTCCTGCTGCACGATGGGTTTATCCAGCTCCTTCACCCCCATCAACACATTTCCAAGGAGTGAAATGGCAGCTGAGTGGACACATAGGGTGTGGTGAAGCCCAGATAAAAGCCAGGCAGTGTTATAGCATAATGCGACCAACAGTCATCATTCACACACTGCTTCAGTTCCTCCATACAGGAGCTGTGAGGCAACCAGGACAGACTCACAACCAAAGACATCTTGTGTAGAAGAGGGCCTATGCATGCAGCAAAAATGGTCATTGGCCCAGTGCCAGGAACCCTCTCCCTCAGAGCAGGCTGCAGCAGGGCTGGGAGCATGTAGCTGAGGCGGAGGTTTGCAGAGAAGGGCTCTAAAAGGGAAGTGGCTGAGCAGGAGATCCCCCACCCATGGCAGGGGCACTCCTTTGATGCTCCATGGAAGACCTGAGGGGTGGGGAGGCCAGGGGATCAGTGGAGACCTACAAGGGTATCCCAGACAGGAGGAGAGGGTGAATGTGCATATCCTGGGGTTCCAAGCCTTAAGTCCTCAAAGAAGGGGCGAAGTATGGCTGCCATGTCATTGGAGAGGGAGCTGATTCCCTCCCTGTCAAGGAGGTAGATGATGTCTGTAGCTTTATTCATGGCCTCCACAGTTCCCCTCCGTTTCACAGAAAATGCCCATGACTTCTGGCATCTGGGCCCGCAACAACTGCACCTGCAGGAAGCAAAAAGGTTACATCCTGGAAGACAGCATGGGAGACATGCTGGTCCAATCCAGTACTGCCTATCACAAAACACAGATAGCCCAGCTCCCCAATGGAGAAGGAAGTCATATCCTTTCACTCTTGCATGTACTTTGCACCCACTGGTCCTTGACCAGAGGCTTCACTGACCTCTGCTTGGAGCAGCTCCAGACCTTGCTGACCGAGTTCTGATCCACTCTGACTCTTCTGTTTCTGCTATTGCCAAGCTTTGGGTTTATCTCCCTGCCTCCAGTGGCTCCTCATTGCTCTGTGCAAGAACTTCAGTCTCTTTCTCATTTCAGGCCCCACAGCATTCTGCCCATCCTACATCTCTGACTTTATATCCTGAAGCTTTGGCCCTTCCATCTCCATTCATCCATTAAGACTGTCTTGGACACCTTTGTTCCATTGCCACTCCCATTACTGACTTTTACGATGCCATCTCCACTGCATGGAACATCTTCCCAATCCTTGTTGAAAATTGTCTCTGCCTATAAACCTGCTTCTGCAGAGTTGCCTACAAGAAGTGAGTTCATTCACCCCATTCAAAAAAAGTCCAGTTTATATACAGTGGAGCCATCAAGATGTGCAGTTGCTAAAACTGAGCACTTGTGCGCGCTTGTCACTGTAATCTTTGTCTTTGCTCACCCAGTTCCTCCCAGGTTACTCTCAGCCATTGCATCACATTTACAAGTAGGTGTCAGCTCTTGGATCAGGGATCACATCATGCCTCGATTTTCTCAGTAAAGCACCTCCGAGATTTGAGTGCTGTGTATCAAATAACAAGGCTTGTTTGGGCATCTTTGTCTCTATATCATTTGAGCTATTCTATATACATTGGCTTCCTTGGCTCAATGGGTGACCACGCTTTTCACCTCTTCTCGCTGGATCACAGGATTGCCAAGGCCTCCCAGACTGAGCCTATGTATAATTGGATTTGGGTCTTTGATCCATACCATGAGCTGGACCCGGAGGTCTGATTTTTTCAGGGTCATAGCGATAGAAGGACTCTGGAGAAACTGGAAAGAACCAAATCAACATCCAATTGAGTCACAGTGGTCTTACTTTGGGGTTTGTTCCCTGGACACTCACCTTTCCCAAATGGCCATTTGCTCAGGTAGAAAATCTCTGGTGTGTAAGGAGCCATTTGCTATTGTTTCAGTTGGTTCATTCCCAGAAGTTAGACTAATGCACAAGTCAGAAGCAAACCCCCAGAGAAAGGGAGTCTGCAGGCCTCACTGAATGTCATGGAGAGAACCCTAGGGCAGAAGAAAAAGAGAAGAAAAGGGGGAGAGAAACTTGGCGTTGAGGAGCTGGAGAACATATCCTCTTGTCACATAATCCCACCTCTGCACATTCAGCCAGGAGCTCTCACACTGTCCCTTCTTCATACTCTTTGCCATGCCCTACAGCAACCCACGTGCAGAAAGGAGCTAGCTAGCTGTAAATCTGCTGAGATGCTGATGATGTGCCCCATCGCCAACTGGCCTAGGATAGGACTGAGCTGCTCTCCAGAAGGCCACTTATGCCTATCATCTAATGAATCCCACCTTAATGAAGAGAATCTTGGCAATATTTCTCAGTGCATCCTCTTTCTCACTCTTGACTAAGGTGATTACCTCTTCGAAAACTTCAGGAAGCTGAGGGTTATCAAACTCAGTCATGGCTCTGGAACATGAAACAGAAAGTCCCTTATGATTATCAAGGGGAAGAGTTAATTCCTCTCTAGTTGCCGGACTGAGATGGCAGGCTGGAACAGGAGAATATTTCACAATGAAATCCCGTTAGTAGCAAGAGAGACCCAATGAAGCGGAAATTTTCGGCTCCTACCTTGCAATCAGACCACCTTCTTGGGAGTAGTAACATCAGGAGGATACCATGTCCCAACCCTGCTGAAATTGGATGGCAGCAAACTCCTTCCAGTAACCTGGCATGGAGAAAAGAGTCTTCACAGCTTTCACTGAAGTGCTAAAGAGCAACAAAAAGCAGTGTCAGGAAAGGAGATCAGCCCCAAGCATGGCACAGTGAAAAGAATCTGCATGAGCCCTGAGACACACAGCATGGTCTGCACTAGAAGACATCGATCCTTGCCTCCCCAAGGGTAGACCCAGTGTCATATAATGGTGCTTTGCTGCCCTGTCTATGCTACAATTGAATTGACTTTCTAACCAGCTAGTGACACAGTAGCTTCTTAAGATTGTTTGTGTCATCACTCAATAAGGTTAAATGCTTGATTATTTACTGTGGCAAGTAAAAGGTCTCAAGCAGGCATGTGGTGCCAGATCCTCAGTTGGTGTAAGAGAGCAAAACTATGCCAATTTATACCAGTGGAGGTGTCTTCTGGCCCCCTGGTTTCCCTGGGTAGATGGAGCCCCCTAACCGTGCCCGCAGAACCAGTTGAACCGGTCCCTTTTCCTCCTTTCTGTGTGTAATGCTGACATCTTGACTTGCCCCAAGCATGTGACTTGTCCCAAGCAGGCTGCTGGGGTTGCTCTGTCTCTATGTATTGGAGTGCTCCATGGGCACGCTATACTGAGGTGAGGTGTTCTGGAGCAGAGCACAAATTTATTTGCATTCACTAATAAAAGCACTGACACTTTGGCAGGTGGCCCACGTTGATGCATAAACATGCCTGTTTCCTGATTGTGTTTGGAAAACGGCTGCCCTGTGGACTGAGTCAGATGGGCGAGTGTGACTCCCAAGAACACACGGCTATCAAGGGTTTTTCTTCAAGAGAGGCCCTGTACGTAAGTGAGCCTGGACTGATTACAGCACACGAAGAAATGATGGCTGTGAAGAGCCCCACATGTGTTTAGCAGAAGAAATCTGTTCTTCCTGTTCCTTTGAGTCCTTACCTCAGGGGGTTTAGGCAGCTGCATCCCTCCTTGGGGCTGCATTTCTTGCTGGCCATCTGGTTCCCTGACAAGTGTAGTTCCAGCATGTAATGCATGTGGCTGACTATGACGAGGAGCATCTGGGGATACATTTCCAGGATGGCTTCTCAGTATCCCCAGAGGAAAAGGATCTCATAAATCGTGTTCATTGCCTGGAGGAGGTAACGAATGAGACAAATATGTCATGGAACTATCCAAATCTGCCCACCTGCCCGCCTTGCCTGTCACTATTGTCCTTTCATCATTTCCTCTCTGTCTAATTAAGAAAGAAGATTAGTCGCTGAGAGCAAAGGAGACATTTTGAAGGCTACTGAATCTTCACCCATTCCTGGAAAGGAAGCAGAACAAAACCCCATGGAAAAATGAGTTTATCACCAAAGAACAGAGATTCAAATGAATAGCGAGTAAGAACATTGGAACCAGAACTGGTTATATCTATAAAACATAATCCTAGGTCTACACTTATTAATGGTTACCTTTCCTATTTAATCAAGTAGATTCTCTTCTAAGGATTGTCTTTGGAAGAGCTGCTGGTTTCCAGTCATAACCAGAATGCAATTTTTCATGAATGCCCCATGCCTTTCAAGGGGTTTCCTCTGTAAGTGGATAACACATGGTCCTTTTTCTTTCCACTGATACCCTGAAGTTCATTGTCTTTGCACACCACCGATAAGACAATCCCCTGTGGTCTTGGTCTCCATTGTCTTCCCAGCTTTGTGTTGAATTGAAATATAAAAGCAGCTCCCATGGTGTTTGGCTCACAATAATTAATCACAGGGCCCAAGCATAGTTTTTTCGGGCCAAGTACAGACTTGTAACATGGGTCCTCTCCCACACACACACCACAATCCCTCATCCCATACATACAATCTCATGAGACTTGAGATTGATCTAACTCTGCTTCTGATGGGCTCCAGCAAATCTCACAAGATCTGGACAATGGATACATAGATACAGGGAAATAAGTTTCTATAAATATCTCAGGCATGATCTACAATTTAGCCTCAATTTTTTCCTCATACTAATGGGGGTTGTAGCCTGGGCTGGGCCTGCAAGGGCCTCCAGGCCCCAGTAAAGTGTACCCTTTTTCTCCCCCATGTGGAGGGAGAGATTAATTTACATGCGAATTTAGGCAGATGTGCGACTATAAATCCCTTTGTCTGGACAAACCAGTTCTTCACCTCTGCTGGACAATGGCAGCTTGATACAAACTCTAAGGACATATTTTCAGTACTTTGACCTAGCTTTTTAAATCTAACCGGTATTTACCTTTCACAATGATAATACTGACCAGCATGATCCTGGCTTTCAAGTGAGATCTCACACAACATTCTCTAGTGATAAATGCCATGCCAGTAATGTGTTCTGTTTTGTGAGGCCTGAAAGGATTTGCTGTTACAGAAGAGGGAACCTTTTGCCTGTTGACACTGAGAGGTTCTCAGGGATATGCCTCCCCTCTTGCAGTGTTACAGGAGGATCAGCCACTGGTGTCAGATCATAACACTCTTGCCTGGACAGTACATCTCCTACCATATTTTCTTTCCCCTTAATGTGCACAATTATCATGTCAGTGGGCTTGGCAGGTCTTATAGGGTCATGTTACTCACTCTAAAATCACTCACACTCATGGCTAAAATAGCAGTGTGCGGGTGTTAGCTTCCAAACATGACAAACTGCCACAGTTGTCCTCAGCCACGTTAATAGCAGTCTGTCTACCCAAGCTGCAGTCCCACTGTGGACTGCGGTGTAGACACACTCTCACACAGGTTCATTCCTGGGCATTTAGAAGGCGGGCACAACATTCTTGTAAATCTCTGATTTATTTTTATTTTTTCATATATTAAAATGCCCCCAATTACCCACAGTCTCCAGGCTGATGGACACACTTTAATTCAATGCCAACTTCATCAAACACAAGTGAGGGAAAAACCCAAAATCACTCTGCTGATTAAGGGATGCTGCCTCCCTGTGGCGGGGCAGTTTGTTCACTTCATGGTGTGACTAGTTAGAAACAGGAACTACAGGCAGAAACAGGGACATCCTGCAGGAAACGCTGGGAAGAAGCAGGACTAGGGAGGAAGCTCAGGCTGAGGAATATGTTCATTTCTTATTATTAGAATTTCCAGTAAAGCCAAAGCCCAGAAAGGGAGGAAGTGTGCAGCTACATGCCATGTGCAGACTGTGTTTGAAGATGAGCAGCAATGTCACCTACTTCCATGCCAAGTGACACTAGGCAAAGTTGAAAGGAACGTAGGAATCTGAGTCCTGCTGCCTTTCTCAGCTGGGAACACCTTCCTCGAGAAGGGAGAAGTGTTCTTCCTGGCTGAGAATTCCGAGCAGAAACCACTGACAGGCAACACAGGCAGACTCCCCAAGAGGCAGCGTTGATTGTAAGAGCACTGGCCAGGGCGTTCTCCTGGGCTCTAGTGCTAATCCTGCCTCTGACGTAGTGTGCAGGCTTGGGCAAGTCAATGAGCCTCTCTGCACATCACTTTCCCCAGCTGTAATGTCCACTCTTGTAGCCTCACGGTTAGGCCCATCACCATACTGTGGAAGTGCTGCTAGCCCAGGCCTGAGGAAATAACACACCTTCGGTGGGGTTGGTCTGTGCTCAGGGAAGTGTCAGAGCTCCAGGGGACAGAAAAGACTTTAAAAAACAGATCAGCAATTAATTAAAAGGGAGCTGAGCCAAGCTTAAAAGGACAGTGACAGTGTGTACCAGGAAGTATTTCCTAGGATAGAAAATTCTCCCATTCCCCTTTTTCAGCAGCATCCCTCTTCCCCTCTCTGGGAGACTCTTACTCTGTCCATCCTGGCCCCCTGTAGAGAGATGATTGCACTCAGCACCTCCTCTGCTGCTTTAAATCTCTCCATTTCGGATGCTGTCAGACCCTTTAATGCTGCCCTCAGGAGGTCTTTTAGCTGGGCTGTGGAAAAGTGGTCCCCAAGGATCTGCAATGAACATGCTTTGACTGAGTATTTCCATTGCTCAGCTGCACAGCGTCTGTGAGGAAAAGACCGAGAGTAGGTCCCAAACTGAAACACCCTCTTCATTCCCACCTCGTGGCATGTTGTGTTGCCACACAAGAGACAGGAGTGGTGGGCAGGGCAGAACGTGGCTTAGACTGAAGTAGCAAGTGTGACTAGCTGACAAGAATCCCAAACTGGGGGCCTCTGAGGTCAGATCCCCTCTGGGTCAGAGCTCACTGGCCACAATGTTATTGCAGGGTGCAAGGCTACTGAGTCATCTACACCCAGGGACTGGGGTGCTGGAGGCCTTTGACCTTGTGTCCATTGGCTCCCGTAACTGCATACTATATGTGTGTTGTGGTGTGCTGTCACTGATCACAAGATCTACAGGGATAGTTATGTGGCTAAAGGGGCAGGTATGTGCCTCATGGGATTTTCAGACAGGCCTGTGTCCCACGGAGAATCAGTCAGACCCAGTCACCTAAGTCAGGAATTTCTGACACCACAGCCACCTCTGGAGGCACATCTTCACGGAACATTTTGCTGCCCCTAGCAATAGTTGGCCTTATGCAGCCAGGTGTCCTGCCTGTATGGAATGCCATCCTGGCCTCAGCCTTCTCATGTTCTACCAATAAAGGAGGCAGAAAAATATCACTCATTTTGGAAGGATGAGAGAAGTTTTCTACCTGATGGTGGTCTTGGAAAGAGTCCCAGATAGCTTCCAGCACACAACTTGGCTTGGTCTCTGCCGTGAGACATAAATTGTTTGCAGCATCTTGTTCCATGGAGGAGATGGGTTCATCCCCAAGACACTGCAGAGTTCCGAAAGAAATTTCTGACTCTAATAAAGAAAAAAAGAAAGAGTGACTTCTGCTGTAGCTAATAGGGGAGCAACATATCTGTGGGAAACAGAGCAACACAGAAATTATGGCTACCTCTCCCTCATCCCGAAGTGCCAGACACCGAGAATGGTATGGCCTGACACGGTCAGCTCTTCCCACCTCAGGAATGGACCTCTTCCACCCTGTCCCATGTTATCAAGTACTAAATTATTACACTGTCTGAGGTGCCCATCATTGTCCCATGGGAATGCCCTATTTTTTAAGGCTTGTAGAGGAACTTCTCTGAGTTTCCTTACATGTTCCATGCTAATTATGTGTTTTATACTCTCACCTATATGTTCATGTTCTTTGTGTGTGTTTTCTTTAAGCTTCTCTGACAGAGCATTGTTCACAGTTTTCCTTTTCTTCTTCTGGGAGAAGCACTTCCAGCTTGGAGAGGAAGCTGTTCTGTCACCATCAGCCTTTGACTTTGTGTTGCTAGATTTCCGGCAGACACAGAGTCTTTTCATGCACGATGGCATCATCCATGAGCATTTCCTTCTCTTGAGCTTCTCTGCTGAGGCCTGCTCTTGATGGGTGAGGTCCAAAAATGCATCGACTGCTGCAGGTCAGACACACACTTTGTGAACGTATCAGTACTCCCGAGAGGTGTGTCTTTGAAAAAAGGTCGTGAGTCTGAAATAAAAAGAAGGAGCAAATGTGTTTTTCTGGCATTCTTTAAAAGAGGGAATTCGTTTGCACAGGATTCACATGATCCAAGAGAGTGGTGTTTTGAAACTTTCTTCTTTGGAAAGCTTCTGCTCCTCTAATATCCAGAGCTGGTTCATACAAGACAGCCAAATCTGGAGACCCATGGGATTGTGAGTCAAACAGGAATTCTTTTGCGGAAGTTCTAGGGTCCGTTTTTTGCAGAAGGTCAGAGCAGATGGTCATGGTTGTCCCTGCTGACCTTACAACTTTGGAATGTGTGATACTAAAATTGTCTAGAACTGCTAGTGTGAAGATTGCTGCTCCTGTCGAAGGAGATGCTTTATCTGAAATTTCCTTGGGAAAAGGCAGCAGTATCTCTGTTCCCCCTTTGTCATAGTCTTGGATGGAGCATATCACAGGCTCTCCCCACCTGTCCTGTAAGAGGAAACCTCCATCCACCCTATCTGTAATGCCTCCAATCCTAAACAAGCACAATCTCTGCATCCATTTCCTGTTCCGACTCTCACCCCATGGATCTCTCTCCTCCTCTGCCAATGGACAGAAATGGAAAGAACTATGGTCAATATCTCTTTTCTTTGGTTATTACCTGGGGCTAGTTATAAAAATGCTTTCTTATTAAACCCCAATCTTTTGTGCACTGAAAGTTGGGACTCTGGCAACAGATAGGGCCAAGGTGAAAATCAGTAAGCCTCTGTAAAAGGAATAATAGATTGATCTCCAGAAGGTTGGAAGGTCTGGAAAGATGGATTAGCAGCTGAAAATATGTTTAATTCTTCTCAACTATTTCAAAATGTGAAATTAGTCATCATGGAAGAAATAACCAGTAAACCCTAATGAAGAAGTTCACCTGGTATTTAAAACATCCCTTCGGAAGTTAGGCCACCACAGCAATAATAAAGAAATTACACCTAGATCCATGCCACATTCAGACTGCATTTTATTTAAATCCCTTTGTTGGAAAGGAACTTCAGGGGGGATTTTATATATCTCTTTCATACAGCCTGATGGGAGTATAGTAGAATTAATATAGTTTTGAATTCTAGCTCCATGAATTTTTTTCCCATAGAACTACCAAGATGAGAGCTAGGGGTTGTCAGTAGAGCTGTGTCACTTTCAATATATTAAGATTTATTTCTTGTGGATTATTTGGCCTCATTTCTGTGTATTTCAATCACGTAAATTCTGAGATCAAGATTGGCTGAATACACACACGGGACAATCATTACAGGAAACAAAAATTTTGAATAGGAAAGGAATCCATTAGGGGCACCTCTAAGGGAAATAATCTTCATGGAGCTATAAATCCAAATTTTATACAAGTCCTACTAACTTTCTTCTAGTATATCCATTGACGTTGACCCATACTCGTCTGCAGAAAGATACAATAATTGAATCTGCCTCAAAAGAACTTGAAAGACTGGTGCAGCAGGAGAACTGAAAGATACACATAGTCAAATCAAAATGGAATGCTGAGAAGTGGCTGTGGCAACATTAGCCCTCAACAGTTCCTAGGGTAAGGGGGGCATAATCTATAATGAAGGATCTAATGAGCAGGAAAAGAAATACGTAAAATATCTGTTGTAAAAACTCATCCTGTTTGTAAAACCTGCAGAAATAGCTGATTGGAGAAGTTCTGACAGATCATTATTATGCGTCTATCAGTAGCTCCTTGATTCACCAGACGCTATTGACCAACCAAGTTGCAGACTGAAGGCGGGGCAAGAATGCTGCCACAGAACATTCTGTGTTGCTGTCACACATGACATCATACTAATCTGATGCATACACAAACACACAGATGCAAAGGCTAGTAAAATGGTAAAATTAACAATGAGAAATGTGTCCAAAATCTGTGGGCATTTTGATTTGTGGGAGGTTGTGGGTAAAAGATGATACTTTGCATTTCCAGAATATATCACCTTTGACCCAGGGAGTCACAAAGCAGTTTACAGGCTTAAATTCAGGGATCCTGACAGCACCACTGTTGGACAAATAACTATTATGTCCATTTTACAGACAGGCAAAGAGAAGCACTAAAATGGCTTGAAAGCAGCAGAGTGTGGTGGCTTAGAGGTGCAAAGTCGAGTGGGACCTGATGATGGTTGGGGCTGTATTGCAGGGACTGCCAGCTATAGCGGGACACACTGGCCCTGGTGTTGGCCTGCCTGAGTAAAGAGAAGGCTGAAGTCCGGCAGGGCTGGGGAAGGGACTGTCTCCTGAGTGCTCCAGGGGAGCCTGACCGGTGAAGCCAGGCTGCAGCCTCCACCGTCGAACTCTGCCAGCCGTGGCTGAAGGCACCCTGCAGTTCCTGCCATGGTCTCCCTGCTCTGCCCACACACTTGAATCCTGACTCCCAGCTGCCACTGCTTATCAATCCTGCCCTCGGCCCCCTTGCATCCTCTGCAACTTTGCCAATACATTTCAGCTCTGACTGGCAAGTGCCTCTTGCTCTTTACCCTACAGTTCTCATAGGGCATCTTGGTTCTGACCTGTGTTGTAACAGACTTCTATAGAGCCTGTAATGTATATGTGCCCCGAAGTCATTTTTGAGTGATTGCATACCAACATAGAGGATGCTCAAGCAACAATGGCAAATGTCACAAAAAACAAGCTGTTTCCGAAAGTTTGGTGATCAGGAAGTCAAAGCTGGTCAACAGAATGAGGCCTGTTGACAGTCAAAAAACAGAGAATCTGTCCAGCAACAGTGGGCACCCCAAGGCTTGTAACTAGCCACTGGAGGGCAAAAAGTTCCTTCACAGGCGTGGGACTTGCTGGTTGGACAATAGCCAAAGCGTCACAATTGGTTTAAGCAAGCAATATGCTGGGGTAGAGAGATATATAAGGTGGTCAGGAGAGAGGCAAATTGGACGAGCCACGCATCACAAGGGGTGCACCAGAATAGCACCACAAAGATGGCCTGATCAACCATCATTGCCTCTCCCCAGCTCGCTGCTCAAGAAAGTATAGGGCATTAGAGCTGGTAACCTGGGTGTGAATGTGACAGAGGTTCCACCTGGAAGAAAACCAGTAACCAGGGTGTGAATGCTATAGAGGTTCCACCTGGAGAAAAACCCGGGAACGTAACATAAAGAGTAAGGAAATTTGGTCATAAACTTTTATTGTTTTTGTTGCAACTGAGTTCATCCATCTGTGTGGTAAGTATTAATCAAATATTGTTTAGTTGTAAGTAAGTCTTTAAGTATATGTTTAGTGTATTTGTGTTAGTATGATTGGTTGTCTAAATCATAAGTTTTAAGTGTTAAGTTTTAAGTTTAAGGAATTGTAAAAGGATAAGGGGAGACAACTTGTGATAGAGAGAAAACCCCCAATAAATAGTGAATTTGAATTGAACAGAGAATGTGTGTCATTGAATGATGAATGATAAATTTATGAGCCATTGACCAAGTCTTGGACTAAGACAGGTTTCAGCCGCTCTCATCCGTCCACAAGTTGGTCGAGTGAATAGCAAGGGGGGCCTGTCTGAACCTAGTGACTCAACGGACAGATGGAGTAACTGCAGCCACAAGGCTACCCTTTCCCCTTCCCTAACTCATCAGCCTTTGTAGCTCCGTTGCTCAATAGAGCTGTGACTTCAAAGGATTCCCTCTGTGTCTGTCTGTCTGCCTTTCCTCCCCCCTCCCGCTAAATAAGCGTTCCGTTATCAATTTCATTCACTGTGGGGATCTACAATCCTTACGCGGCCCTGATGCCTGGGATGGGAA